>MU396706.1:0-403278 GCA_022578855.1 Nemania serpens | reverse complement strand
TGTAGGTAGTACTTCTCTTGTGGAAAACAGCAGCAAGAATAGGTGGAGGGGTGCCCTCCGTATCAATTGAAGGTGCCCGACCTATCTGGGCTCCCTGAGAAGTAATTCTATAGTGCCAGGTTTTGGCGCACGTTGTGGGCCTAAGACCAGCATTTTCCGGCGAGACAAAACTGGTTTAGCGGCTAGTATCAGCATTTATAAAACGCTCTGCCATGAGACTGATAACTCAGTATCATGAGCTGATCATTCTTCTATATTTTTCTTGCCAGACCTTATATTTATTTAATCAGTTGTGATGTTGACTATCAAGCCTTTTGACCCCTTTCGCTCCGAGAGGCTGGTCTATCGCGCCGTGGAAGACACGCCCGAAGATGAGGCCTTCGTCCATGCGATACAACGCGATGCGGAAGCGCAATCCGGCTCCAGCTACGGCTTGCTGAGACCGGAGAGCGTGAAAAAGAGCAATGAGTTCAGAGAGCATATCGAGAAGTGCCTGCTCGGCGCCATCGTCTGCCTAGCCCCAACAAATGAGAAAGAGCCTGCGGGCGAGCCTGTTGGTATTCTGTGTTTAAAAGCGAACCCACCGTCTTGGGCACCGCATAGGTGGACCGACATTAGCATCGACGTTTCAAAGAAGCATCAAGGGAAAGGGTATGGCGGGGAGGCCATCGAGTGGTCGCTTTGGTGGGCCTTTCAGATGGCTGGGCTGCACCGCGTCCAAATCCAGGCGTTTGGGTTTAATACTGGTGCTATGAGACTCTACAGCAGGCTTGGGTTCAAAGAAGAAGGCCGCCTGCGTGATCATATATGGTTCGCCGGGAGCTGGCATGATGGTGTTATATATGGTATTCTCGAAGATGAGTGGCGGGAAGCACAGAGGAAAGCTGGGAGAGACCTCACATCCTCCACTAAGGAGAGAACATTATCAACAAGAGCATAAGCATGGCCATTGGCTTTTGTATGCCGTGGACCATGAAATGATTTACTACTTCGGGTAGAGAACTGTATCAATGCTTCGATTCGTCTTGATGAACATGATTTTTATTATCTCATTGCCGGCGGCTGATTGGATCTGTCACCCCCGTAGCCTAACAGGGTAGCTATGGTCTGTAACATCCATATCCTCATAAAAAACATGACGGTGCTGATATCCACCTGATCTGCAGGTGTTACTCGTCTCTGGAGACCGTTGGGACGGGCCATCGTCGGGGTAGCACTGGTTTCCTCATGCTCGAGCTCCGTTTGCGGTAACGATGAGCTGGAGTCTTCCTCTTCTTCTATGTTCACCTCCATCACAAATTCGCTCCCGCCGTGTTGAGATGGTGGCGGGCGTGGATGCGCAGTCTCCAGGGGTCTCGCTGATCCATTGTTATACGCTTCCGGGTCTGCTACGGGAGCCAAAGGGGCTATAGGTGGCGCCATCAGCCACCGCGATGAGAGAGAGGCGATATTCTCAATCGTCGGTGCAGTGGGGTCCTCTTCCTCTAGTAAATGTTGGGCGTCGCTATGAGGCCCAACCAGAGGCTGCGAGACGGGTGCGTGCGGCCGTTCCTCAAAATATCTCGGCTGCTGCGCTCTTCTCACCTCGACTGGGGCGGTCATGTTCTCATGTTCCATGGCGAGCTCGAGACCCTGAACCAGCCCGTCCAACGGCGTAGTAAATTGATGTTGACCGTTGAAGTTGATGAGAGTCGTAGCGTATCTCCCGCTATTTGGATTAGCTGGGAATTTTAGCTTCCTCAGCTTGTGCCTTAATTGATGCCCGAGGTCCGACGTTCGGCTCTCGAGCTTCCCGCTGACTTCAACGCGCATGAAGAATGGCTCGCCGCTGTGCACGAAAGAGAATGCGGTATGGACCGTATTGCTATGTGACGACTGCTGTTCCAACTCGTTCTCGGTGATATGCCATTGGAGGACTTTGTAGGCCCAATTATTCTTTCCTCTCTTCCGGTTGCCAGTCATCAAATGGCTCTCAAACGTCCACCGGCACTCTCTCATAGTAACCTTGGCTGATTCCCTGCCCACGCCCCCAGCGCCCCCGAACGGTCCTACTTCAACTGAGGGAATGAACCTATTATGAGTGGAAACCTGCTCATACTGGGGTTCTCCGGTCATGTGCCGCGGACCATACTTGACGATCTGAACAGGCGGCTTTGAGCCGTGGGACGAGAACTGTCGGACCAGATGCTCGTCATCATCGTCCAATTCAACTTGTACCATTGCGCTCTTCAAGCGACAGTCACTTGGTTGGTTGAAGGCCAGATCTAGGTAGATGATGCCAGCCGGGTCGCGATCCTCCAGTGTCCCCCATTTCGACTTTTTGAAGAGGAACTTGCAATCGACGTGAATTTTGCCCAGAGACGCAGCGCCGAGCGAGGCATGCTGAGAGACTAGGTGATCGAATCTCTTGAAGTCGTATCGCCCAAACTTCCGGTTGTAACTGTCGACAGTGCTCAGCTCTGGTCGGGGTCGATCTGAGGACATAGTTTTCACAGGGCCTGAGGTAGATACGAATTCACTTTTGAACTAAATGAATCTCTGAGATGACTTCCTGAAAATGAGTCCCTGAAATGAATTGCCTGCATTTTCGGATGAACCCGAGACTTACTGCTGACATGCATAATGGCGGTGGGAGGCCCAGAGCAGGGATTCGCTCAGCTGTCATGCAGACCCCATGCAAGGCTCTCTACCGTCTTCTAGGCGTTCTACCTTCTCTAGGTTAGCTGGGACGAGGTTGCATTCATCACCTAAATAATCTAAGCCACTTTGCTCAGGTCTTGGTAATGCAATCCCACACCTCACGACGAGGCCTCAACAACTCCACAAGCGCACCTCTTCTGCTACAATGGCAACACCAGTCTCGCACCGGTGATGGGTGATCGTGCACTGACATGTTTGGCCGGCGGGCATCTCCTGAGTCTAGCAGCATTGGCTACGACGACTCTAGTCCACAGATGAAGAAGTCCAGACCGTTGTCGCAGCCTGATCCTCGGCGGGCTCAACAAGGTTGGTATCCTCCAACCTATTACCAGCAATACCCAGGAGCCATTCCTTTACCCCCCAATAACTTACCGCCATATCCGCAATTCGCGGCGCAACAGCCCCCGACCTCTAGATGGGATGGGTTTGATCCGTTTGACGAAGAGGAGGAGCAAGAGCGCAGGAAGAAGGGAAAGGAACTCATACCGTTCCGGCCTATGATGAGCGGACCGCCGCCCCCGTGGCCTGCCTACCCAGGAGGGTATGGGCAGGGAGCGTACGGACCTTTTGGGAACCCCATTTTGCCTGCTCTACCACCAGGTCAACCGGCAGCACTACCTATGCTTCCACCTATGCTTCCATTTCCAGGTGGGGAGTATCCCTCGAAGAAGCCCGCCAAACATGTGCGTCACCAGGATCAACAACACGGGGCTGGCCGAAGGCGTGATGATGCCCAGAGCCCACGGCCAGAAATCACGCTGAATCGAGAGGTGCACGGAATCCTCACGCCAGATTCCGGCGATCTAACCGTGCATCTCACCATGGACCTCGAGGAGGACTTGGAGCAGCATCTCGATGAAATGAATCGCCTATCTAGACTTGGACATTTTTTGCCAGCGAGAGAGTTCTTCAACGAAAACCTGCAGCATCACATTGATAATCCCTATGTAATCGTTCAGTACGCCGATCTGCTGCTTCACCAGGGTGATTTCAAGGGCGTGACGCTCCTCAAAGATGACGCGATATACAAGCGCGAGGGAGAACAGCCAGACTCGGATGAGCTAAGAACATTACGTGTCAATTGGGAGCTTCTCCAGATACTTGCTAAGAGCTACACCCTGGACAGTTTGAGCGGTACTCCTACCGTCTTAGAGGAGGCGGTCAATGTCTTGACCGAGATAGTAAAGGATGGTCCTTCGGATAGACCTATCAGTTCAACCGAAGTAAGTTTCTATGCCTCTTTATAATGACATACGTGTTAATAATCACCAGATAGGAATTCTCGCACTCGTCATTCGACTTGCGGGCCAGCCAGTGCTTCACTCCAAATGGCTGAGGTACGCATCCAGAGCATTAGCTACTCTCCCTATCAGTCTATTGCGACTTTACCAGGGTCTTCTTCGTCAAGGCCGCATCTGGGACTTTCATGACTTCGTAGTTCTCATGCCCACCATCGAGGACATTAAAGCGCTTACGCACGATATTTTTGGCAAAGATCTGATTCCCAGCTTACAGACGATGGTGTCGGACTGGCTGGATTCGGTACACGGATATGACGCTTCCACTACTCTAGGGCTATTGAGCATATTGACTCACATTCTCCTGGAACCTGTTGAGGCTTCGGAGAAGGAATGTATTGATGTCCTCAAGTTGTGTCTCCCTCTTGCTATTTCGGTGGCGGAAAACGATCCTAGCAACCTGAAATCGCGACCGTACCTCCGGCTCTTGCTTGCCAAGTCCCGTTTTGCCGAGACCGCAAGCCGACAAGCGGTCGACTCGCTCCAGAGCCACCTTCAATCTTCCCAGGGCGTTTTCTATCAACAAGATATTGCTCTATTGCCCATTTACGTGCCTTCTGGGAACGAAACGCCTCAATGGACACCAGTGGACCAGCCTTCCGAGCTCAGGGACCCGGTCAGGCTAGTCCTGAGAAGCGCAATTGAATTAGGGGACTTCGAGACCGAAGTGCTTGCTAGACGCGAGTTGATCAGGCTTTCAGCTAGCCCACGAGACGAGTTCGATATGCTTTGCACATTGCAATTATCCCGCCAAGGGGACCTGAATGGCTATGGTTTGAGCCTGGCCTCGAAGTATCTGGTTTCGAACACTAAAGCAACAAAAGAAGAATTGGCAATCGCTATATCGCGCCTCTTGTCCAAGGTTGCATCGACTGACTATTGGGATCCCTCCCATGAATGGATTCTTAATATGTTGCTTTACAAGCTAGAGGGGATGTCACCCTCGACGATTCAACGCATGCTGGAGAGAAATAATGCCGACTATCAGAACATAGAGGAACCGCTCCTGCGGGAGATTTCGCGGAAGATGCCGGTATTAAAAGATTGGGCAGACCGACAGAAGAAGGAAGATTCTGCAGAACCTAAGCTTAGGGATACCGTCCTGCGAGCTGGCTCTGACCAGCGCCGCAACAGTAAATCCATTTCGAGACAGACGAAGAAGAGCACTGGAACTCGACGTACAGCAGAGCAATGGCAACCTAGACCCCGGTCACAGACCATCGCAGACGAGCAAAAGGAAGAGCGAGTTGTCCCCTTAATGTCCGGTTCGAAGCCTGAGATTCACATACAACACCGCCGCTCTCCGCCACAGAGCAAGCCGATATCTAGGGCTGCAATAGATAGCGGACAGCAGAGCATCGCAGATCAGGCAGAAGATTATCAAGTGACGCCACGGGTCACATTTGTTAGCCCTGGTGATAAACGGGGGGATCACCACAGCCCACACCCCAGCAATGAGCCTGTGGTTACAGATGTCTCGGTTGCCAAAGGCAACCACGATGACCACAACCTCGAGGCCCAGATAAGACAGAGACTGGAGGTCGAGTATGATAAAAAGATCGAGGTTGAGAAGGAGTTAGAGCGGCAACGGCGGAATGAAAGACTGGCGGTACTTGAAGGGTTCAAAAAACGTATGGCTGTAAGCCCCTTTGACGAGTCCTCCCCGGCGACAACGCCCGAGGATTCAGATCACAATAGTAATGCACGTTCTGCAACGTCGGCTGCTGACATTTGCTGTGTAGAAGTCGAGGCAATCAGGAGAGAAACCGTAGAACAGGCGGAGAAGAAAGCGCGGGTGGAGGCTCAAGAGCGGGCCGAACAACAGAAATGGGAGAGGCACATCGAAGAGAGAAAGGTTCAGAAAGAGATAGCCATGGCGGAGGCTGCGAAGGCTGCGGCCGAACTGGATGCTAGGGTCGACGCTGCGAGAAAGATGGCGGCTGAGGAGGCACAGAAGAAGATGGAAGAAGAATTTGAAATCCGCGAGAAGGTAAGTCTGCGTCAGCCCATGAGAGGAATGTGATACTTCCAGTTGAAGTAAATTCAAATGCAACTACTGCTGTTAAGAAAGCCGCCAGATCCGAGATCGTCGCTGACCATCCCTTCAGAAGGAGAACGAAGCGATACAGCAAGTCGAGCGCGAAATCAAGAGGAGGATGGAGTCGGAGGAAAGGGCATACGAGGAAGCCAAGCTGGCCGAGAAAGTGATAGAAGAACTCCGGCAGAAGGCCGAAGCCGAGAAGAGAGAGAGGCAGGAAGCCGAAGCCAGAGCCTTCGAGGCCGCCATGAAGCAAGCGGAGGAGGAAGAATACCGGGAGAAGATACGCCAATGGGCCGCCGAGCGGGCCAAGAAGGACCTCGAGAACCAGAACCAGATTCATTTCAAAGACGCCGTCGGGCGCAAGTATGCGATTCCCTTCAGCCAAGGGCGCACCTGGCAGGTAAGGTGGATCGAGTCACTTACTCGCTGCTGGGCGATCTGTCTCGAGCAGGAGACCGCTAACGCTCGCGCAGGGGATGAAAGAGCTCATTGACGCGGCTTTTTCCCACGTCGACATCATTGGTCCTCATGTCGCGGCCGGTCGTTACGACTTAGTTGGTCCCGAGGGAACCATCATCCTGCCGCTGACTTGGGATCAGACCATCCAACCTGGCTGGGACATCTCGATGATGATGTGGCCGATGGAGCAAACTAATCCGCCGCTGCCGCCACCGCCACCGCCCCTGGCTGGGCCCCCGCCTCCGCCTGTGCCTGTGCCTCTGGGCCCGAGAGTAGATGAAGAGGTCGAGGTCGAGGTCGAGGACGCCGACGAAGACACCCGGAGCTCAGCAGAGGGGACAGAGGACAGCGATTCGCTGGCCTACGAGTGGAGGCTGTCGCGTCGGGCTAGGATAGCGAATACGTTCTCGGCGCTAAAGAGGAAAATATTCCGCAGGCGCAGAGGCCGTCGCGGCTCGACGACCTCTACTCTGTCATCGTCGGCGTCATCTGAAATAGTGGATGATTAGCGTGCTTATACTAGTGGTTTGAGCGGCGTGTGATAGTGCGTAGATTATCTTTTCGGTTCGTCTTATACCATGGCTATGTATACCTATACTAGAGGTTTGGTTGGTCAGCCTGTGTGGAAATTTGTGGTTCATAAACACGGGGGCAAATCAATTAACGCATCATCGAGGACGTCGGATATGCTTTACTGTGCAAATATATCGTCTAGTATTAAATGTCTATAGTGCCTTCACTCCGAGCACGGTTCACGATCAGAGTCGGACTCCTCGTCAACTCCAGGGGATGTAGGTAGTTTTATGAAGAAGGAGCTCGCAAACATCACAATGCATATGCCAAATATGCCGAAGTATGGTAACCCGATCCAGACACCACCTAGTCGCATGCCGAGTGAGAACAAGGCGGCCAGAGCCGGCGAAGCCCACAAATTACTCGACATGGCGGTGAGACCCAGAATGGTGAATAAACGGGACCGCTGTTCGGCGTTGACGTAGAGCGTCGCTATACTCTTGAGAAAACCCTCGCCTGAGACGCCGAACGTGAGGATGATGAGACCGAACACAAATCCGGGCAAGGATCCGGACAGGCCGAGGATAAATGTTGCGATCATCGACGCTACGTATGATGACCGAGCGAGGAACAAGTCACGGCGCCTGTCGTCGTCGAAGCGAAGGAAGGCTGGCGCACTCGGCTTTAAAAGCGCTGAAGAGACGTAAGGAAGGATGATGAAGGAGACCACGATGAAGGAAATGCCGTAGGCGGATTGGATAAACCCTGTATCAGCGAGGGGAATATTGTAGCGCGTTGAAGCGAATTGGCCGAGGAACTGCAAGGTGCAGAGCACGAGTGTCACCTGCAGCATGGTGATGAGTAGAATTATGATCATTGACGGATAACGAAACATATTAGTAGACTTCTTCAGTTCCTTGAGACTGTGTGTGAGATGTCTCTTGAGAGTACTGCTGTCCGGCTCATCACTGTTATCGAGAAGCGGGCGTTTTAGAGTCTCTGGGACAAGGAAGATCAGGGGCGCCGGCAGTCCAGTGAGCAGGAAGGATACAAATATCGTCGGCCAAGGACCGGTCGAAGCCATCATAATCGAGGCCAGTGCCGGCGAGAGCAAGTTGCCCACCATGCTCGCACCGTGGATTCGCATGAAGCAAGAGGCCCTAAATTCCAGTCTGTTAGCGATCGCCACCGAGGACCGCGGCCAAGAAAAGCTCACCTTTCGGACTCCGGTACTATGTCTATCGTCATACTGTGAACTGCGGCGGAGAGAACTGCATTGCCGCCGCCTAGTAGATAAAACATTGGGCTCAGCCAGATCAGCCGCGGAGAAAGCGTCTGATGGAACCATCCAACGACCATAATCCAGAGTATTGATATGGACATGCCAATCAAACCCATCACAAAGACGGGACGTCGCCCGATTCTAGACATTGTTAGAATGTGCAGCCTCGACGCGACCAATGCGACCGACGCGCGACTCTGGCAGGGCATAGTAGACTTACTTGTCGGCCACAATTCCCCACGGCAGTGCGACCAGGATGCTCACGCCGGCATTGAAGGACTCGAGGATAGCAAGGAGGTAGGCGAGCTTGGACTGAATTTCGGGGGCCTTGCACATGCCTTCATCGATGGGCTCATCTTCGCTATGGATATGGTCGTAATATTGGCGGCACAAGATATCTTCAAATATCCTGGTCAGGGACATGTTGTAGAAACCACCTTGTGCCGATACGACGAAGATGAGGATGCATAGAATGACGAAGGCGGTGCCGGAGCTGCGGCCATTGGGCAATATGTCTCCCAGCGAGGCAGTCGAAGAAGTCGTCCTGTTGGCATGAAAGCGGCTTGCCGATGATGGCTGGGATATCAAGGGCGTTTGCTCGGTGCTCTCTCTGATTTCATCGTCGCCTTGGCGCTGGCTGAGCAACGATTGCGCCGTCATTGTCGGAGAATCCGAGCAAACGAGGCCGGCTATCGACCAATTCCCTCTATAATGAGCGTGTGTCCTTGGGGACGGGTGAGTTTCCTCTGTCGCGAGCCGTTGTCATCTATTCCCTTCTAGACTTTCGAACCAAAGGCTCTCTAGATGGTTTGGTTTCAAGGCGACAGCCCAAGTCTCAGGGCGAACAGCCCCATATACTTATACTGCAGTCTGCAGTCTGCAGATAAGCTGAGTGTCTGGGGCTAACTACACTAGGTTAGTTACTTTTATGTAGTTTGTACTTAGTCTATTCAGTTTACGCGATGCGTCGTGTCGCTCTCAACCCGCATGTTTAATCACAAGAGCCATCCGCTTCTTTCCCTCCCTTTTTCTTCTTTTTTTGTAGAAATAACCATAAAGTGAAACTTGAACTTAGAATAGACTTACTTCTCCCAGGTGCCTGGGAGACACCAGGAACTGAGGCCGATAAGGTACGGAGATTGAACCTTGTCTAAAATTAGTTCCGCTGCTGTTGGTTTATGATGTCTCTGCTCGAATTAGTTAGTACTCACCCGCAACCTTGGGATTAACCAGGCGGTCCGTGATTATCTGGTATCGGAATACCCATTTTTTCAACAGGACGGATCGCCACGTATCGCGATAGGACACTTGCCTTATTAGTTCATAACTCAAAAGGTTCCATGCTGCTGGTTTGCTTGCTTTGCGAATACCCCACTTAGGTACTCATGTGCGACATACCTAGCACGTACTAAAGCTGGTTGGGGAGTATTCCGAGCGCCGAACTCCGAATATATTTCTGCCAAGGAGACGAGGGTGCGATGCTCGTCATCAGTCACTCCCCTGCTTTTGACCTGGATTACGTGTTGACGTGACGTTGCACACTATTACATCATGCATGTTCAACAAGACTACTAAACTAGTTATTAAATTGCCACCAATTGTTATACTTTTCTCTATCTAGTGGGAGTGTAGGTGACGCGTTTTCACCTTGTCAGTGCCCGGGCTGCGAATTCGGAATGACCCAAAGGCGCGATACGATTATCAATTTATACGGCACTTTAACAACATTGGGAGTATTCATCGGCATTTCATAATAGTGGGTAGGCACCGGCCGTATAGGAACCAATGACACCTCCAGCAAGCCCAAGTTTCAATGTTCGAAATTGAGTAGTCGGCATATATGCCCAGCTGTTTGATAGAAGGGGGAGAGGTACAGTTCCAACATGTGTCCCATCTCGTGTTCTCAACCTATGCTTTATCAATGTATTACTATGGGTAGTTCTTCGCCCTCAGACATAAGACTTCAGTCAATACATCGAGATCAATGGAAATCCGCACGACAGCTCCAAGTGATATCATGAGTAGCAGGGAAACACCCAAGGCGCCCGATCCCTTCACATTTTCACGACAATTACACATTACACCGGGGATTGCGCAAAGGATACATGAATTAGTTGTCTGATCTAACTGCGTACAACACTCTCTCGTGTATGAAAGTATAAACAACGCTCTGTAATTCCCACTACACTTCCCATAATACATATCACGGGAACTAATTATCGAGACTCAAACATTTACGAACTTATCAACTTCCCCTGGGACTAGAGCAAGTATAGTGAGGAGATGGCAGAGGCCAGTGTTAGAAATTCCCTTAGCCTTTTGGTCTGGGCCCCTGTCAATGGAACGGGTTGGAATAAGGTTATGGTGGCTTCAGGGGCTGGGAACTGGGCGCCCCGTACTATAACCCAGCCGAATGGATAAGTTGCGCCTAAGAGCATATCACAGTGACACTGAGCTACAGCGTCAATATATTGAGGTTTCCTGACGTGTCTAGCTTGGAACTAAGAATGTTGCCGTACTTGATCAAAGGCTTGCTCTAGAATAAGTTCACGAAAATATTGAAACCTTTAGAGGAGATAGAAATCAAATCATGTTGTTGGAGCTAGTCTTTAAGCGCCTACTAGTTAATATTCTGAACCTCACATACCTAGATGCGCCTCAAGCTGCCACATTTTTCCTAGTGCCTGGCATGATGATGCCCATATTCCGGCGGGGAGACAATGCCTTCAGACGGATTTAAGCTTTGTGGCTAAGCGGCTTGCTTGTGACTGCCACTAAGAAGTAAAAATAAAGCGAAAATTTATCCAGAAACTGTCCGCCACCCTTATCTTGAACTTTGACGGTTGTCATGGAGACAACTAGAGCACGCCATCTGTTACCTTATCTACCACAGCTAACAACCAAACTTTATGCAAGTAGTACACTAACTTCTCCTTGAAGAGGTCAATATCCCATTCGCCAGCTCTTGTGTCTGTAACTTTAAACGAAAAATTAAACCTACCCAGTTAACAACTTACCGATAGCCCTAACCAAACGACTGTTAACAAGGGTACGCTATGTGATGTTTACTGTCATGCCTGCAATACTTCTAAGTTCTAATTTGTGCTCAGAAAATAATATCATTATATATTGATCACTAGATTGGCAACTAATACTCAAACATAACCCCATCATCTTGGATAGGCGCAAACCAGGTGCAGATCCGTCAAAGATAATTAGTTGATATGTATAATATGTTAGGTTGAGAGACAGATCCCCAGAGATAAGTTGCTAAGCGAATACAAGACTAATTGCATGCTTTTGATGCATGAAGGGAGAATGGGTTAGCAAAACATAGGTTGGGCTCAGTAATGGTTCGAAGTTAATAGTGACAAGATGGGGAGTTTAAAGAAACCATCGTAAAGGAAGTTAATGAGATCAACATTGATACTGCATGTATTAAGCACTACCTAGTTAGGAGCTGATCTCTACCACATATTACTGGATAAAGAAATGTCAGGAACGGTGAGTTTGTTCATTGTTTTCACAATAAAGTTTGAGCTTGAGACAACACAACAAGCGGTTTGCTTCCATAGCCTGCGAAGTAGTGCACTCTAGCCAGAACATACCTACGACAACTAGAACCTATCGTTAGAGTTCAAGGTTCCACCTATGCTGTCAACATCTGTTGACATCAACATCTGACATCCCCTACTACTGGTTACAATAGGCAAGAACCTTACAGCTGCCAAACTCTAATACCAACGTTGATTTAGCACGGCCATTAGGTTCACTGTTTGTTTATTTATAACAGCCATCACTGCTCACTTCTCTTTCCACATTCACTCTACTTCTACATCTCTCTGCCTATTTAGTACTCATTATTCAAATCTCTCTGCCTCCTCATCATTTACATCTACTGCTGCCAATCTCTTACACTTCATCTCTACAAACCATCAGTCTTATAGTCTGAAACCAACGATCATCTGAATCTTTCCATCGTCACAGTAAAACAACGCGCCGTTACTGTGTTCTACAGTAACAGCTCCTATATCTGCGACATCTATAGGTTTCAACGACCATCCAGACAAAAGCATCACCACAATGAAGAGACAACAATCTTCTCAAGAGGGGTCAGCAAAACGACACTGCCCAACACGCCATTTTGCCATGGAGATGCAGAGAAACCAGGTTCAACTCGACCAGTTGGCATCCGGGCCAACCAACAATACTCAGCCCTGGAGTTGCCCACCTCAACAACTCTCGCCACAGTTGGACTGGTCCTCCAACTACAACATCAACATCAATAACGGAAACACGATCATGTATCCAAACAACATGATCGCCGGCTACCCTACTCCAACGCCGTTTCCGATGCAACTAGGGCCTATCCAACAGGGCCTAATACACCAGGGCTCAATACAACAGGCCCCAATACAACAGGGCCAGATGCAGCCAGAGCCGATACCATTCACCCCGATAGAGGCCACCAGCTTCCTCGGGGTTTTCAATCAGACATTTACGCCCAATTTTGTTGAAAACATTGATTGGGCCCCAACCAACCATGTCTTCCAAGGGCCACAAGGGGCCATGAACGAGTTCTATCCTGCTCTTCCTCAGCAGCAGAGTCAATTCCAGTTCAATCAGCAACTGTGGACGCCAGGGCCAGCTCTGCTAGACCCTGGTAATATGCCGAGGCCGCCCATTGGCCAAGCCGTCAACACGGCCCCTACATCGTCCATAATTGGACGCAATATTCCCAGAAGAGCACCCTTTTTCCCCCCAGCATCCCGCAGGACTATGCGGCCGAAGGGCCACGTGAGCAAGGATGCAGTCGGCGTGGATATCACAAAGATAGGGCAGCCCCAGCCTCCTACATTGCCAACTCCCAGTCCTGAGAAAAGTCAGGCAGCTGTCATTCCCCCACTGCCTGTCTATGCGGTCCCAGAATCGACAGTGGTGCACAATAACGGCCCTTGTATCCGCGACACGACAAGGGATCAACCAGGCCAAGAGCCACAACACGAGGAGCACCCGGCGGAGCGAGGTCGGCCTAACTCTATTGACAACCCGGTGGTAATCGACGACGATCTGGAGGGCCTCGCTCCGGTAAAGGAGTTCCTGGAACGAGCGAAACAGGATGAGGCTGCCGGCCAAGCTGAAAAGGCGCCGGAAGACAAGCAACCGGAAATCGAGTGGTACGGTGATCCGGCCCAGTACGATGCAGAGTGCTACGAGCACTTGCGAACCCCCGGCTGTGGATATCGTGCCCAGGGTATCTGCGTCGGCTGGCCTCGACCGGAATTCTTGCGGGAGCAAGGCCAGACCCCAAAGCCCGGGCGATGGGTCGTGTACGCCGTGCGCTGCCCACGCAACAAGGGTGGCATCGTACTCAGGGTCGCGAAGCCGGGCTTGACCATTGAGGAGGTCATGAGTGGTTATGATGTCCAGTTCGGCGACATCCACCTGAACGTCAACTTCGAGGACATGGATGAGAAGCAGGTCCTGCGCTGGTCGCGGTACCTCCTGAACGCGGTTCCCGGGGTTGATGATTCGATCACCAAGTGGGCGCCAGGGGAGAAATGACGACGGAAATTAGTGTGATGTTTCCGGGCTTGGGAAAGAATTGTCTATATTTGGGACTTGATTTATAATGGGCTCGTTGAGCGCTAGGATTGTGTTGCAGTATTTCGGCTGCGGGGAATCGAAGGGATCGGCTTGTCACAGAACAGAACTGCAGCACTAAACCGGTACACTACCAAAAGTAGAACGTTATCAAGTCGGACGTTCGATTGTCTGCAGATACTTATATGGTACCGTGACACCGCTGGAGGCGCGTATATGTTGATTTGATGGGATTTTTGGATATAATGAAGTTTGCATACAAATGTTGAAGTGTTGGTATGGAGGTTCTGGGGTCCGAAACTGAAGTCCCCATACTATGTTCCTTGTATGCCTTTAGAAAAGCTTGCTAAAGCTATTTCAATAGTCTAGCCTAGGCATTATAAACTATAACAACAACTTAGCAGTTTATAAGCTGCTGTACTAATGGTTGTTTTGACATGAATTTGTAGACTTTTCAACCTTCGAGTTGTTTAAAAATCATGATATTTGGTACGTCCCCATAAACCTCCTAAGTTTCTCACGCGCACCAATTCGTATTGGTGGCGTGTTCATTTAGTTGGCTGCTACAGATCTCCCAAGCTGGGTACTCAGTCATTGTATACACAAATCGCTTTATCAGACATGACAAATTTATATGAGGGGGTCACTCCCCTTTACCTTTCCCGGATCAAAATGGGTAGCCTGGGGTTCGGGACCACAAACATGTTGTTGGATATGAAGCGCGGCGTGTCCATCTGGTCCTCTACATGTCTAAACTCGTAGTGGGTTAGGAGATGTACAATCATGAGCTTGAGGGTCTCCTGTGCGAAAAATCGACCGGGACACGCGTGGCGTCCAGCCCCCCAGTTCAACATGTCATTGGCGACCGAGGCGAAGTGAAATCTGTGGGTATTCTCTTCCATTGCCTGCCGCTTGCGGAGATGACGCTTGGCGTCAAAGACTTGGGGATCTTCGTGCAGAGAGGAATCGAAGTTATAGTGGTAACTGGGGAATTGGAGGGTCGTTCCGGCAGGAATAGTCAGGCCATCTTTGAATGTCCAGGGCGCTGTTGGAACTCGGTGGACGGCAGTGTCTAGGCGGGCATAAATCAGTGATGGAAGGGGGTACTGGTAGTGGCATTACGTACATTGCGTTAGGGCATGAAACCGAGCGCTCTCACGCATGAAACTGTTTAGAACGCACAGCTCGCCGAGGGCCTTTCGGGTCCAAGCAGGGTTTGCCGCCTGGACTCTCGCGATCTCCTCTTGTATTTCCGAGAGCGCGTCAGGATGAGCCAACATGTCGAAGAGTATGCAGAGACCTGCGCCAGATGTGCTGTGAATGGAAGCCGTCATCATAACGAACAGATCCTGTGCCAGCTGGTCTGGAGTTAAAACCTTGCCTCTGGCGGTGTGGGCGTCGTACAACCATTGCACCCCATCTTCGTACTTGCGTCGCCCTTGTTTGCTTCTCCCTCCTTGTGCCGCATATTCTGCTGTGGCGGCAATACGAGCCTCGAGGACGGGCGCCAGCAGAGTTCTAGCTCGGGCACGACGCTTCCACATCGTCCTCACTCCGGAATTGGCATAGCGCGAGAACCAGTATAGCCAGCGTGGGTATGTCGTCTTCACCTTGCTCGGCGCACTTAGAGCAGCTTCTACGTAGCTCATGGATAAGGACTGCCACTCCGAGTCTAGCCCGCCTAGTTCTGGTCCGACCATGACGCAAGCCGACATGCTAGCGAAAATTTTGACGATGAGGGGATACGGCAGTATCGACATCCATTCTATTACACTGTTATTAAAGACTCATTCCTGCAAGATCTTCGTTATCATCCATCGGGATCGTACCTGGACAAGCGGGCATCTCTTTGGCATATGCGGCAAGGCAAGCTTCATGTAAAGGCTCGATCAAGTGTGCTATACCAATCATCAGTCGCTTTCAGATAAGCTGAGAAGTGTGTCTCATCTCAAGACTCACCCAGCGCTCGATTCAGACCTTGCCTGGCCGCGCCGGCGACTTCATCAGTGATACCCGGACCCCCGATCTGGGTTAGGATGGATTGCTTGGCAGACGTTTATGTCAATTTGAAGACGGTCCCGGATTGATAGTATATCGGGGGCTCTCACTCTGTCTATATGGCGCCAGAAGCTCATGCGCTGTTCCGGAAGCCACTTTACCTCATCGAGATACTTGACGGGCAACACGACCATAGGGTTTGGGACATCGTTTGGGTTACGAAGTGAAAAAGGCAGTCCTTTGGTAATGTACTAGCAGTTCACAGAGGCTTTAGAATGACCGTAAATAGGTGAGGACCAGTGATCGAGCTACCTGTTCATATCCTCTCGACAAAATGGATTCTGTGTGGTCTCGGTACCTGGACGCCGAGTTGTCGCCTTCGAATTGTACATATGGAATGTCGAGCGGAATGGCATTTTTAACAATACGCTTCGATTGCCTCGTCAAGAACACCAACGTGAGTGCCAGCGACAGGGCTGCGAGAAGGAAAATCATGACTGCAAGCTGCCTCAACTCAGACACGGATTACTGGAGAGATTGCGTGAATGTAGGGCAAGAAGGAACACATCTGAAGGGGAGGGGAGAAGATTGCGGGAAGAACAAAGAAGACAAATTCTAGGCCGCGCTGAAAGGCATTTGAAATGTTACGCGGCAAGTGACATATTCCCGTACTTCGCGATGTGTCGCATTTCGCCCCGACGGCACGGTCTACCACAGTGGTGCCTAGGATGGTACCAACCACTTACAGTGTATGTTCCAACTCCCCGAGTAAGTGGGTATTCAGTCACTCATCTTCTGTAACCTCTTCCCTCAGTCGTAGGCGTGAAGCTGCCTACTGGTGGACCGTAGTACCAGCAGCGCCAACAGGTACCTTATGTCCTCCATGTCCGCTTGGAGATCACTAAATGTCCCATGTCCAGGTACACTTGGCACGCTAACTCAATAAAAAGCTCCCTGGACAGCAGCCTTGTGTATGTGCGGGGAGATGCGGGTGTCATGTGCTTGACATAGGAACACTGGAGTACCTTGCACGTGATACCTTAATTGATGGAGGTGAGGGACCTGAGATAGGGTTGTTTTGATATTGGATGCCTCCGAAATAGGGTTAAATCTTATTCTAGTTCCTCTCATATGCTCCATAAGCATGCCATTATGACCAGAGTCCACAGAGCCAACCGCGAAGTTCGAAGACCTGTCGCATCGTCAGCGTCCCCGCTCTCATTGTCTCCAGAATCATTATTGTCATCATTACCTCCATCGTTCCCATTTCCATCGCTAGATTCTCCCTGCTGGCCGACCTTGAAGCCATTGGCTTCTCCCCCGAGATAGTATGCCCCTAGCTCGCTGAGTCCACCATCGCCCTCGAGCAGGGCCACCCCATCGCCAGTCCACTCGTTAGCTTCCTTCGGACGGAATGTTCCGAACCACGCATACTTTTCCACGTACTCTAGCTGATCTAAGTACGGGATTGTTTGATTCATCATGGAGAAAGTGGTGTCCTCGTCCGCCTGGGGTAGGGCGAACTCTTTCAACCAGACCCTTACGTCCTGGTCGATGCCACTACCGCTCTGGTTGTACCAATTGGCCAATTGATCCAACCAGGACGATAGGCCTGTGAAATCCCCGTACCAGTGTGCCGTCACGAAGTCCGCGGGACAGCCATTATCCGAATCAATATCCCAGCACGATGAGTTGAAATCATTCAACCAGTCAAGACCCCGTTGGGAACCAGTCACGCTTGGATGAGAGATCTGGAAGCGGTCTCGCAAGGGTACGATCTTCTCAATATAGGCTTTAGCCGCGTCGTCGGGATCTATGCTAGAGCCCCCGGAATCTGTGCTGCCGTCAGGCTCGTTGAATGTGAATAGATGTTTCGAAGATTTCGGTAGTCGATCCAGCGCGTCGATGTTGTCGTCGAGGTTGTCTATGCTTGGCAGTGCCGGTACGAACTCGATCCGGGATTCCGAGTTATTGGGGAATATGTCGGGGGGTGCTTGTACAGGCGACCAAGTGAAATACCAATTGATGGGCGACCCTGACGATAGTAGGGTGTCATAGTCTTCGTCGTGGGAGTCGGAATTGCCGGTGTACGACATTCCTCTTTTTGAGGCCTGTTTGTCCTCGGCCGTCGCACCCGCAGCGAATATCCCCACGGCTGCAAGCGCACTGCTCCAGAACTTCCGCTTCATTATATTCAAACTCTGATATAGAGCCTGTCAAGGTGTAGTTATGGTATAGTTGCTAAATTGAACTTGATTTTAAGCACACGTAGAAGTCGGCCTTGTTTCGCTTCATTCATAAATACTAAGTAATCATTACACCCGAAGGTATAAGAACGCTCTCGAAAGATGCGCCCGGCGTTATATTATCAGCAGAGCTTGGCACTTCAGTTGAGCACTGCTGTACATATTCCATAGCACTAGCCACTGACGTAGCCTCCGACAACAGAGGGTCAAAAACAGGGTTGGGGATGAGGCGGTGATGAACTTGGCGATCGCTTGTTATAGTGTAGTGTGCCAAGGATATCCTTGTACATGGAGACACGTTTGTCCGTCATTCTACCGATCAGTATTTGTTCGAGGCTTAATGATTAGGGATAGGAACCAAGAATGAGGTTAACCAAGATCTGATCGCCATGATGTCATTGGAGCATCCCAGGCCCAGCTTATTTCTTAGCTAGTTCTTGGCATAAGCAGAATGCCGTCAGCCAATCGCTTCGATTCCGAACTCCCAAGACGGGATAGTGAATTTCACTGATTATCTACGCTAGATTCATCGCCAAGATATCAACTGTGAGAGATCTTTCAAGACGAGGGAAGGCTCCCGTTAGTTTAATTCTTTGTATTTTCTTCGCATTCCAGCCTACAGTCGTGGGATGTAGATAAGGGATTTGTTAAACTCGCAAAAGGGCCTCGGAAAGCTGAGAAGCTACTGTTTGTTGCTTCCACAAAGGACGCTGTTAAGTTGCATATCGTAGGTTGAAGATAAAGATGACAATCAGTGACGAACAAAGAATTGAGTGTAACAATGCTTAATAGCATTTTGTTAACGCAAAGCAACAAGCCCGCGATAAACTACTATATTATGGGATAATTTTTGCGGTCCTTAGATTGAGACTACATTGGAACCATACCCTACAGAAAAGTCTTACTCATCTCTGACGCTTTTCTACAGAACATCGGTCGGCTTTATCTATTCTACGTACTTTGTAGTCTGTTTAAATATCGAAGTTAAACAGTATGGAGAACTTTACTCAAGACATCAGAAGAGTCTTGCCAACCGCAGACAAGGGCAAACGGGTTCCGAATCACTGCCCTAAGCGGCCGACGCACTGTTCACTTCCTAAATTGACAATCCCGTCCTATCGGGGACCTGCGCCAAAAGAGATACAGCCAAGCCAGGCTGAATTCTTCCTGAAAAACATGGCAGCGATTTCGCGGGCACCCGGCAGTCTCCTGCCGCTGCCAGTCCCTCCGGCATCGTCCGCTCTGCCTTCCGATTTAGAGCATGACCCGTACTTAGAGGACCTACCAATGCCACCGACTCTACAGTTCACCAAGAACGACGCCATAGAGATAGCACAATGGCGAGAAATAGTAGGAACCCTCCGCGAAACCCACGCCGATGCTCTGGAGCAGCTAATGGATAATCCGAGGGACAGCAAGCTGAGGGAGAAAGTACAGGCCCTTCGTGTTGAGCGGGAGAAGAACGTCAACGCTATCGCCCTGGCGCATGAGCGTCGTCACATCCGAAAAAACTTCCGGAAGGACTTCAACAATGTCTTACCCGGTTGGTGAGAGTACAGGGGTTGAAGGGGGCGCATTTATTGAATGCGTGAAGTAGAAGTGAGGGCTCAGTGTGGAAGTCAAAGTGGCAGATTCACCCGGCGGGTTATCAAGTGACAACCTCCGTTTCCTTTCGCCATCCCCTGGTGTTTCAAATACTTCTCAGGTTTCTTTGACGCATCAGAGAGCCTGTTTATTATTGAAAATGACAGAAATTCAGATAGAAACTAAGAGAGTGTTTAACACGTATTCAGTTCCAAACATCCTGACTGTTGTGAAATTTGAGATAAGTGTGTGAGATGGAAAAATAATATAATAAACCCGCCATTTTCCCATGTTATAATCACTTTTTCCATTTGCCTTCCGCAGGACCTTCACATTCGCTCCAGGGCAAGGCAAGCGCAAGATATCACAACTCTTACTCAAGCTTCTGTACTACTTCTTACACATCTTGATTGTTTAGTACTGAAAGTGCTTGCAAGATGCCGGACCAACGGAATAGAAAAGAAGGCTCGTCCTTCAATCAGCCGCCAACTGTTCCCCCCCGGGATTCTAGTCGGAACTTACAGGCGAGAGTATGTGTGTCGAACCGGTCCGAACACGGCAGCTATCCGAACGCAATAGTATCAGCGAACGAACCATGGACTGTGCAAGGCGGGTCGAATCTACGCCCTGCGCTACGTATCAATACCAATAACTTCATTTTGCAGCCGAATTACAATATCGCGCCCTCAGCCGCGGCGCCCAAAATTGAATCTCGGGAACAACCGGCCAGGCCTCAGGAGCTGGGCTACACGACACCGCAACATCTGCCACAGCAGGATGGCAATCATACCCCCCGGTCCGCTTTACGGCGCTCCAATGCTGTGAAAGTGACGCGGAGCGGTACCACAATCCCCCGGGCCAGTACCACGGTCCCACGGGCAGATCCCGAGATGCTCCCGGAACACCCACAAGCGACATTAATCAATGGTTTAAACCGGCTCACAAAGCAGTCTCCATATTCGAGTCCACTTCCTGGCTCTAAAAAGAAAAGATCTCAGACAATGGGGAACCCAGTGAAGAGCGTCATCAGGGGACTCGCCGGGCTCGGGAAAAGGGTCTTCAGTAGGACGGTAACGCTGCCTGTAAAGTCACAGTCCATCAAAGCTCCGCAGTACATACTGAAGGTTAACAGGAATAACCAGGTCCCATTACTGACTTTGGAGTATAAACGATGCATCAAAAAGATTCCAGATCGCATGCCTATTGAGGCATTAGCCCGCACCCGGGAGACGCTGCGGGTTTTCAAGGGCGCTTTCAGGGGCGATCTTCCGGAGCATCGATTCCCTCGTGGGCAGGATCAAGTTGACGTCGTTGCTAGGTATCTTATGAGCCCTTGCACAACATTGTTAGATGACAGCGAGGACACACAGTTCGCAAGGCATTCCGCTATTAGCCTACGAGCTTGGCAGGCATACGTCGACCCAGATGGGTATCCACCGCTGTCTAAAGACTCGAAGCCCCATCAGAGGTGGAATATGATTGAAGCTCGACGCCGAGTGCGCACGCACAACAGAGTCATTGAAGAATTTAGGTCGGCATGGGATTCCTGGGTGGCGGCACAGAAACCCGATATTCGATTAGCTGCTGCTCGCGATCCTGAGAGCGATGAGGTACCGGGAGGTATCAAATCGCCCTTCCGCAACTTCTATCATTGGATGCTCATCGCATGCGATGAGGAAATAAAGCTGAGACAAGATATTGGTGAGGCACTTATCCTGCAGTACCCCTCATGCTTTCCGGGTTTTAAGAAGGGGGAATCTATTTAGTCATAGACTAGGTAGATTAAATCCAGCTTAACTTATCCCTTAACTTAACTATTCCTCTTCCTTCTTCATTGGTCTGGTTCTGTTAGGGCGGTACCGCGGTTACTCCAACAAGACTATATGGATGTTTCTGCTACCTTACCCACAGGGACCTACCGCACAACCTCGCATCTACAACACCACAAATGCATACAGAATCGATCTACATCACCGGCCCGCTATCCCTATCTTTTACAGTTGTTTTGTTTTGTTTTGTTTTTAGCATTAGTTTTTGTTTTTATTAGCGTTGTTTTACTTTAGCAAATAAGCAGTTATACCAGCTTTTAAAGCGCAAACTAAACAAATTCGCATACTATTAACCAAATTGTGCTACGCTCGAATAGTAAAACAGAGTATACTCCATACCCTGCTCAGGGAGCCGAAGCATCCCTGATATAAAGGAATGAACAAGAACGAAGGAAACCCAATATAGGTGGCAAAACGGTAGTTGAATTGGGGATGTTCTAGTCTAGAGTATTTGTGCGAGTTCTAGCCTCTTATAGCCTTGGCTAAGCCACAAAGCAAGCCACAAAGTGGCTTGCCTATCGCCCTGCTTCAATAGCGTTATATAAAGCATCGGCTTTGCATCATAGCTGGCCCAAAAGCTCACGCTCCCCTAATACAAGTTATTCCCATAACCTACGCGAAATATGTGTGCCTACGATATTTAGTAAAAACTACGAAGTAGGTGATGAATCTAATTGACTCGCTTAAAAGTTAATTCTGACAACTACTTGGTTTGACGGGATAGATGGTACATAATGTAGTTATGTAATTACGGTAGTATACCTAAGTAGGTAGCTTATGTTCATTATACTCCCTCGTCGCTCTCTAGTCTCGCGTTGGAGATTCCCCGCACTAATTATCGTCACTCTATTCACACCGCGGAATTAGGTGTCAACTGGGTAGCTGGCATCAACGCTTTTTGTCGGTACATAAGCACATGCATCAGCTAGACTTGGTATGCATGTAGTGCGCTCTAAGCTCTAATACAGTGTCGCAAACCAAGTTCATTTCGTCTCAGGTTTTTCTCTACTTGTACGTCTCACTCCAATGCCAATCCATTTGCTTGGCGGCATGGCGCCAGAGGTGACCAAGCTATACAACGTCGTTGTCAGCGGCGCCGCTCAATCAGATCGGGGTGGCAGGCATAGTGCTCTATTATACGTGTACAGCGCCAATTTAGGATAGTTTTGCCAAGGCTAACAGTCAATCGATGCGCTGACGTGCAAGCTCGACGCCGTGATCGTGTCTGAAATCCCGGCTTACAACGTCACGGCCCGGTTCACTCGGTCCCTCTCATTTAATACCGGCTTACCGCCTTTCACTACAGCGACTGTGTGGCTACGCATCTGAACTCTCAGTGCCCGCAGGTATACACCGTCGGACTTTTGGGTCCGCGGATTTACCACGGTGGGCCGAGATGATACTGACTTCTTCAGGCCGGCGGCTGGAGGCACCCAAAGACGTATTCAACTTCATGTGTCTGAGACACGGACTGAATTGGAAGAAATCAATCGCGGCATAATGAATAAAGTTGCGAAAGGCACTGCCACAGTATCGCCCCTAACTAATACAACATTCATCTTTGAGCGCCGTCTTCTTGATAGGCTCGATGTAAAACAGGCCAATCAATTGATCAAACGCGGCGCCCAAGAGATCATATTGGGAAGCATGGATCTGAAAATTGTTGTGCGCAAGGAATATATTTTAGATGGTGTCATGATGATGGAACCTGGCGCAATGGTTGCGCCGCAATCGATGTGTATTCAGGTGCAAGATGGACCTTATGAAGGTTAATGACCTATTACGTGTTGACAGCATCTTGAGGGATATCCTCTTGAAATGACCTCGGCAATCATGTTGGAATACCTCTAGAAACTGCACATGACGCTTGTGGTCGAGGCGCAACGCACAGCAGTAAGCCGACAAGCCCTAGCGCCTGTGAAGCCGGCGGTTCTTTCTGCATTGGAAATCCGGGGACGGGCCGATATACTTGCCTATTCTGGCATTCTAATGCACGAGCAGTGGCAGATGATTCGTCTTGATCCTCTAACGCTACTAACTCGCTACAACGAGCATAATTACCCAAGTAGTGTCTTTTCTGAGACGATAGCGTCACGAGGTGAAGGGTCGCGCGCGGTCCTTGGCAAGCAGACCCAAACGCCGGCAGACCAGCATTACAGACAGAATTAACCGACGCTAGTAGCTAGTACCGTGATGCTAACCAGGAAGCCTCCCTATTTTGAAACGGCCCATCCATATCACCATTCTGCCCGTGATCTCTCAGATATTAAACACCTTCTCTTTCAGTGTAAGCGTAGCTAGGGAGCGGCGAGGAAAACATGGGAATGTTTTTGGAACCACCAAGAAACACACTATAGCGTGCAGCAGGAACGTAATTAATACGCAACATATTGCTTTCAAGTTTCTACAGAGCTGTCGCGTTGGCCCCTTTTTGCTTCTCTTTAAAGCTATATAGATGTAGGGCCTTGTTGGGTTTCCCGATCCTTCTTCCCCGTAAGAGCCTGACCATCCCTTACCTGTACACAGAGGTCTCAAAGATGCTCGAGTTTTTGACATTACTCTTGGTTTCGTCGGCTGCTGCCACACGTTCTGCGAAACGTGGTCTGGTATTTATCCATAATGATAACTGGCCACAAGACGATTCAATCTGGGCACAAGGCGGTTCCGACCTCACCTGGTACTACAACTACGGCCAAGAGCCGAGCCCCCAGCTCAGCAATGTTCCTCAATCGCGGCTGGAGTTTGTGCCTCAGAAATGGGGAATAAGTAGCAACCCCGAAGACACAAGCTTTAGCCAATATGTCACGCATCTCATAGATAGTGGCACCAGCATCAAGGCTGTGCTGGCTTACAATGAACCGAACTACCCGTATGACTGGGGTGGAAGCCAGATCACGCCTACCAACGCAGCACGTGCTTGGATCGCCGATTTCGTTCCACTTCAGAAAAGGGGGGTCAAAATTGGACTTCCCGCTGTCTCCGGCTCTCCGGACGGTTTGGTCTGGCTGGAGCAGTTCATCGGTAACTGTACCAACCTCTTGATCCAGAAAGGTGCAGGCAGCCAGTGCCCGTACGACTTCTTACCGGTCCACTGGTACGACAATTTTGAAGGACTACAGTCTCATATCAACGAGGCTATTTCAGTGTCAGTAAAACTTATTATCTTAAAGCATTTAATACTTCATATGTATTAAGTGAACCAGAGGTCTGCTATGTTTATTTAATAAGCGACTTTTCAGCTAAGAGAAATGCCATACAGGTTTCCAACAGCCAAGATTTGGATCACGGAGTTCGCATATGCTCACCAAAGCCTGCAAGCAACTCAAGATTACTATAACAAGGCTGTGAACTACTTCGATGGCTTTGACAAGGTCGAGAGATACTCGTACTTCGGTGCCTTTCGGGTAAGTAGACATATTTTTCTCAATTGACCGAACGTCAAGTCATTAGCTCTAAGAAGCTCCGTGGGAAGAGAGAGAAAGGGGGGAAGGGGGGGCGCTCAAGGCTCAAGATCTCACTATCAACCCGACTCTACTGACGTGAGTTCTTCTAGTCCAAGGTCAGCAACGTTGGCGTGAATGCGACGTTTTTGAATAACGCCGGCCGATTGACGGACATTGGTTCGTGGTACCTCGGTGGAGGCGCAACGGGCGTGGATCCTAATTCTGGATAGTCAAATAGATCACTTTGAAGGTATTCGAAAGAGGGAAAGGAATCTATTCGCGAGGAGTGGCCGAAGGCCACCGTAGTGAAGATATCGGGAAAATAAAAGATTTCATACTTATTATTCTAGTTAAATGATATAACTGTCTATAACTACGTAGTATTATTATAAAGGTAAAGGTTATATGAGAGGTCTTTTGTGGCGGTAAAAACGACGCCGTTAATACCTTGTCGGTACCAACCGTATACATACTCTGTGACATCTTTATACTTTAAAGAACTATTTATTCATACTTATAACCCGTAGTTGCACCGCCTTTAGGGTCACTGATTTTTGAAACGTTGCTGTTAACCCGTGACAAAGCCCACGAAATGATTTGTCAATATGCTCGCCATTTAATTGGATGCTATTTTGAGACTTTCAGCTGAACTAATAAGCCGTTTTTACCCGTCCGTTCTTTGTTGTAGAGCAACTTCCCGATCCGACCACATTGCCTCCCATCCAGCTAATTAGGCGTCCTCACCACAAATTGATTCAATCCTCACGCCTTTCCTCAGTACCTGCCAGTAATCGTTTCTACAGCAAGATGGGTGCGCCAGTCATTTTGTGCGGTAAGACAGAACAAATCGGTCAAGGCGTCATCGCCACCCTTAAGCCCGAGTACGACGGTGCGTAGCCAGTCTCCTCCGCCTTAGGTTGAAAAGCCATAAACTGACGCACTTCGTAGTGATTCACTTCGTGCTGACCCCCGAGGCTGGCACTGTACAAATCCCCGCCATTCTCAAGGGCGATCAGTCACCGCCATCGGACTCTGCGCTGGGCAGCAAGGATTACTCCAAGACCCCGATCGCCGTCATCTTGGGCGGCGGCTACGACGATGCCGGTATCGACGTGATGCTGAAGGCTTCGGAAGGCATCAAGCCCGTTCCGTGGCTGCGCCCCGACTTGACCAAGCCAGCTCCTCCGCTAGGCCCCGAGTATGGCAAAGTAATGGTCGCGCGCATCAAGGAGCTGCTAGCACAGCTAAGCAAGGAGGGCAAGCTGAGCGAGGAGAAGGTCCATTGGTATTGAGGACTGATGCGCCATCTTGTGATGCAATGGCTAAGCTTCACAAGTACTTATTGAGAGATTAGGAATCTGGAATACGGTACTTGTTGAGAAACGGGTAACAACCGCGCATTTTTTCGCATCCTTCGCGATAAAATAAAGTCCGTCGTTCTTGTAGTTACAGTGCAGATCGGATGAGGCGCGGTACCGATGTATGCGGGGCATACCATGAAAATTCCGACCGAATGCAGAAGTCTACCTGCTTCTACGTTTGCCATGTGGAATCGCTTTATGAAGGCGTTGCTTTGCTAGACCGATTAATAGGAGGGCTCAGGCCGTTGTTGCAGCTCCTTCACTGGCAGGTTTGCCGCAGATTGGAAAATATAACAGAGCACGAAGTAGCAGGCTGCAGCAAACAGAGACAGGAATAAGGGCGTGTCTAACTGGCTGGGACTCTGCTACATGTACCTAGTCTACCTAGTCTCAATATAGGTTATGTACTTTAGGTAGAGACTCTTAAGGCGCTAATCCCGTTTAGTTAGTGTATAGCTTGCGGTTGGCAGGTACGAACAGACGCGATATTGCAGCAAGGTGTCCAGACCGGGTATTTATTTCTCGATACTCATTATGCTATCTCTGCTTTCACTCGTTTTATTGTTACTGAGGTATCATATGAATTGGATTGCTCTGACCTAGTGGTTTAGCAACACTTTGTTACGTTCCTAACCTTAGGTACCTGGGTACGTTGGTAGTTAATACCAACCTCGATTAGGTAATTTATTGTAGCCCACCTACGTCGGGCCGGTCCCCATCCTAGGGTGCGCCAAAATCCACTTATTTTGATTGCTGCTCTCCACACCACCCAATTTTAGTGCTGATCATAGCAGGGGCAAGGTAGTAAAGAAGTACTGCTTCCCTACATAGTATGCAGCAAGCCACACATACGAGCCACATAAGCCATACTAGCCCACTAAAATAGGGAGGGCACCAGCATAAGCTATACCACTGCCACACCACTAGCCACACCACTAGCCATACCACTGGCTACGCCATCAGCTATATTACTAGCTATAGGTACTAACTATTCTAATTGCTATGTCAACTATTACTTTCTAATTGGAGTAGCAATTAGAGTGGCAATTGGAGTGGCAATTGGAGTGGCAATTGAAGTGGCAATTGAAGTGGCTGATTGACCGTTAAGAGAGGGACAGTCGGTCGCGACATGAGAGTACTTCTCTATATTTTTACCCTTGCTGTGATCTATACCTAAATTGGGTAGCATAGAGAGCTGCAATGAAACTAAGTGGAGATTTGGCGCACCCTAGGATGGAGACCGGCCTGACGTAGGTGGGCTAATTTATTGGGCTACAAGGTCCGTGCTTTCGGATCAACTTACCACCTCTTCCCTTTTTTTTCATTTCTTTTTTCATCCCCTTCTCTCGGCGTCGCAGCTTAAGCCGCGCACTACATCCAATTAATTGCCGAGACCTGATAATCGTCACCGCACTTGTGAAACCAACTCTTCAAGATGTCTACTCCATTTAGGTTGGCGAAGAAAGCCCCCTACCGGTCCAGCCGCGCTCTCCAGGGTCTTCGCAAAGCGCTCGAGAATCCATACTCAGCACATGGCTTAGCAGACATAAGCAGAGAAGAAGCAAGGATGAAGGATTGGTTTGTTCCGGAATCAATAAGCCGGTCAAGAATGGTGCAGATCATCGCGCCCAATTTCCACCCGTCGGTTGCTATATTTCGAAGGATCAACAAGCGGATTGATTGGCGCCTTCGTAACAGGAAACACAACTGGACCAATCCGGGGCAAAGCCTCGACTATACGATGGGGTGGACACTGCTGCCGGATAAGTACACTCGGCTCCTCATATCAGTGCGGATGAGGTGTCTAGATGTCCATGCCTCCCAGCGTCTGTACTACGCGATTCGAAACTCGGACCTCCAGGACCGAGATGGCATGACCTCAGCGCTGATGCGCATCGCTGAGCAGAAAGATGACGGTCCCTCCGCCATCGCGGATAGGCGGTTGCGTATGCTCCGCCTAATGCCAACGACCCTTCTCCCCTATGGGGCTGCCGTGCCGACGAAAACCTCGCAGATGTTTTCATTCCTAGAGAAATTTTTGCCGATGCAATTTCCTGACCCTGCGGCAGCTGCCCCTTTTACGGCAGCCTATAGGTTATTATGGACCGCTGAGCTCTTGTCGACGGAACTATCTCTGCGGGCGGTGGCCAACGTCTGGCAACAACTGGAGCCGACATTAAACAAGATGTTGACAGCTGGGTGGAATCGGCGAATGGCCCAGCGACGATATCCAATGAGCGAGTTATCACAAAGGGTAGGCGGGCGGATATACTCGGGGTAGTGTAGGCGAGTTCTTCGAGTCGAGGAAAGGGCAAACTATGGTTCCTCGAGAATCCATAGTCGAGAAACCCTCGCGACAAGCATTGCCAACATCTTGCTACAGTTAGAAATCGGGACAACGCAACGCCTGAGACGCAAGATTTATTCAGCCACTCACCGGAATGCGGAACAAGAGAGAAAATCGACTACCTCATTGTTTTGGGTCGGTCGCATCTGTATTTCTCGTACTTTCGAGCATAACTGAAGGAATGCATGGTTTCGGATATGTATACTTATACCACGTGCGAGGGCTCCGAGACGGGACCTACTGAAATATACTGTTGTCTAGACGTTAGGCTTAGTCGACTAACCACTGGGAGGGGACACGACACGACACCAAACGACAAGATAGACCTAGCCCATCTAGAGCCAGAGCACCTTCTCGCGTCCATGAAGCTGCTGGTGATTGGGCTCTATCTGAGTCCCACAAGATAAATTCTTGGAATGAGATCACTCGTTGCCCTATCAATGCCAAGGGTCTAACTCAAATGCTCCTGTTTGCAAATAAGAATGAGAATGAAGGAACGGAGTGTCCGTTCCCGCGACTCACGGTTGAGAGCTGACGTCCGCCACTTGGATTGCGCCCAGCCTGTTCCCAATCTACGACGTAGAAAAGGATATACGGCGTCCCTTGTCGTGGCGGAGTTCTCGGTCCCTGAAGATTCCGCGCCTCGAATCTAGCCTTTCAGACGAGATAATGTTCGTTTTTGCCGGAATGGTAAATGGTTGGACGACTGAATCCTCGACAACCATACATGCGTGGCCTAAAACATCGACGAAGATTCACTCGACGAAGACACGCGCCTGATGTCCCATACGTTGACTAAGTCACCTCATGGCCTGGCGCATGGTGCGCCTGATTCTGTTCAGAGAGGGCAATATTCGTATAAGAGACGGTTTCCATGTAACCCCTACCCGCCTGATTGCAATTTCTGCGGAGTTACTGGGCGTTAACCTAGCTTATTTATCACTCCGTACTCCCTTTTGACTCAGAACAGGACGGGCACCGGTGAGCGGCCAATCAAGAGACAATGGCTCGTCGTATGATATCCATACTTAGCCCCCTAGACATTGAGGCTTGTGAAATAAACCGCATAGAGCGAATTCATTAGTTATTTCTTGTCGTGTCTCCATTCGATCTATAGCCGCCCTGTTTGTAGCGGGTGTCGGGAGGCGGACTTGCCACATCGAGGGACCAGCAACACGGGTGGACGACCCCCTACTCGACTGTAGATGAAATAATATTGATGATATGTGGCTATGAGACAATCTGATACCGGGTTGACTTGCCTACGTATGTCGAGCATATAGTTATAAGATTCGTACGTCACTCTAGTTGATGCCAATGACGCGCAAAATTTTCCCCTGCCCTATATACCCGAAATGAGCTTGATTTTCTGTTTCCGAATACGATTCGCGTAGAGGTAGAGCTTCGGCCGCGAAGAAACAACAAATCAAACACAGGGCGGATGGAGTCTCCTGGGAGACTTCTCAGACGGCATCACCCGATGATCCGTTCCTGATTAGTTTGAGATAGGAACCGAACTCAGCGATCGGAGATGAGTACGAAAACGGTTATACATATCTGGGAGTTGTCCAGGCTTTGTCTTCTACATGAATTTGAAGCGAGATAGAGACGGCCGTAACTATACGTTCTTACTGCAGGGTCTCTTGTCTAGGTCCAATTATACCGTGTAATAAATCGGTTCATGCCTAATCAATAGTTATAAGAAAAGGAGTTTATTTCGTGCAACTCTTAATGCGAAAAGGTTGTGATGATAGCTAGAAGATATCCTAGGCAAGTTTACTAGGGCGTTGTCGCCGAGAACCCTAGCTAGAGTCCGTCCTACTTACTACCTACTCTAGAGTCTGTTGTCGAATGAGTAGGTAGGACACACTTTCCGAGCCGGGTATCTCGTAGATCACGTCGATCCTACCTAGTTCCTATCGTGGCCTAGCGAAATCAGCGTCAGACCCCGTCATCGAATGCAAAAAGCTGCCTGTCTCACTCTGTGGCAGGTTGCACCGCGAGACGCCGTGTCTGAGACTTGGTAGCTACTGTGATTTTCATCTTCCGCTGCATGTAGCCATGACCAGCAAGTCCTGCCCAGTGACTCTTTGTGATAGGCGCAACCATAGATGGGAATGGATTGCTGACACCTCGGGCAGCTACCTAAATGAGCGTGGCGATGTCCCGTTCTGGCTGACAGGTGAGTCCGGATGTCGAGGGTTCGGCACCTAGCTTGCTTGACTGAGACCATTTTCAGTAATGAGTCATCTCGCATACACCGATAGCATAAAGATGATGCGGTTCAGTAACAAGACGAAGGTATTAGAAACGGCGTGCGCCGGGTGACGCAGCTACCCTCTACCCAGTAAAGCACAACATGATAGGTGGTAATATTAGCCCTAGGGAGCGTTACGGTGTACGACGACGAGTCAACCGAGATTGCTGTACGGGTAGAACTAGATTCGATTCGTCTTAATAAGCGATTGTGTGACTTTTTATTAGTTTTTTGGAGTGTGATGACTGGATATGGTTCAGACAATAGGCGCCGTAGCAATAAGACTTCGACCTGTCCATCTTCATCATGTTGGGCGAATTGCCATCGCCAGCCTCACGCCAAGAAATCACGTGCTTGTGATGAGGTGCTTGTTTCCGTGGTATCGTGGCTGGCGACGAAGATGATTTCGCTAAGCGACCAAGACTATGTGCAACTTGCTTAATTGGGATATGCTTGATGAAACAATATCCAAGCTGGGACGGCGTGAACCCCCCACGTGCAAAGAGCGGCGCTGGCGCAAAGAGTAGGATACGCATGCGCGCCGAATACCACTTCGGTCTCCGTCTCCTTGTGACAGCTCAGTTGATAATCTTACCAACAGCAGGGCACAAAGACGGACGCTCTGGCAAGGTGGCTGGTTCGTATTGCCATAAGAAAAATTGAACGACGTTAGCAGGGATCGATAGAAACAAGATGGCCATGCGACCACTACCACTGAATAAAAAGAACATTCATAAATCCAGCTAGCCGTAGCTGGGGCATCTTGATGCTTGGGTAGGTCGGTAGTTACACGTCCCTTGATCAAGCCGCCTCATCTAGGGAGGTACCGAGAGCTGGGGGCGCGGACAAAGACGCCACTATGCAATAATTGCGGCGGCACGATCCTCAGAACGCTTCCGCATTGGGCAAGTAAATTTTCCAACGTTCCGAGTTGGGCGTTGCGCGACGAGGGCCATTGATGTTGGTGTCGTCATCGCCCCAATAACAGTATATCTGAGTTGTACACTAGTGTACGACAAGGCGGTAGGTGTGAAATACCTACTTAGGTATATTTGCGCAACCGACGAGCCCGAGCGAAACACCGACCTGAAATGCTGAAACGAGACAACTGTTAATGAATGAATGGGCCAGGCACTCCGTACCTTGGTGCCTTATTGTCTTCACCTGAGTCAAATTGTACCCAAGTAATAAGTCACATCGCGGGCGGCTTGGACCCTGATCCGGCAAGGCAAGGTAAGGCAAGACAGATACAGTCAGTCGGTAATATGATTTCTGTAGTGTAGTTTTGATGCATCATAAAATACGGATCTGCCTGGTATCGAACACAAGTGCTTATTTAACCTGACTCGGATCACAGGAGCCTATGAAGTAGATAGCAAAAACATGCCAAGAACAGACCACATCGGCCCCCCGTTCTTTTCCTTTTCTGGGACGAGAAAAGGTGGCGCAAAGAGATTACAGGTGTTTCAAGTGGTCCGAGCTGAGTCGATGTCGCATCTTGGTTTTGGGTGTTCTCCCTTATTGTGCATGCAAGCAGGCCTAGGCCGAAACACGTTAGGCACGAACCTCACGGACTGGCAAATTATTGGGACCCAATCCCACATGATCTTACCCCTGGTTTTACCCTTGTCAGACTTGTCCCGTTCCTGAAATTTATAGGACAGATGCGGGACACTGGCGCTGTGGTACCTACATGTGGGTACCCCATCTGCCTCCATGTGCTCAATTGGCCCAGAATTATTACGGGTTTGCTGCTTAATCGGGGCTAGGGCCTCCTGATTTCCTGGTGCCGTTGCCCGAGAACGAACCCTCAGTTCAGTGTGCCAATTGGCCGCCCGAACGAGAGCATCTTCACGAAGCCGTGAGGGTCTCTCTACCTTATAAGCTAGTAGGTCGTCAGATTTTAATACTGACTAGAATCATGTTGATGGTTGCTCGGCTGAAGTAGCTAAGTTAATTTACTTTAAGATAGGTACTTCCAGATAACACGACGTCAGCAGACACCCACAGCGCTGACAGGCAGAGATACAGGAACTTACCATGCCTCGAGTCAAGACAGATACTACTACATTATATGTGGGATCAATGTATTTTACCCAGTCTTGATATTAACACCTATCCAGGTATTACCCAGAATGGTTACTCGATCTACACTTGTAACCCTATCACCAAACATATTTATCTCGATCGGCAATTACCCAGTCGTCATGATCATTCTCGGTTTCAGAATGTATCCAGTTCCTGTTTTATGCCCACGTAACCTACCTATCCGCCCAGCTACACTAGGTTAGCTAGAACCGACTGTTGATGGATCCTGGGTTTAGGTACCTGTTCAAAAGTATAGCCCTTGGGGCCTTGAATGACATCAAGACGAATAATTCAACCCTGTGATAAGGACGTCTGTATCTTGGTGTCTAGAGATAGGATCAATAACTTAGATATACAGCTGGAGTATAAGGTGTCTACACCTATATAATAACATGTTATACGGTAGGCCATGGAATGTTTCTGACTCCTCATTCGTTTTCTTCATTTCTTCTTGTGGTTACGAAGTATAGGCAATCTAAAGTGGAATCTTACAGGGATAAGCGGTACACTAGATGAGCGGTAGATACGGATGCACGGACTTAACAAGCTACCGTAATTATATTACAAAGTCCAATCCATTGGCGGATAGGTGAAATAGAGTAGAAGGCTGAGTTTGGTAGGTAGTACTATAGAAACAGCAGGTTGTTGTACCTATCAAAGCAGTGGCGCACGCCGGCCCCCATCACACCCATCCGAAAAGGAGATCATGTACATCCTCAACCAGGAGATTTTATTCTTCTCGGTCGCTCCTAAACTGGTTGGTATGTCTCTCCTATCGCTGCCCTCTCTGCTTCTAGCGAGGGCATGTCTCCTTTTGTTTAGCTTAACCCGCTTCAGCGTTTAGCGCCTAGCTGCCCCCCTGCTCCAGTCTGCGTATTCAAACCGGAATGCGACGCCATGAACGAACTGCACCATTAGGCAGGTACCTTAGGATACGCACGTGTCTACTTAGCTCACATACGTACGTGTGGATCACCTACCCAGAGGGGTACATGTAGCCGATGACACGGCGCTATGTCCTTTCCATGTTAATCAAACACAAAGGGGAGAAACAGAGGAACAAAAGAAAAAGAAACGAAACGAAACAAAAAGGTAGAACATGCCAACAACACCATATAGGTCATCTGTCTATCAGGGTACAGGTAGGAAGGCTCATCTATCTCCTGGTAAATACTCAGGTGCAAGACAGGTAGCATGTTGGAAAAGAACTTGAAGTCTTCGAGTTCGTTCTCAAGAACGCGATATTAGTTCCTACTCCCTAGGGCATAGTCAGGTTATACGTTATTGGTTAGGGTACTAGTGCAGCTCTTTCTTGCCTAGATCCACTAAATACAGAATAGTACTACCCAGCCTAACTTAGTATGCAAATAATTTCCTAGCCTCAACTACCAAATTAGCTTAGTTACACAGTACAGTACAAAGTAGCAAGGAGGGCAACCGCCACACCTTCATGTACACAGACTGGTCAGAGACTGGTGTGTGTGTGCTTAGGCAGGTACTTTATACATGTTAGTGGTATTCATTTACAGTATCGTACACCACTATACGCACTGTCTCATAGGTACGCTACCTATCCTCTAGCGCCTGGCCTGTCCCACACACCCCATAGCCCCCTGAACCCTGTCGGTTCTGTCCCTCGTCCTTCTTTCTTGTTCCTGTCCTCCCATTTCCCCGTTTTAGTCCCATCTCAACTACCTACACTTACAGGTGCTACCAACCACTTGTGCGACATTTCACCGCCCGCGAGAGCGAGACCTGTGTCTTGTGTCTCGACGGAGAGACGAACTTGGACGACGACAACAGCAGCGACGACGACGACAACGACGACGACGACGCTGAAGACGATCCTCGCGGATACAACAAAGCCCATTGCCAGATACACCAACTTGCGCGCGCTCTCTCTCTCTCGCCATCACGGCCGTGCTCGTCGACCGTAGCCACAAAAAACCATAATCCATCCGTAACCCCTCTTATTATATATCCCACTCTTCCGACGTCGTGTTTTATTTCCGACCAAGCACGCGGCATTCAAAGGACTAGATAGATCCAGTCCGTCGGTCATTCAATTGTATGGTCGACGTCGTTATCCCTCTGGCTTCTCCCGCGTTGAACCAGCATCACAGCGCCTCTTTCTGCTATCTGTTACGTCTTATCCACCCGATCATCTAGCTCGACCATCTGCCAAAACCGCCTTGCAAAGGGCGTATGCACTCGTAGTAGTTCAATTGCTGTCCGACTGGTCCTCGTTTCCTTGGATCTATATCCCGTCCACTTACAATAGCTGCCTCTCGCTCATTTGTCCGCCAGTCGGCCACTGCGGCAGAGCACAACCCTCGCATAATCCGAGTCAACGCGCTCAGCCTATCACGGTCCGAGCGATTCCCGTTTATCCACGTCCGTGTCGTGGCGCTCGCTGGCTCGCTGGCTCGTGCTGATCTCGACCCGAGAGACTTTGAAACATCCTTCATTCCGCGCCCGAGACCAACCACCGATCCAACTGGTAACGCAGCATACGACGCCGCGCCTTGCTTATCCTTCTTGAATCAACTTGTCTTAGGCGTCGGCCTGAACATTGTCCACATTGTTGGCATACCTCTATCTCTATCTTGCGACCCGAGCCGCCGACAGACCTCTACTACTGATTGTTCCCGTGTCCCCAAGCTAGGTTAGCTACCACGTGCGTACTCCTTCCTCTCCAGGGTTTGCCTCAGAACTACGAAATATTAGTTGTTATAATTACAAACACATGATATAAAGTCCACCACAATTAATCCCAGAATCAGGATAACCCAACTATAATCCCGAATACGTCACCGTCGAGCATACCCATCATGTTGCAGACACCGTCACGGGCCTCTACCGCCTCTTCTTCGTCGTTCCAACCTATATCCCGCCAGAACACCATGTCGTCATACGATGGTACGCGGTCGGCGCGGCAGAGCAAGCGGTACTCTATGTCTGCCTTGTACCTGTCCATGTCCGCGAACGAAACGGATCTCGAGATTGATGATGAATTGGCGAAAGGTGAGCCTGCCTATTTTGACGAGGTGGCATGCCTTTCTTAACGATAAATAGCACAGAAAGTACTCCGAGACTTGAAATCAAAGATTTCGTCGCAGTCCAAGAAGAACTTTGTCCTCGAGAAGGATGTACGGTATCTAGACTCGCGCATTGCGCTGCTGATTCAAAACCGAATGGCCTTGGAGGAGGTAAGTCATCATTCCTCTTCCATCGTACGACGACTAATGAAGTACAATCTAGCAAAATGAAGTGGCTAGCCACCTAGAGGATGCGCTGGAGCTGGAAGAAGGTGTATTCCCCAACGATGAGAAGACACAGAAATATGGGAATCTTTTATTCTTGTTGCAATCAGAACCGAAACACATCGCCCATCTGTGCAGGCTCGTATCGATGGCTGAGATTGATTCTCTACTGCAAACCGTCATGTTCACGTTATACGGCAATCAGTATGAGAGCCGCGAAGAACATTTGCTCCTGACGATGTTCCAGGCAAGTCCGATAAACTTCCCCAATGTTCAAGTCTCCATTTTAACATCAGGCTCCAGTCCGTATTGACATATCAATTTGACACGACCCCTGAATACTCGTCTCTTCTCCGCGCCAACACCCCCGTTTCTCGAATGATGACTACATACACTAGGCGTGGACCTGGCCAGAGTTTCCTTCGGACGGTGCTGGCCGAGCGGATCAATAGCCTCATCGAATTGCAGGACCTAGACCTCGAGATCAACCCACTCAAGGTATATGAGCGCATGTGCAAGCAGATTGAGGAGGAGACTGGAAGCCTACCTCCAGACCTGCCTAGGGGCATTACTGGAGAACAAGCTGCCGAGAACCCACAAGTCCAGGCTATTATTGAACCACGGCTGACTATGCTGACCGAGTTCGCAAACGGCTTCTTGGGGACGATTATCGATGGACTCAGCGAAGCACCATATGGTATTCGGTGGATTTGCAAGCAGATTCGGAGCTTGACAAAGCGAAAGTACCCGGAAGCGAATGATCAAGTTATCTGCACATTGATCGGGGGCTTTTTCTTCCTGCGATTCATTAACCCAGCTATCGTCACACCCAAGTCTTATATGCTCATTGATGGGATGCCTGCCGAAAGACCACGACGGACGCTGACACTGATTGCAAAGATGCTTCAGAACCTCGCCAACAAGCCGTCGTACGCGAAGGAACCGTACATGGCCAAGCTCTCTCCCTTCATTCAGCAAAACAAGGACCGTGTGAACAAGTTTATGTTGGACCTTTGTGAAGTGCAAGACTTCTACGAGAGTCTGGAGATGGACCAATACGTGGCCCTCACCAAGAACAATCTGGAGCTTGCCATCACCCTCAATGAAATATACGCCATGCATGGCCTTATCGAGAAGCACGGCGCGGAACTCTGTAAGGACGAGAACTCGCATCTGGCTCTGATCATGTCGGAATTAGGCCATGCTCTCCCACAAGTTCCGCGGAAAGAGAACAGGGCTATTAACCTTCCTCTCTTCAGTCGCTTCGAGCAAACATTTGAGAATATGACCCAGAACATGGATATCACGCAGGAGGAAATCTTTTTCCTGGAGGCCAAGAACGTCTTCGTGCAAATCATTCGGTCCATTCAGCACAGTTCCGTTGCACGAAAGCCACTGCGTTTGGAAAAAATCGCTGATGCGGCTGCTACATCTCGTAATGACGCGGTAATGGTGCGTAAAGGCATCCGCGCAATGGAATTGCTCAGCCAACTGCAAGAGATGGGGACCATCAATAAATCCGACCAATTCGGCTCTCTTCGTGACGAGGTTGAGCAAGAGTTATCTCACCTCGGCTCCCTTAAAGAAGGCGTTCATCTGGAAACTCAGAAGCTCGAGGAAGTTTACAAGACGATCCGGGACCACAACGCTTACCTCGTAGGTCAACTTGAAACGTACAAGAGCTATTTGCACAACGTGCGAAGCCAATCAGAAGGCACGCGACGAAAGCAGCAAAAGCACCAAATGTTGGGGCCCTACAAGTTCACACACCAGCAACTAGAGAAAGAAGGCGTGATTCAGAAGAGCAATGTTCCCGACAATAGGAGAGCGAACATCTTCTTTATCTTCACCAGTCCTTTGCCAGGCACATTTGTCATCGCCTTGCACTACAAGGGTAACTAAACCCCCCATTTCCTGTCACTATTCGATGGCTAACAGTAATAGGGCGCTCCCGAGGTTTACTGGAGCTTGACCTAAAGCTCGACGACCTACTCGAAATGCAAAAGGAAAACCAAGACGACCTCGATCTTGAATATGTGCAGTTCAACGTCACAAAAGTCCTGGCACTGCTGAACAAACGATTTGCAAGGAAGAAGGGTTGGTGAGATACTCATGCTGGCATGAGATTATCTGAGGCTTTCTGACCGATGTATACGACGACTTCCACTATTTCCCATTATTCGATATGGCGTGGCGTTGACGGCTTCTTATGACGTGATACCACTTTCATTTGATATATCGAGCCGCTGGCTCCCATTCATCTCCTCGTATCCTACGATATCAATAGCTACAAGACTATCCTCAGCCACGTCCATGAACATTTAATTACGACCCGAGACCATGAGACAGGGGTCGAGGCAAACCATGCTGTGGAGAAATTGGTCAATACAATGCCGCGGCTTAGGGCTCAAATTTCGGTCTATCCGCCAGCATCCCAGCAAGTCTGAAGCCGGGTCTTTGGCCGTGGCAATGCCCAAATACCTGTGGCGACCCGCTGAGAGTCTCTTGTCATGACGCCCTGCACCCCTGCTTCTTCCCCGGGAGATCATTAAAACCAAGTGAAGCGGTTGAACATTTACAAAACACAACACGACGCCCGATTATGATCTGATATGGCTTCTTCTTTTTTGCTTTGGCTGATCAGGCGGTTTGATGCTTTTATTTTCATTGCCTGCCATTGTATTCTAATTGAGTATACAGCTCATTTATTGCTGGCTATGTTCGGCGGCATATTAGCAGCTTTACCCTCAGTTATGCACCAGTTCCATGCTATATTTTTCACGTTAATAGGGAGTGTGATTGACGAGAGATAGTGGTGGAATAGGGGATGGGACGCAGGCTTAAGCGAGGCTACCATGTAGATATGGAAAACGAATGAAGAAATGACGACAGTGATGCGTCCGCATGAAGTATTTTAGTTAGTCCCTAGCAAGCCCCTGTTAAGACAGATTCATTGCTCCAACCATACCTTACGAGAGCAGATAAAACGAATCCCACGACTTTGTATAGCTTCAAGATGTAGGCTCTTATGTAAGCACCTGCGTTATGGATGTGTTAAGCGATTGTGTAATAGCTTTCGAGTATTCTCAAATCTATCGTGATCTTGGATTAGGAATCTAGGCAATTCATGCCCTCTTCTCTTGCCCCCTTTTTTGGAGTTGGATATGTTTGCAAACTTTTCACCAGCACGGCTAGAATACCACTCCTCCGGTATTCACCCCAGCACAAGCCGCCAGCAGCAATCGGCAGGAAGATCCCACTCGCCGTCGATTCTGTGACAAACACAAACAATCCTCCAATCCCGACCCACGTCTTTCAGATAGTTTTTTTTTCCCCGGTAATACTAGGAATAGAAAGATTCTAAAACGTCCTCCCATCACTATCTTGGTTCATGGCTAGGTGTATACCTAAATCTGAGAACTTTACAAGCAATAATCTGTCCCGCTCAGATAGCATGAGAAGAATGTGCTGCTGTATTTCTCCTCTCGCTTCCCAGTATAGGCTCTCCTAACATAGATATCGGTATCCGGAAGCTCTTCTGACAAGCCTCGAGCCTCGGCCCTAAGTCTCAAACCTTGCAAACCATCCAGCACATATCCGTCTCAAACCCCTCCAATTGGTGCCTATTAAGCTTTCCTCCCGCCTTCGGGGACTCCTTCGAACCCATACCATCTTCTATATAATTACTGCGCCTCATATCGTGGTTCTCGGCTAACCGAACGCGCCGGCACAAGATGATTCCAATTCATACCGCCGACGAGAACCCGGCAGTAAGTTATTCCCAGACTCGTTGCCTCTGGTTTCGACTACTGTCGAGATTTCCGGACTAGGGTCATGCAATATAGAAGTCTATCACAATTATGCGGCACCAATAGATTCCACTTGGGAAGTAAAAAAGAGATAACTGACTTCGGAACTCCGTAGTGGCGGGACATCATTTTCAACTCGGTGTTCAACATCCTGACCATCGTCGTCATCGGTCTGCGCCTTTATTCGCGGCGGTTGACGCGCGCCGGCTTCGGGTGGGACGATGGCTTCATTGTGCTCTCGACTCTGCTGGTGAATGCCATGCTGATCGTAGCGGGTTTTCGTAAGCCCTTTTTTCCCCCTTTATTGTATCTTGGCGGAGTTGCGGGTTATTGATGCTCTATGTCGATGTTTCTAGTCATCAGTCTCGGCTTTGGACTCCCCCAGAGTGAAATCCCACGCGACACATTTCCAAAGATAATGGAGGTATGTATGCTTCATTTCCTCGCCATGTCTAGACTCTCAGGGTCATACGTGTTTCCCGGGAAACATACTTACATATAGTCCAGCTGAGTCGCACGTTCCGCCTATTATTCCTCTTCTGCATCTGCACCGTGAAGCTCTCGGCTCTCTTCTTCTACCTGCGCGTCTTCGGAAGCCGCACGGTCCACGCTAGCGCCCTCTCACATACCAACAACGCCAACGCCGAAAGCAAAACTCCTGTCGCTACGTTCTCTCTCGCTCGCGCGCGATCGTGTTGGCGGTCGTTCTGGAATTTCGTGTGGAGGCCCTCCCTCCGCTTGGTTTGTATCGTCCTCATCTACGTCGTCATCGTGTGGTCCATCATCAACGTCGTCCGGGAGCTCACGATCTGCGGATTCACCAAGCACATCTGCGCCGGGCACCGGGTGACGGACCTCGAGACATGCGTGTTCAACGCCTCTGGCGATCTGCTGATATTCCTCCTCCCGCTCTGGCCCATCTGGCGATTGCAGATGGGCAGGAACGCGAAGATCGGGCTTTCGATCGTGCTTATGCTGGGGACTTTGTAAGTGCTTCCCATCGTCATCATCATCATCATCATTATCATCCTCCTCCTCCTCCCCTCCCTTTCTTTTTTCTTCCTCTCCCGTCTCCGTGGTCAGAATCCAAACAGGCGCGCAACAGACCGAGTACCGATTTGCTGACTGACCGACCCCGGCTCCGCGAGTAGCACGATCCTCGTCGCCTTCCTTCGCTTCGAAGCCATAGTGCACACGGATTACGCGGGCGATTACAACCGCACGGCGATGAAGTCCATAAACTACTCCATCCTCGAGCCGAACCTCGCGATCCTGTGCATCAGCCTCCCGATGCTGCAGCCGCTCCTGCGCAAGGCGCGCAGCCGCGCCCACATCCGAATCCGATCCGTCTGCCGAACAGGATGGGCGGGCGTCCGTCGCCGCGATAACAACACATCGTCGTCGGGCACCGGGGACACGAGCACGGCCAGCTCAGCGCCCAGGAGCGCGTGCGCGAATATCGAGCCCCCTGCTGCTGCTGCGGTTCTCAGCAGGGCGGGAACAGAACACGACGGCGCGACGACGGACTGGAACAGCAGCCGGAACCGGGATCGGGACGAGAACTTGATAACGAAGGTCAAGAGGGTCTGGACCATGGAGTCGCGCGGGCCGTCGCAGGACGAGATCGTCGAGCTCGCGAGTCGGCCCGGTATCAGCGTCACGAGGGATTCCGAGACGGGCTCGTTCCGCCGCGAGGACTGGCCGTTCACGCCGTTCAGGGGCGTCACGATCACGACTATCACGGCTGGGAACCGCTGATTGAATCTCTGTCTGTCTGTTTTGCCGAGGGTTTGATACCCAGGGTGCGGGCGGTATGGGTGGGGAGAGGAGAGATGCTTCGCATCGTGAGAAAATGGGACGGCGGGACACGTCACGTCATGAGAATAAGTAGCACTAGTACGGCGTGCTGGGACGAATTAGCGGTGCTTGGTTATTGCTGAAATGGACACCTTGTAATTATGAAGTGGGAAGAAGGAAAGGAGTCCCCCGGGTTGCGAACGGCGTTCTGGGAGCGTCTTAACTCCGTGGTCTCGGAGCGAGAGCATGCTGATCATGAGGTAGCTAGTTCTCGGTCCTGATATATGAGATGATGTCGCTTAGCGACACTACCGCTTAGTGCTTTGATATATATATATATCGATTCATCAATAATACCTCTTAGCTGTGCAGATCACCCAAAGCGTTCGCGGCAAACATATGGTAGTTCACCACGAGCGGACGACACGGGGTTCGAAGAGAGTCGTGAGGGGCGGGGCGAGCGGGATTACACCCAGGCGTTAGCTACGCGTCCGTAGCAGTTTGTCGTTGCGCAAGTGTACGGGAAAAGGTCATACCCGTGATACCCGCGTGCCAAGGGGGTTGGGTATAAAATGATCCCTACCGCGCCAGCTAGGGATGGCTTTCCTTCCCCCCTTTCGTGGGATATTATCGACAGCCCTTACTTTCCGCGTGGGATTGATGGGGCATCTATCATCACCGCCCTTGAAGTAAGGGTGGCTATCACTGGTCTTTTGGTCATATATAAGTACGCCCTCAGGACATCTGTGCGGTTGAGAGTGGCAGAATTGCAGGAGTTAACTCATCACTCGTCCAAGCTATATTTATCATCCAAACATGATTCCGATCCATCTCTGAGTCCCCTAACATTCTCCTTGGCTTCTAACAGACTTGCAACAAGCCTGTCTTTTTACTGTGGCGGTGTGACCAAACCCTCTCGCACCGATCACCCAACCGGCACTCTGGTCGGCTTGTTGGAGCAAATATAACTACAAAGCGCGATCAGCAGAGAAACGAACACGTGAATCTTGGTACGATGTCTTGTTTTGGGTCGTCCTCGTCCAAGGAAGTCAAGAAGCCTCCTTATGAATATTCGAACCCGGCCGTCCAGGATGTTCAGTTCGCCCACAACGAACGGAAGCCGGATAAGGCGGCCCTGTCGAAGGGACTCTTGACGAAGGAGAAGCCCTTGAAGATGAAGAGAGCTTCTAAGAAGGGCAAGGAGGAGGCGAAGGCGGTGAATGGCGCTGAGATGGATGGATATCGGTGAGATTTTAATAATGATGAATCGAGGGTTTATTGTCTGAAAAGAAGAGGTGAAGAGGTTGTGGGAGGGTCGTCTGGCTCTTGTTCATGATGTGGTGGGATCTATGGGGTAGAGATAGGGGGGCTGCACCCCCTTTTTTCAGCTAAAGGGGTTGGCTTCATAGACGGCTTGGTGTTTGCGCTACGAGAAGCTGGGATGTAGATTGCGCGCCGCCCCCTACACTCCCCGGGCTAGCTATATAACACTTGTAATCCCCGTCGCGAGAGTATGAGGTGGGATTACTCATCCTACAGTCGATTTTTAACGATCTAGCTATCGGTGAATTATTCCCGGATCTGATGGTAATATGACCAGCTTTTACTGTCATATTTATCGTTCCTAGTTGCGACTTCTCCGAAATGTTCCAGTATAGCTTGTCAGATGCACCTTGAATTACATGTATCAGCTAGGTCCAGGTCAAATAACACGACACTGCCAACGAGCAGCATTTTCTCTCTTAATACTAACTTATTGATGTCGTGTAAGTTTATAATACACAGTAAGGTATTGGTATTAAGGTCTAATGAGTTTGGGGCTGGGGCTATGCAGGTACTAGGACACATAGTGATGTAAGTATTACAACTAGCTGGACTGATTTCTTTTTTTGTGAATCAGAAAAGCCACGAGCGCAGACGCATGGCTGAGTCTGGAAACGATTCCTCAAACGGAGTCATGGATAGTACATTTATATAAGCTGCCTCTAAGTTCCATAGGCACACAATAGTTAGGAGCAGAGGGCTCCTTTTATAAACATCCAGAAGCTACCTCGGTGCTTCCTTGCACTAATGAGCTGTCCACCTGGCTTGGCAAGATCTATACCTCGGACGTATCCACCATGCCGCGGCAACTCCTTAAGTTCTTCTGCTCCTCGGTGTCGCTAATTATGTTGAGATAGTATAATTGGGTTTATTTCCTACAATCTGTGCACTTACTGCGAGATCAATCAACTCAAGTTTTACCAAGCCTCCACGCCCTCGATTACCTAGATAAATACTCATTCTAACGTATTAAACCCACCAAGCGTGCGAGATCGCAACTCCAATAAGCGGGTAGCATTAGGATCTTTACACTAGAGCGACGGATGTTGGGGAATTAGTGGGACCCACCTCATTGGCAACCTCCCTCAGCACGGCGCCGTCTCAGCCATTCCCAAACGACATTATAACTACCGGTATCGGGACACAAACCTAAGCTGGGCACTTTTATTAGAGATAGGTACCTGATTTTGTACTTTGTATACTAGGACCTAACTGCACACAGTGGGAGGCAGATACATATAAGTACTTACCTAACCTTGGCTTTTGAGGATTGAGGAGTGACTTGCGAGGTACATCAGGTAGAGGTGGGTCATTCCCCATAAACTGCCAAAATAGGCTTAAGTTCATCTCCAGTCGATACCAGTGGTTTCCGAATGACTCGGAGGGCTCGGTGCATTGGGGCCCAATTCCGGCGGAGGAAGACGGCTAGAGGAGGCAGATATCGGTATACCGATTGATCTACATAGCCGAGCTTCACTATCTATTAGACCTGTACCTGCCTAATGTATCTCTTTCCATTATTACTATTACCTTTATCTTACGTATAAGGTACCTACCTTCACCACCAAACGATTGCGATACCTATAATAAGCCTCTCATATACCCGGTTGATTGAACAACTTACCCTTGATCGTCGTACTTCACCTTAGACTGAGCCAGACACAATGCCGGACACTATCCAGCTCGCCGAATACCTCTTCACCCGACTCAGGCAGCTCGGCATCGGCGCCGTCCATGGGGTGCCCGGCGATTTCAATCTCACCCTGCTTGACTATGTCGAACCAGCCGGACTGCAATGGGTCGGCAATGCGAATGAGCTGAATGCTGGCTATGCCGCTGATGGCTATGCACGCATCAAGGGGATCGGAGCCCTTGTCACCACCTTCGGCGTCGGTGAGCTTTCGGCCATCAATGCCATAGCCGGTGCCTATGCCGAGCGCGCTGCCGTCGTGCATATCGTCGGAACGCCAGACCGCCCAACACAAGACAGCCGCAAGCTGGTTCATCATACCTTCAATGACGGCGAGTTTGGCCGTTTCGCCCAGATGGCCGTCCATGTCACCGTCGCCCAGGTCGATCTCAAGGATCCCCGCACAAGCCCGGAGCATATCGATCATGCCTTGACGCAATGTCTGCTGCATAGCCGGCCGGTCTACATCCAAGTCCCCGTGGACATGGTCTCGGCGCCCGTCTCGGCAGAGCGGCTCAGATCAGATATCCCACTCCCATTAACGGAGTCGACTGCATATAGCAATGAGGTAGTTGACAATATCTTGGCACGGATATACGAGGCTAAGCAGCCGACTATCCTAGTTGACGGAGAAACCAGAGCGTGCGGTATTGTAGAACCCGTACGGCGCTTGGTCGAAACTACTGGATGGCCTAGCTGGACAACCGGCTTTGGCTGGGGACTTCTTGATGAAACGTTACCAAACGTTCACGGCATCTATCGGGGGCGTTTCGATACGCCCACCGTCGACACCTTTTTCCAGAGTTCCGATCTTGTCCTGTGCTTTGGCCCGCATTTCAGCACGACGAATAGCTACGTCTCGACGAGCGTACCGAAAGCTGAGACAGCCATCTTCATCACTCATACGGAGATCAGGATTGGGGACAAAACTTTTCGAGACATCCCGGCTCGGTTTGCTTTACGACAAATTCTCGAGAAGCTAGATTATTCGAAGGCGACACACTATACGCCCTCGGTAGATTTATCTCGGCCCCGCTTAGAGAGCTATTCCGAGGCGCTCAAGGATGGCCCCATTACCCAGGCACTGTTTTGGCCTATGGTCTCGAAATTACCTAAACAAGGCGATATCGTCATGGGCGAGACGGGTAGTGCCAGTTATGGGTGCCGGACCATGACTCTCCCGAAGCACGCACGCGGTTTCGTGTCCGTCACCTGGCTTTCCATCGGGTACATGCTGGGCGCAGCACAAGGCGCCGCCATAGCCCAGCGCGAATTAATAAAGTCGGACCGGTACGACGGGGTCAAGAGCGCGCGCACGATACTATTCATCGGCGACGGAAGTTTCCAGATGACCGTGCAGGAGCTGGGGACCATGATTCGGCATAACCTCGACGTCACGGTCTTCCTCATCAACAACGACGGCTACACCATCGAGAGGGTGATCCACGGGCTGAAGCAGGGATACAACGACGTGGCGGCCTGGAGATACCTGCAGGCACCAGGGTTCTTTGGGGCCAGAGAGGACACTTTCACCGCGAGGGTCACGACGCTTGGTGAGCTGCGGGACTTGGTGGAGACCGAGGCGTTGAATAAGGTCGAGGGGTTCAAGATGGTGGAGGTCATCATGGATCGCGAGGATGTCCCCGCGGGACCGCTGGAGTGGCTTCTTCAGATGCAGCTTAAGACTACGACTTAGGCTTTGAGCGTATTAAACAAGAAAGGCCTCTACCACGGGAGTACATACTTCAGAGCAGTCAGCACGTTGACCTTGAGTAGTAGTTACAATGTAGCGCCCTAGATGGACAAGAGCCTTCTTCTCCTATAGATATCCTAGAACGTTCTGACAGGCGCTACTGAGCCAGGGTGTGATGCTACTGAAGAGTGATGAGAAACGTGACATTGAAAATTTTGGGAGTTCCTGGTTATCATGTTCCAACAAAATCAATCCGGTACCAGAAACATGTGGTCGATGAGGTAGGTTGCTCCTAACGGATGTGAAGTAGGTGGTATAGAGGTTTGAGATTGGACCAATAGGGGTGAACTGTGATACTACTTCTCGCTAAATAGACTAGAAATAAGTAACCTAGCAGACTTGGCTTGGGACTGGCTCTCGAGAAATCTAACTACCTGTTTCCACGTACTTCTTATACCGCAATTCGTTGATTTTAGTCAGAAGATTGTCACCATGATTTTATAATGTAGTTTCAGCTAGACTTTTAGTTCATAGTGTATACCAGAGAGTGATCAACCTAAATAATACGTTTGCTCATTACCCCTATTTTAGTATCTTAAAAGAGACCACCCCTTTTCACCGCACATAATCGCTATATTATATATCTCCTATATAGATAAAATAGCTTGCTACGTCCAAATGCCCCGCGGGAGGCTTGGGTGCTGCTACATTGTACTGTATCCCCCTACGACGTTAAACACTGTTAATCAATCAATCACCGCACACAATACTAAGACAGATATGAATCAGAAATGAGACCTGCTAATGAGCATCAACTAGTGTGTCCTCGTTTTAATACGTCATTGGAGAGTTCACTGCGCGGCCTACTGTCGACTTCAAACTTGGAGTTTGCACACCGTTGGTGCAGGCCTCAATGTATTTTCAAAGCGATCGAGATCATAAGCGAGTGGCTTTAGGTATATCTGCAAGTATGATAGCACCTAAATTTTAAACGTCATATTTATTGGTCTGTGTAACTAGCAACATCTCATATGCGATATGTTACACCACTGTATAGGAGTGCGAGTTCGCTTAACTTCCAGCGAAGAGATCGATCTCATCGATAGTATGACATGGTATAGGAATCATGAAATGAATCTTGGGATTATATTGCCAACGACTATAAATTGCCAATCAAGTACTTGTCAAGATCCGTCATGCTGATTTCTACAATTCCTTTTAGGCTGTATACGGTCACGTCTTCTGACCCAGCTCTAATTACTCAACTCGAACTACGAAACCCATCTGTATTAGGTCATATCTTAACCGTCGTGCGTACATTTTCCATGTCACACAGTGCAACTACCCGCGATGCATCCCGCGGCGACACTACGCACGCACTAGAGAATGCCCCACGGTACCTGGATCACCCAATGCATCGCTCGACCGCCCCATTATCAAACGACAATCAGCCTGATGCCGATACCACAGTTCACCAAGACTTCTCGTACATGTACCTACCTCAGTTCCTATTAAAGATCCCGAGGCATGATCTCACTAACACTTAGATAGGCACGAGTCCCGCGAGCAGCAACGGTCTCCCCCACTAGGCCATACAGGAGTCCGGAGCGATATAATTTACAAGGACTTCTCGTCTCCGCACGTGTATAACCTTTGATATATCCGTAATGAAGGCCTAATATCGAGACAGGCATGATTCGGCGGACCCCCGAGGCATTTCACTGCCCGCCAGGACCTTTCAAGACTTAGCCTATGGATCGAGAGATCAGCTTGACTCATACAACATGAGGTAGGGGCTATTTAATTTTCCTTGCATCCATACGCTGATATATTCACTGCGCCATCCTCCCCTGGGATACCGCTGTCTCTGAGAAACGTCAATAAGCAATGGCGAAAGCACCGCTAACATTTTCCTAGCGCGTATAAAGAGTGCCGTCGTGCGTCGGTCGGCGAGAACCGACGCAGGGCGGACGATCAGCGGCGTGGTGGGGGTCATAATCCGCCTCGGAACCCCAGGGCGGTAGAAGAGTCGCATCCGAGAACGGCTTCTTGCTGTACTATACTGTGAAAAGAAGGACTGCTACTGCTATGAACGAGATAGGGGGTAATACGTAAAAGGTGGCAACGCAGTGAGATGTTGTCACGGAATAGTGGATACGACAAGGGTCGAGAGCATGCCAGGTCACTTGGGTAGCAAGTCACTTAGTACCCAAGAGCACCGATATAGGCCTGATATGCTCAGACTGTCTATAAAAGCAGGTCAAAGGACCCTCGATCATGTAGATAGATTCTAGCTAGCAGGTTCAACTGAATACTACTCATGGTCCCGTATCGTCAGAGGCACTGGTCTCCTATACCCACCAGATTTCCCCACACCTCCGTCAGAGATGTCGATATGAAGGGGGGGTCGGTGGCGTTGAATGGAATAGGGAGTTCCCGAGAGTGTCTTATCAGAAATCCGTATTTTGAGCTTCCGATCGAATAATAAGCATGAGTATTGTAACCTACACCTGGTGCGAACGGGTTGTTTCCCTTCCAGTTTTTAATAATTTGGTATTACGTTCCCGACATCAAGCTCGTAAATCTCATTCAGTCATCCAAAGTACCGCTACTAGCATAGTTCTATCGCCTGTTCGGCATGTTCCTCCGCCATCATTTCCCCATCCATCATTTCCCCATCCATCATGCCATGAAAGTAACTCTCGCCAACGAGCTGCCAGGCCCCACGACCCGGCTCAGTGAGATCTTCCGCACCAGCTGGGCGTCGCAGCAAGAACGGAACTTGCCCGCCGGAGATGATGAACACAGCGTCGCCGACTTCAGAGTACGGCGGTACCACTCCAATATATCCCCTTTCGGTAACGGCAATCATGCGCTCTCGCATGTTTGGTCCTGATACGTTCACAAACCTACCTAGATCCACCACATCCCTTGTCATAACAGTCGTCACCCTCGCCTGTTGCTCGGGACTGAGGTCAAGTTCAAGCGGTTGCAAATCGGGTCCCAAGAATTCCCGGGCCACGTCGAGAAATCGCTCCAGAGCTTGGTAGTGCTCGGAGAAGATATATTCGGCAGGCCGAGGCCCCTCTGGGGTCCTATCTCCAAGGAGAGTCCTCCAGAATGCTTCTGTGCGGGAGATCCCTGTGACATAGGGCTCCCCTAGTGCGCCATTTAAGATCATGTTTCGGCTGTGAGTATAGTCGGTCAAGGTAGCTGAACCCCTGGTAGTCCTCGGGACGCCATCTTTCGACGCGCCAAAGAATGGCGAGCCTATCGCTTTGATAGAATCAATCATAACGCCCTTAACGGTGAGGGTGAAGTCGTTGGGCCTCAGAATCATGTCCGGCTCTTTATTACCTGCGCCTGACGCGTTATACGGAAACTCTGATGGATTGCGCCAGTATATCCTGGCTAATCGTTTCGTACTCCAGTCCGGAACCCAGGACGTCCGTATTTCGGGGCTGCGGCAGAAGCCAATGCCAGCAAGGTGAAGGATTCGCGAAGGGCAGTCCTGCTTCAGCAAGTATTCGGCCGTCTTCAGGAATGGGCGCTCGATTGTGGAACTGTAGTCCGGCACGATATCCCCGGAAGCCGCCGCTGTACTGATTCCCTGCACGGAATATATGGTGTCTCGGGGATCTGTGGCGACGGAATTGATACTGGAGACAAGGAGGTCGAAGAGGCCCAATGATTGCCTTGCGCTGATATTTTCCCTTATGAGTCCTAAAGTGACGATCTGTAGGCCCGCGTCCACAGGAGGTGCGTCGGAGGTGTCGCGCCAAAATATCTTTGATATATGCCATACCGTGTTGGGATCGGTGTGAAACATGACCTGAATCAATGACGCAAAGTGATCCCAGGTAATGAGCTCTCCCCCATATGATATAATAATTTTCTTAGACACTGCAATCTCTTGAATTACCCAAGATCTGGACCAGTAATCATGATTGATAAGTTTGGTCAGGGCTGCCCAGCTAGGATTCTCAATGTTCAATTCTGTAAGGGGCCGTGATGCTCGCTCGACGGGATCGGCTAATGTCATTCGCCAACGGAGATGGGCGAGAAACCCGACAGCGTCGTTGGCATCTGAGGCATAGCCAAGCCAAACGATGGTCTGGTACGATGAGCTATATATGTTCCTCATTAACCTGACTTGGGAGCCCTTCTCTTCCTCGTCGTCTTGGTTGATGCATATGGAGTCTATCCATATATACCTCGTCATAAGACATGATGCTCTGTCATGCACTATATCATAGACTCTCTCAGAGGCTTTGAATCTTCTCCCATTCAGGATGATTGGTTTCATGCTGCGTCGAGTACCCCAAGTGTACGAGATGGTCTCAAACTCCGGCACCTTGTCCAGCAGTACGGGCGTCAGCTCGCAGCGAACCGGACTCCATGGCGTGGATTTCGAGAGCTTGAGCAGACGGATCTCCCTAGGTCCAAGTGCAGAATACTGGTAAGTCTCTAGTGTTGCCACACGGGTTGCCGTCTTCTCGTCTCGATATGCGACCAGAAATGCGTTCACTTTTCCAAGTAACCGAAAACAATGACGGCCTATAGTTGTAACGAAACGCCGGAGTGCCTGAAGGCAAGTCAGGATTGTCGGCAGGATAAATTTCCCGATTCGAGTTGCTTCAGCGATGAATGTCTGCCTCGGATTGTCGACCATGACAAGCCACATGACGCTGGCTACACCAATGAACCCCCAAACAGGGAGAAACAGCGAGAGAGTCCATACGCAAAAGCGCCAGATTGCTACAACATTCCGAAATAAAAGAGACATGAAAACATAGATGATTAAATTCAATAAATCGAGAGTAACCTGCCCGATCAGGTCGTCGTCGGCACCATCTCTGCTGGCAAACCGTCGGAGCCCAATGACAATCGTCCGCCACGAGGACTGTCCGGAGTAGAAAAGGTATAGGTGGACGACAATGAAGACCAAGCCGGCGGGCGTTTCATATCCGAATAATCCGATTCTGGACAGAACCCACGAACAGACTTTAGAAATCACTGTGTCTTTCAACGCAGAAAAAATGGCTGTGAATACAATGGAAAGGAAGGCGACCATATTTTGTGCGCTAGCAGGAAGATTCGCGATCTCAGCGGGCAGCTGGCTGCGCCGTTCATTTTGCGACGGCTCCGGCGCCATGATAATTGACTGCCTGGAAGTTGAAGAGGCGTATTGGGACCAAATCGGTCGAGACGTTACGTCTGATGCATGTTCAATATATATGAAAGCGAAGTCAGCCTACCTTTGGCGTTCCGGCACAGAATCACCAAATCTGCCTAGCTGGGGTTCAGCTGGTGATCCGAACTGAGCCGAGCAACAGCAAAATGTTTCTAATACGAACGTTACGCGCGTAACAGCTGACCCCAGCTCCGGACTCGCGATAAAACACAGGCCCCCCTCAATCTTACGAAGCAGAGGGACACATCCAATAAATAAAAGAGTAGCAAAACCAGCGACTTATAATTGTACTGTCGCATAATAACACCGCCATTGCGGTATAATGGACTACAATAACTGTACTTTGTATATATCCGTGGTGTTCAGTTTGGGCAACTCGCTGATGCGCAAATTAGACTCGTAAGCTAGGCACCCACGTCGCTGAAACCTGGACGTGCTGCGGTGGGATTAGTGATCAACTATAACTATCAAGGTTAGACCGTCCCGCTGTGTGCCAAGTAATCAAGGTCTCCCCACACACACCTCCACCATCAGCAGCACTTATCCCGATTAACGCATTGGTCAACGGTTCCCTCCCTATAGGCGTGGCTCTGGGAGGAGCTAGCATACGCCATATAGTTTGAGATTAATACAATTGCTTTGATATACCGACTCATTATGTAGCCTCATCGTGAACACTATACTACCTATTCCGTATAATACCTTATAGGTATCTCCAAGAGGTAGTTACGACGTTGTGGGGAAGAGTCGCGATAGAGTTCACCTGTTTACCTAGGTAAGTACAAAGTGTGTTAGTGTAAAAATAAAAGAGAGTTGAAATCAATACCTGATGTTGGCTTGCAATTCGGCCCATGCACTTTCTGATCACAAGGTTGCTGGGTAGATGCGCCTAGTATGTCGATATTGAAGATCGGATGTTTGTTAGGAGCCTACGAGCATCCTCTTGCGCCTCTGATCTACCGAACATTTGTTGTTCCGTAAGATGGGGTTAAAAATAGGGACTTAAATCGATGCACACTATAAAGAAGCTCTCCTTGGTGTTTATGGGTTTACTAGCAGTGTTGTTGTCTGCAATAACGATTGATGTCGAGTTGATCTCCAGCTCCCACTCTAGATAGACTCAACCGTGCAATTCTTCTGCTGACTCATTATAGTAGTGCGGAGGTCAGCATATAGGAGGAAAGCAATCGAACAAGCCACAAGTGGCTTGTCAGCCACATAAGGGCTATAAGGGGGTATGCTGTGATTTTTGCGTGTATGAATAGCTATTCTTTTTACTCCTTGTAATATTAGCTTCGTTTAGGTTATATTAAATTTTGTTCAGTATAAAGAAGTCAATATACTATATACAATCAATATTAAGGGGCTATTTGGGGCAAATACTCACGCCCGTGTAGCTAGATACAGGGATATGGGAAGTCACTGATTCCAAAGCTAGGCAGTGACACAATGCTGTTCGAAACACATAGGATGTAAGGGAGACTTTTATTTGTTGGTCGCCATCGAGTGGTTTATGAATAAGTGAAAGGTCATATGAACATACACTGGGTATCACATATTATCTAAGCGCCGTAGTCGCCAGGGCGGCCAATTGAAAACTTCTGATTCAGGGGAACGTTATTGAGCAAGGGAGACAGAGCAGGATACCACACCCAATTGATTCGTCACTCGAAATCGTAACATTTTTCCCATTGTCCCTGCTGTGTTAGTTAAAACTGTCCACGACTGGGTTGTCAATTGCTGATGGACGTGGTATTGTTTACAGTGAAACCCAAACGGAGGCTGGTATACTCGCGCACAAAGGGAGCAGTGCACCTTCCCTTGTCACCACTGCCATGGACATGCTGCTTGATGAGATTTCATCAGACTTATATGTATATTCTGCTACTATTCTCCCATAAAATGTAGCCCGGATGCAAAGCTGCTCTTTTCACCACTACGCCACCAACTCCAAGTAGCCAACAGCAGCAGGTCTGTTGTATTGCCTTCTTCCGTTTAATTTATTTATTCCGCTTCTTTTATCTTTTAGCAGTAATTTCACAGGTCCAAAATGGGTTGCTCTCCATCGACGCCAGCCGATCGTCACCAACGCCGAGATGTTCAATCCCGCAACGCGTACCAAAGTCAGCCTCCTATACGTCAGAGGTCGTCGCCCAATCGTGGTCTAGGTAAGGATAGATACCGAAACTCCTTGAGCACATAGAAGTAGTCTTGTTCTGTTATCTCTAACCGTCCGTGTTTTTCTTATACAGTTTGGAGTGAGAGCGTGAGTGGATGGGTGGCCGCGGATGGTCGGCACGATTCTCACCACACCCAATATCGGGGACATCCTCAACTGTCGCGAGGGCCAGCTCTTCAGGGCCCTTCCAATCATGTCTCGAGGACTCATAGGGCAGGAACCTCCCACAGTAATGGGTCCGGCGTACCCCAAATAAGCGGTACATATCCCAGACCGACAGCTCAGCCGCGGTCAGAGTATGTTGCCATATTGTATATAATGTTCAAAGGGGTATATGATAACAGGGAGTAGCTCAGCACCAGAACGCCGTCATCAGGCCATATCGTCACGAAGCAGGAGGGATCCACAAACCCAGGACAGGAGCGAACAGCGATACAACGCCGAAAATAACCCTCAAAGGCTTCCTCCTATCAATGCCAACCGTCCCCCGGCCCAGACCAGTAGTCAACAGCAATACAGCCGTGGCTCTCTAAGACCTCCTCCTATCAATACCAGCATAACGTAGGTCTCATGCACATGTTTTGAGCTTTGCTGTTGTCACTTTGTTTACTTGCTAACTTTAGATGCCGTAGGAGAGGTATCGGTTCGGTTCGCGACTCCGCTGGGGTGAGCCCGATAGAACACGACTGGTGAGCCATATTCTATAAGCCTATCATCACATGGACTAACATTCGGTTTCAGCGGCTGTAGGGGCAGACCAAAAGGCACTTGTCGCAGAGGGGGTAAATGTTGCCTGCATCGACCGGGTCGATGCTGCCGGATAAGAGTGCCTGTTTCGCCCATCTAGTGAGTTCCCCTGAGGGGTTTTCGCCTCCTTCAAGACGAAACCCATCTGGATGTCGGGAGCATAACAGACCTCGCACCTCAAGGAGGTGGCGAGAATCGAACCATTTGAAGAATCCGAGGTTAGACAAGGTACTCGGGCGGTTTAGGTATTGTTGCAAGTCTAGGAGTAGGACATTCGGTACCACTTGCATGATCATCAGCAATCATCTTGAAGGAAACATATATGGCATACATATACACTCACTTGTACCTACTCTGGTAGTAACTGTTGAGCCTGGCGCCCTCTTATACAGCCTTTGAAAATTCATTATGTTCTCTCAGGTTGAAATGTTGAATTCATATCATTGTACCAATGCGTGGTCATCTAGTAATTACATATCAGCGACTGAAGGTGCGGGGGAAAACGTATTTCAGGTTCTCCCACCACGACAGATGATCCGATTGAGGGACTACAAGAAAATAAATTCAGCTATGTGAATTGGAAGCTTATCTGAGATATTCTCATGTAATTGTCCCTTCCTCATCGTTTACTGAGCCAGCGTCTTGTTTACTACGGGACTTGTACCCCAGAGCAAAAACGTCTCGATCTATGCGACTAAGGTCAGTTGGGAACCCTTGTTTCAATCCTGGTGCCACTGGTGAATCTTATCTGCGATTCGTCGCCTTAGCCCCTGTTTATTGACGTTGCAGCGAGGTCTTACACGATATCATATGGCGGAGGCGGCCCATGCCGTCAATATCTCGCCGATCTTTAGGCACGCATACGTTTGCAGAGGATGGTTTAGAACTTTAAACGTACATGATGCACATCGGAAGTTTCCCGCAATACAAGGTAGTATTACAGAAACCCTAATGTTGAGTTTTGAAACAACTCTAAAAATCAAGGTATACAAGAGAAGTATAAAGAGCCATGATGATAGGCCACCAACTTCTTGTGACCTTCGACTACAATGGCTACACTTACACCAGACATGAAACTTCAACACAAAGCACAAGAACGCGTCTTTGTCTCCCCACACAATGATGCTCCTTCAAACAGCATGAAAGAATCTATAATGCCTTTCGTCCCGTCCCCCTCAAAAATAAATAAAAAAGACTTCAAATAGATAAAGGTCCGCAACCCTAGCACCCTAGATATCCAAGCTCCCTTGACCGTAATCGTCAACCACCTACGAAAACAATCACCAACCAATCAGATTATCACGCAACCGCACTTTTACAACAATCATGACCCAGGAAACCCGCTCCCTACCACACGTCATGCAAGGCGCAAGACCAAGCACCGGTATCCCGCGTGCTTACCATCCCCTCTCCTACCCACAGACCCGTACACCAAGCACGAGAGATCAGCAGCGAGGCCTGAGCACGGCTTATGCCGGTCGAGACTACACTGCAGCAGATTCGATGCACGCTCATTCGAAATCTATGAATGAACAGGCGAAACAGGCGACAAAGCAGGAGCACAATGGAAAATACGTGCCTGCGGACGCAACGAGGGGGGGTACCACCGGCAATGCAAATGCGAATGCAGATGCAGCTAAGGAAGGGAAAGGGAAAGTGAGTATCTGGGAGCGCACGGCCGCCAAACTCGGCGGCCACGACGGGGGTTCCGGGTCCACGTTTCGGGATCCGGAGCCGTTACCCGCGTGGCTGAGGGATCCATGAGTCTTTGTATTGTCCTAGACTAGAAAGAGCAGCATTTTCCCATTTTCAGCCAAATATGCACTCTAGAGACATGTTCTAAGAGATGTTGCAAAAGCACCTGTTTCTATTGCAAGTCTATTGCAAGTCTTAAAGCTTAAGATATTGTAAGTTATTTAATTTATTTATCTAATTAAGACTTAAAAATTAGCCTATCTTACTTAATTGCCTTCTTTTACTATAATAATATAATAGCTTTTTAGCTATTAATTATATTTTATATTTTAGTTTATAATACTAAATAAATAGTTAATATATAATTAAAATCTTTATATAATATAAGTTTTAAAAACTTTAGCAATATATTTTTTAATTTTATAAATAGTAATAAACTAAAAAATAATATAATAATTTAAATATTTAGTAATAAAAATTATAATTAACTTTTATATTTTATAAATAAGTTAAAACTTAAATAGCTAACCTTTTAATTTAAAAAACCAATTATATTTCTTTTTAAACTATATAAACTTTAATATTTTATAAGCTATATTTAAGCTATTTAATTTTACTTTAAATACTTTATTATTTATAATATAGTAGTATTAAGCTAAATAAGCTAAATATATTTTATTAGTAATAGCTATTTAAAATAAGCTAAAATATAAATATATATTAGCTTTTAAATTCTTTTATATAATTTTAATATTATTATAAAAGTATATAAAATAAATATTTAGTAGTATATTATATTAATTTTATAATAAAATAAAAATATAAAACAAATAATTTACTATTAAAAGTAAGCTAATATAAATACTATATAAAAAATATTATAGCTGCTAATAAAAGTATTTTATAGTATATAAAAAATTATATAATTATTTATTAGTTAAGCTAGCTTTAATACTTACTTTTAAATAAACTTTTAAATAAACCTTTAAATAAACTTTTAAATAAACTTTTAAATAAACCTTTAAATAAACTTTTAAATAAACCTTTAAAAGATTATTTAAATAAAAAAAATATTTATAATATAAATAAAATTTTTAAAAATACTTCTTAAAAATAGTTTTTATTTTAAAATAAATATTATTATTAAAAATATATAGTATAAAAAAATAATTATAATATATATATAAATAAAAAATAATTGCTAATTTAAGCTAACTTAGTAATAAATACTTTAAATATAAACTATACCTTTTTTGTTAATATTTTATAAAGTTTTTAAATAGCTAGTACTATAGCAAAATAAATATAGTAAAAGTATAAAATAAAATAAGCTAAATAAAAAAAACTTATTATAAAAAAGTATATATAATTAAAACTTAAAGTATGCTAAGTTATTAAATAAATAAATAACTAAGTATTAAAAGCTTTAATATAAAAGTAATATATTTTAAATATTTATAAAAATAAGCTAAATAGCTCTTAATTATATAAATAGATTTTAAATACTAGATTTAAATAAAATAGTATTTTTAATTTTATATTGTTTGAAATACTAGTTTTTTATTTTTATTAGATTTTTTTATACTTTTGTTAAAAAATTAGCAATAAGTTCTAAAAAAATATTTTATTGCTACAAAAAGCTAATAAAAAGCAAAATATATAAACTTATAATATATTAGTTACTATTATAAAATTTAATAAAAGCTAATACTTATTAAAAAATATTAATACTAAATAATAGTATTAGAAAAAATAATAGCTAATTAAGCTTAAAGCTTACTTTTTTTTAAGTATATAACTAGTTTTTATATATTTAAGTAAAAATTGTAACTATATTAAGCAAAAAAACCTTATAATTGCTTACTTTTTTTTACTAACTTAATAATCTTTATAGTTTTTAAAATAGCGTAATAAAAGTTAAACAAAAGCTAAATAATAAATATACTAACTATATTAAAAAAAATAATAGCTAATTAAACCTAAAGCTTACTTTTTTTTAGGTATATAACTAGTTTTTATATATTTAAGTAGAAATTGTAACTATATTAAGCAAAAAAACCTTATAGTTGCTTACTCTTTCTTACTAATTTAATAATCTTTATAATTTTTAAAATAATTTAATAAAAGTTAAATAAAAGCTAAACAATAAACGTACTATTTATTTAATATGTCTTAATTTTTTAATACTTTAACTAGAAATATTATGCTTTTATATAAAAATAGCTTTATTAAAAGCTTTTTATACTATTAAAACAAAGTTTTTTTAATTATTATATAAGCTTAAAACTATAGTTGTTTTAGCAAATATTTTTAATAATTTTTTAAACTAGCTAATAAATATTAAAAAAACGCTAAATAATATATATACTGCTAATATATATAAAGTTTTAATACTTAAAGCTAAAATATTATATATTAGCTAAAAAATAGCTTTATTAAAAGCTTTTAAAGCTACTAAAATAAGGCTTTTTAAACTAATATATATACTTAAAATTCTAGCAGATCTAAAAAATAGCACTTATATAAATAATAATACTATAAATAGTAAAAAGTAATAGCATTTTTTTTAAAACTACTAATTAGCTAAAAATATAGCTATATTATAAGTTTATAATAACTTAAAACTTTTCTATATTTATTGCTTATTAAGCCTTGCTATAATATAGCTTTAATAACTTAACGTTAAATAGTTAATAATATGTTAAAATATAGTTTAAATTAGGTATAATTTAACTTAGGTTATATATATAAGCTATAGTTTTTATAAAGCTTTAAATTAAAAAAGCCGCTAAATTAGTGCTTAATTATACCGCTATTTATTTAAAAAGCTATTGTACCAATATTAAAGCACATAAAAGCAAAATATTTAGTATAAGTTAGCGAGCTATTAAATAACGCTAAAAAAATTAAGTATAATTTAGAAATTTAGAACGCTTATTAAAGCGTTAATTTAATATATATTATATAGTAGCAAGATAATTTTACTATAAAAGATAAATATATTAACTATATTTATAGAAGTTTAATTTATTGCTTTATATTAAGATATTATAAATTTTTTCTTTTTTATTAAGCAAAAAAAAACTATATAAAAGAAATAATATATATAATAGCATAAAAAAATATAAAACAATATATTATAGTTATTTATAATATTGCTTAAACTAATATTTAATAAATAAAAATAACAAGATTTAACAACCTTTTAATAGCAATAAGTACTACAAATAGCTAATACTATATATTTATAATATTATATTTATTACCTTAAACTACTTTAGATATTTTAGCTTTAAAAAATATATAATTAAGTATTAGGTAGTATAAGTAGCTATATATTATTTATAAAAAATAATAAATAATATAATAGTTTAGTTTTAAAAAAAGAAATATTTAGTCTAAATAAAAGTTAGCTTTAAATAAATAAAATAAGTAATAAAATAATATAGATATATAATATATAGCAATTTATTATCTTTTAATAATAAAAAAACTAAAATTTAGCTTATGCTAGAATTTATTTATTTTAAACGCTTAAATATTATATAGTAATTAAAGTTTTTAATATATTTAAACTTTTATAATATCTAAAAAAGTTTTAAAAATTTTAAATTAAAGCTATAGCTTATACTTTAAATAGTAAAATTTTATATATATAAAAAATTAATAAACAAAAACGTTTTTATCTAAAATTTCTTATTTATATAGAAGCTAGCTATACTAAATAAAAATCTTAATAAGTATATATTTAATAACTAAGTAATTAAATTAACTAAAGGTAGCAAAAGATTAGCTAAATTAATTAAATTTATAAAAGGTAGCAAATTTAATAAATTTTAAAAATCTAAAAAATATTAAAATAAACTTAAGGTTTTATATTTTAGTAATATATTAGCTAAAATATACATTTAAATTAAACTTATAAAATTGCTACTAAATAAATAACTATATATAGTAGTACTATACTTTTAGAAATACTTTTAAATTAATTAATTAGCCTGCTTTTATATTAAAAATATATTTAAAAGTTAAAACTTTGTTTTATATTTTTAAAAAATTATTCTTTTTTGCACCTACTTATAAACCGTACCTTTATATTTTAACCCTTAAAAAATAATTACTTTTAGAACCTATTTTTAAGCTGCTTTAAAAAACTATTCCGCTTTATATTTATAAAAGTTAATATTTTAAATAATCTATTTCTTTTTATACTAGTTAATTTAAAAAGAGATAATTTAAGCAAAGTTAATTTAAATAATAATTAGTTAAAGCTGCTTTAGAGTATATCTGCTTGTTTTAACAAAGATTATACCGCAGAATAGTTTATTTTAGAAATATATAACAATATAATTATTTTTAATAAAAATTAAACAATTTATATTATCTATATAAGCATATAACTTTAGCTAGCAAGTAATAAAATTATAGTTATACTAAAATTAAACGCTAAAAATATGCTATTTAAGGCTTATAAAAATATTGTTGCTTATAACTAGAAAATATTACAATATATTTAGTAGCTATATTAAAACCTATTATATATTTTAAAAAGCTTTAAAAGTTTAATAAAAAAACTTTAATTTAAACGTTTACAAAATAAGCTTGTAGCTTTTTTTACTTATACTTTATAAGTAAATATAATCTAAATAAAGAATAACTAAAAAGTATTTAGTATATATATTAGCTTACTGCTTTTATAAACAGTTAAGCTTTTAGTAGTTTTTATTAAAGCTTTATACCTGCTAGTAAATTTAAATACTTATAGTATAAGTAATTAAAGTTAGTTTAAATACTATTTAAATATAAATATTATTTTTATAAAAACTTGTTTAAATTAAGCAAAAAGAAACTAAATCTTAATAGTTTTGCTACTTATATTTGCAATATTATAAGCTAATTCTATAAAAGGCTAAATAAATTAACAGTAAATATTAAATATATTAATAAATATAGCAATGTTTTAATATATTATTAGTAGTACTTTTTTATATTTTTAGCAGCTAGTATTTTAAGCTACTTAAAATTAAACCTTATTTAACATATTTTACGAAATTTTATATAGCAGCTATATATTAAAGTTATTTACTAACCTTTAATAAAAACTATATAATATAAAAAAAAAAAGTTATTATTTATACGAAAAAATAAATATTATTATAATATTTACTATAGCTAGCTTAATATAAAAAATCTTATGTTAAAATATATTTTTTTAGTTGCTTATATTTATATGCTTAAAGATATATTCTTTTTTTTTTATATATTCTTAAATATATTTAAAAACTTAGTATTTTATTTATTTTTTTCTTTTTGCTACTTTATACTTAATAGTATAACATATAGCTAAAAAGACCTTTTTACTCTTACTTTTAGTATACTTTATAAAACATAAAAAAAGTATAATAAGTATACTAAAAAAGTTAGCTTTAGTAAGCTAAACTTAGATATATTAAAGCTTTTAATTATTATAATATATAATTTAAAGTAAAAGCATTTTAATACTAGTACTATATTTATATTTATACTTAAAGTATATATTATTATTATTAATAGTTTTAAATTGCTTTATATTTCTTTTACTATATATTTATTAGCTATTTCTTTATATAAAAAATATAATTATAATATTATAATAAAATTTAGCTTAACTAGATATTTTGGTTAAAAAGGTTTTAATTTAGTATAATACTATAACAAAATATTATATATATTTGCGTTTAAGTTAGTATTTATTAACAATGTTTGCAGCAACTATTATTGCAATAATTTAGCAAAGATTTGCTTCTGCTTATTATTAGTGCTTTTAAAGCACTTTTTTAAAAAATTGGTTAAAAAATATAGTACTAATATATAAAGGTTTAAAAGGAAAAGTCTGCTAGTAATCCAACCTAAAGCTCTGCCTTTTTAAATAATAAATCTTGTTTTACTAAAAGCTTAAATTTATTAAAAAGGTAACAAATACTTTAACTATAAAAATATTACTTGCTAGTATATATAATAGCGCGCTAAATATAAGTTTTTATTAATTAGCTTATACTATAACTTTATAGTTACTTTTTTAGATTTTAAGCTTTAAATTACCTAAAAATACTAGCATAATTTTAAAAACCTATTAAGCTTTAGCTACTTATATAGCAATAATCGCTATCTTAAATACTTAGTCTTAAAGTATTTTACTATACTTAGCTTATTAATACGTACTAATAAAAGGTACCCTTATTAGTAGTATTAATCATAGATTAGATAAGGTGGAAACCTTAGGTTTCCATTATAAAGGCAGGTTTTACAGGCTACTTTTATTTAATCTACATTTTTTTCTACAGACTTAATTACTACTAAAATACTAGTATTATAACTGCACCTTTAGTGCACCGTACTACTTATAGTTAATATTAGATCTATATATAGTACTCTGCTATAATTAAGTAAAAATGTTTATATATAGCTACTAAAACTACAGCAAAAAGTTTTTATTTTAGCTTTCTTTTAAAATCTATGTTTAAAAGGACTATAAAAAAAAATAAGGCATATACTTTTATGTTTATTATAGCTATTAGTTCTTTTCTAAGAAATCTTTAAGTATTTATATTATAAGATAATATAAGCTAAAAAAAAGCTTTAAATATAATAAATATACTTATAAATCTATAACTTAAAGCTATTTTAATTAGCATATATAGCATATATATAAACTAAAAAGCTTTAAATATAACAAATATATTTATAAATTTATAATTTAAAACTATTTTAATTAGCATATATAGCGTTTATATATATTATATAGCTAAAGACTTTTGTAGCTAAAATGCTTTTTTTTTATTTTTTGTTATTGCTGCTACTGCTACTTCTGCTGCTACTTCTGCCGCTTTAACTAAGCAGTAGTATAAACACTTTTGCTAGCTTGCTAGTACTACTTAAAACGCTATATTTGCTTTTATAAGCAGTATTAAAAAGATTTTAAAGCTTTTAAGCTTAATTTAAATGCATAGTTTTATTAGTTTAGTTAGTTACTTAAACTAAAGCGCTATAAAATAATTAGTTATTTTTTTAAAGCTATAATACCTTTACTTAGTTATTATTTAATTAATTATTAATTAAAAAAATACTTTTTTACTTTATTTAACTACTATTTCTTATACTATTAAGTTATAGTGCTTTTAATTTCTAAATAACTTTTTTTTACTTTTATTTTTTTAAAATATTATTTTTTATAACTATTTTAGGCTTTTTCTACCTTTTTTAACCTATTTGCTTACTAAAATTATTACTTAATGCTGCTTTATTATTATAATAAATTTTAACTACTAGTAACTATTTCGCGCTAGCTTTTTAGTATTTTATTTATTAAGATTTTATAGGCTAGCTTTTTTGCTAAAAGCAAAATACCGCCGTTAAAAAGGCTAAAAAATAATATATCTATTTTTTTTTTCTTTTAATAAAAGATTAACCTACTACTGCTTTTAGCTTTAAATAAAAGCTAACAAAAATTACTAAAATATTAAAAAAAATTTTAAATATAAATTATATCTTTAGTATTATTTTAAGTAATAGAAATATTAGTTTAAAGTTTATATATAAATTTTTTTTTTTTTTAAATAATTATAAATATTTATTACTTACTTTTAAAAATCCGACTATTTTAGTTATTATTACTAGCTTTTTGCTTTTAGTAATAGTATATAAATTATTTAATTATAGCTAGCTATTTATAAAAGCTTACTTTTAAGCTATTAGGGCTATTATATTAGAATATTTAGCAAAAAAGTCTTTATTAAAGCTATATATTTATTAGTTAGTATTTTAGCCTAAAGCTATTAGTAATAATATATAAGCTAAGTTATAAATATAATACTACTTACTTTTTATAATTAAGTTTTAAAGCGTTAATAATTGTTAGTTTAAAATATTAAGATATTTAAACTAAGTAGTTCTTATTTCTAATGCTAATAGCTTCTTGTTTGTTTTTGCAGTTAATTTTACTTATTAATAGTAAGTAAAAACCTGCTATAAAATTAAAGCGTAAAAACCTAATATTATAAGCCTAAAGCGCTATATAAGTTTAACTATATTTTCTTTTTGCTTTTTATATGCTATAATTATATTAGAAAAAATATAAATAGTAATTTCTTTTATAAGTTATATTTACTATATATAAATTTAAGAAATAAGTTCTACGTTTTTTAAATTATAACTAACTTTAGTAACTAAAATACTTAGTAAGTATGCGATTATTTTTAATTTAGTAGTTATTTTACCAAAAAGGTTAATTATTAGCTATAAAGTAGCAAAAAGTTGCTTTTTAAAGGCCTAATTACTTAAGAAATAGTATAAAGCTAATATAATAAATTTTATTTTTTATATTTAATAGAACTAAGATTTTCGTTAAATAAAATTAAAAAGTAAATAAAAAATAACTAATTTAAAAGTACTAAATTAAAATATATATTATATTTTTAATTTTAAAGCTTATTAATTTAGACTAAATAAGTTATTTAATAAATTTATAACCTTTTTATAAGCTTTTTTTGCCTTTTTTGCTATTATTTTAATTTAAACTAAATAAATTGTTTAATAAATTTATAACTTTTTTATAAGCTTTTTTTGCTTTTTTTGCTGCTATTTATATTTTCTGCTACAAATTAGCTAATATTTTACCTTTATAGTCAAGCTTTTCTAAAGCTACTTATATTACTTGTTTTTTTTTGTTTATTTTTTCTATTATACTATTAATAACTACTAACTTTTTATTAACCTTTTTATTATATATAACTTAAGCTTTTAAAAAAAAAAATAAGTTTATATTATATTTCTTTAAAGCGTTTTAAAAAATATTGCTTATTATTTCTTTAAAAGTTAGTACTTATAGCAGGTTAAAAAAATAAGGCGCTATTTTAACTGCTAAATTTATAAACTTAATAATAAGTAAAGCAATAGCGGTTTTTGCTTTAGCTATAACTAAAAAGCTTAAGTTGTTAACTTATACTTAGTTTATATTTAAAGCTAAAGTTTTCTATTTATTATTTATATTAGCTATATATGCAATAGTATTTCTAGCTTATTTTTAACTTATATAAAAAATTAAAGCAAGTATAAAAAATTAAGCTTTATTAATACCTTTTATAAAAGCTATACTATTTATGCTAAATAATGCTAACTGCTTTTAATTAAAAAAAAAATATAAAATTCTTAATATAGTTAACAAAAGATTTCTTTTACTTTTATTTATTTATAAATAACCGTATTAATTTGCAGAATAAATATTATATTTTATTATATTATATACTAAGCTTTCTTTTATACTAAACTATAGGATTTATAAAGGTATATTTTTACTAGCTATATATATATAGCTAATATAAGCAAAAATATTACCAATTATACTAGCTTTTAGTTTTAATATAATTAGTATGCCTATTTTTTCTACCGTTTTAACAATAGTATTATTAGTTAAACTTTTTATAGCTATAATAAATAGTTAAATAATAGCTTTTAAAATCTTATTTATAATACTTATTTTTTATATATATTTTTTAGCAATATACTAAAGCTTTAGCATTATTTTGCTATTATTTCTAATTATTTGTAATTTTTAAGTCTTATTTTTTGCAACTAAGATTACGATACTATTTTTATAATTATTGCTTAATTAGCCGCTTAAAGTTAGTAATAGATTATATAAGCTAGTAAATAAGTTAACTTTTATTTGTTTTATTATTTAATCTAATATATATAAGTTATTTAGCTTGCATTTCTTATTAAATATATTTACTTACTTTATTTTATAATTAGTTTTGCTATAATAATATTAAATTAGCTATAAAATAATTAAATAAACTATTTAACAATAAGATTTTTATTTAACTATAATTAATAAAAAGGTTTAAGTATTACTTAGGTATTTATATAGATTTAATATTAACTATTTAAAACTTATACTATTTTAAATAATAAGTTTTAGAAAACAAAGATTTATAAATAATCTTAAATTATAGATAAACTAAAAATTAAAAAGCTATATTAATATTATAAAAACCTGCTTTAAATAGTATATTAAAAGTATTTATATACTATTATTATTTATTTTTTATATCTAGTTTTTATACTATTTATGCTTTACTAATATAAAGTTAACTAGCGGTAAAATAAATTGGCTTATAATATAATAAATAACTAATTATATAAATACTAGCTAATTATAAAACTAATTAAAATATTATATAAGTAGCTAAAGCTTAATACTTTTTATTTGCTTATAAATAGATATAATATAACAAAATTTTATTATACTAGAATTTATATAACAAGTTTTATATTATAATACGTTTAAAGTTTAGCTTACTTTAAGCTATTATAATATAATAACGTTTTTTAGTCTAGCTAGCCAGAATTTGTTTATATTGCTAATTTTATAATTTATTTTATTTTACTAAAAGATTATATATTACCTATTAAAAAGATTTATTTTTAGTATATAATATATCTAGATTTTGCTATATATACTTTTTGTATAAATAAAGGCAAAATAGAAGCAAAAGTATCTTTAATACTTTTAATACCTTATTTTCCTTTTTAGCATCTATTAAGTAGTTAACTTAATTTATTACTTATAAACAGAAATATATAACAAAACCTATATAGTAAATAGATATATTAGCAATTAAATTATTTAAAATAAAACATATAGCAAAATAGCAAAATAAAGCATAATTATTATAACAATTAAATAAAAAACTAAATAAAAGATAAAATAAAAAAAGATTAGCTATTATTTTTTAATTATTAAACTATAAGGTTTAGCTAGCTTTATAGTATAGTAATTATAAAAGACTGCTTTAGCATAATAAATAAATCGATTAATTAATTAACTAAATATTTAAATTAGTTTAACAGTTAGGCTATTTTATATAATATAACTACTTAATAGGTTATACCGACATATTAGTTATAACCTTTTTTATTAAAAATCTTAGCCTTCTACTACCTTTTAGCAAAAGCTTTTTTTTTATATATCTGCTAGCATAATTAATATTTAACTAGTTTATATATGCTTAATTATATTTTTTGTTACTCTAATATTTTTTTTTTAAAGCTTGGCTGTTTAGTAAACCTTTACTGCTTTTTTTTCGTTTTTATTACAACAGTACTTATATAATAAGTAACTATAAAAAGCTATAACCCCTAAAAAGAATTTAATATAAGCACAAAAACTATATATAAAGTAAAATCTTAAAGCTATTACTTTTTAAAGCTTTATACTTATATTAGCTTTATTAAATTATATAACTTATTTTTTTATAACAAATTAAAGTAAAAGCTAAGTTTTAAAAGTTAAATATATATATTAAAACTTATATAATTTATAATATTTCTAATCTTTTAAGCTATATATTTAGTAAAACATAGTATACTAAATTAAATATGCTTTATATATACTAAGTATGGTATGCTATATATTATATCGTTAATAAATATTAAGTTTACGTTAGCTATTTATAAATAAAATTGCTAAAAAAATTAAATTTAATTTAACATATTTATAAAAAATATAGTAAATTATATAATTTGTATTAATATAGTACTTCTTTTTCTTACTGGTATAAAAAGCGCGTATACGCCTAGTATATAACTTTATTTTAATTATACTACGATATTTTAAAAACTATATACGCTAAATTAACATAAAATAGCTTATAGCATAAATAAGAACTATTTATTTATATAAATAGCCTATACTTTAAAAAGTTATTAAAGTTAACTCTTTAGCATAGCTATTAGCTAAACTATCTAATTATTTTTACTAGCTATATAAAGTAGTTAAAATATTTATAAGTTTATTTATATATTAGCATATTTATTATAGTAGGCAAAAAAAAATAAAAAACCTATTAAGCGTATAAATAACTTAATTAAAAAACAATTATTAAAGGTTAGTACTTTAATAATCTTTTCTAAGTTTAATACTGTTTATTTTTAGAGCTATAAAATATATATACTAAAGTAGTTTAATTTAACCCTTTATAAATTCAGTAAGTTTTTTATATAATAGTTAAAAGTTTGTTTTACTTTTTATAATAACTACTTTAAGTTTTACTACTGCTTTAAATACTTTTTAAATATTTTAATATTATATTTAAGTATAACTTGTTTATATACTACCTATTCTAACCTAATAATTAACCTATCTATCTTATTTATATAAGCTTGTTTTAAATTTAGCTTTATATTTAGCTTGTTTAAAATAGCAGTAAAATATAGGTTTATTTAAAGCAGCAGCAAAAGTTTATATAAAAGCTTTAACATATTAGAAAGTCTTTCTACTACTATTTCTTAAAGTAACAAAATGTTTAAGTCTACTGCTGTATTACTCTAATATACTAAAATAAACGAAAGATTAGCTTGTAGCTTTAGCTTATAGTTATAAAATTTTAGCATAATTACTAATAAGTTTTTTATTTAGCACTTTTAAGCATAATAAGCTAATTACTTAATTTAACTTATAGTTTAACATTTAATAGTTCTTTAGTTTTAAATAAATTAAACGCTTTATAGTATGTTTTAGTTAGTATAAAAAGGTAGTAGTTTTAATACTAAGTTTAAATATATTATTTAAGGTTTTTACGTTAGCTAAAAGACTAGCTATATACCTTTCCGTTTTTTTTACTTTTTAAGCACTAATAGTTTTACAGTAAGCAACATTAAGTAATAAAAAGCATTTTTATATTATTGCTAACTATTATAAATAAAGTTATACTATTTATAATTAAAACAAGCTTTAAATTATTTTAATACTATAAATTAAACTTTTTTAAAACTATAATAAACTTTTAAGCTAATTTAAATAGTTAAAGCAATAAATTAAATATTTTAAAAAAGATATAAATGCTAAATATATAAATTATTAAACTTAAGAAAACTTAGTTTAAAAGTTACTATATTAATTTTATAAAATCTGCAAGCTTATCTAAATTTTAACTATAATTAAAACTAAAATAAGCTTTTTTTGCTACTAAGTTCTTTATACTACTAAGCTTTAGCACTTACTTTAAATATTTAACCTAGTAGTTAGCTTTACTATAATAACTTATTTTATTTTAACTTATATTTCTATTAAAAAGCTTAAAATTTCTGCTTATATATATAACTTTATATATAATAGTATACTTGTTTATATTTAAATCTTAGATTGCTTCTTTAATATATATAGTATTATATAAGAAATTTTAAAATCTTTTTATTTATTTTTAAAATATATTAATACTAAAGATTATTAAAGCAAAACTATTTTTTCTAATAATTAATTGTTAAATAGTAATATTATATTTTTTACCTTTAGTAAAACAAATAGAGTTAACTTTAAGATTAGTTATATTTAATAATATACTAATTAATGCGATATAAAATAGAACAACTATTAATAGTACTAATAAATAAAACTAATTATGCAAACATAAATTAATAGTACTTATAAATTTATAATAATTAAGGTTACTAACGTTAATATTAATATTAACGTTAATTTTAATGTTAATTTTAATATTAATTTTAATTTTAATGTTAACGCTAATACTAAAGTTAAAGTTAAAGTTAATGTTAATATAGGTTATTAATATTAGTAAAAGGTATTTGTTTACTTTTTTAACAATATTAATAAAAAATAAGTATATATATATATATAAAATAAAATAACTATATTTGCTTACTAGATTAATATACCTATATAAAAATATGTTAAAACAGCGTATATATAAATATTTATACTTTTTAAACAAGTAGTATTAATATAGTTAAATTTAGTATCTATATACTTTTTTGCTACTTTATTTTTTTAAAAAATATAACGGAAAATTTTAAAAAAATATAATAAAAAATATCTAAAGCTTTTATATATATATATATAGATAAGCAAACTTTTAAAACAAGAAATAGTAAATAAGAAATAATAAGTAAAAAGTAAGTAATAGTTAGTAAAACTTTTAGCATATTTTTTAAAAGAATAAAGAAATAAAAAAGTAAGTAAATACTAAATTTAACTATGTTAATACTTATTTATTTTAAAAGCTTAAATATTTATAGGTATTAACATAGTTAAATTTTAGTATTTGCTTGCTCTTTTAGCTTTTTATTCTTTTAAAAAATATGCCGTAAGCTTTGCTAACTTATTTATAAATGTTTAAGCTTTTACTTTTTTATGCTTAATAAATATGCTAAAAGTTTTATAAGTTTATATATATATAAATATTTAATACTTTAAAAAACGGGTTTTAAAACAGGTAATATATTTTATAATAAGTAAATTTTAATATTTTATACTTAGTTACTTTTAACTTTAAGCTAGCTAATATATAATATTTTACTTAAACTATAGTTTAAATATTTTTAAATTAAGTATTAGTTTTTTAAAATACTTATAACTTATTTAATTTACTATTTAAAATACTTTTATAATACTAAAGAAATGCAAACATAGTAATAAATTATTTAATAAAAGATTACTACTTAAATATTAATATTATAATTAATTTATAAAGGTATAAAATGTAATACTAGGTATATATTAGCTATTTATTAATACTTATATAAGCTTATTTATTTATTATATTTAGAAAAATAGTCTATAATATTAAATATAATTTTAATTTATATAATATAACTGTTTTAATGCCTAGTTATACTTTTATTAAAAATAGTATAAATTATTTTATTTAAAACTTAAATAGCGTTTTAATAAAGATATTATAAGTCTTTATAATATTACTAAAACTAAGATAAAAAAGGCGTTTTACTTTTTATGCCTAATAAATGCCCTATTTAAAGCAACTAGAAATACTTTATTACGCTAACTTTAAAAGATTAAAAAGCTTTTTATTATTAAAAGCAATTATATTGCCGAATATATAAGCGCATATAAAAGCTTGATTTATTAAGCCTATTTAAATTTTTATAATACTTAAAAAAGCTTTAAAAATATTAAAATAAAGCTTTAAGCTATACTTGCAGCAGTAAAAACCTAGATATAAAGAAAATACCTGTTTATATTTCCTAAAAACAGTCACGGCTCCTAGCCCTTAGGCTAGGTCCGTAGGGTATAACGTCATAGATAGTGGTTATCGATTAGGTCGTTAGGTTAAATTAGTCAGCTAGTTTGGTGGAGTAAAAAAGGACCCTTTAGAGTATTTTCTCTGAAGTAGAACCCTTTCTTTCTCACTATATAATTTACATACGTTTCCAAAATTTGTTATATGGTACCGCAAATAGCACTACCGTGACAAAAACTCTAACAAATATATATCTAGTAATTAAGCAACTAAATTTAGTAAGCAATTAGCTAAATTTAACAAATTTAATAAATTTAGCAAGTCTAGCAAGTTTAGCAAATCTAATAAGTCTAGCAAATAATTATAAAAAAAATAAATAAAATATATATAAAAGTAAAACTAAAAATATAAACTAATTATTTATTAATATATTATATTAAATTAGAAAATAACTTAGCTAATAGTTTTATAAAGCTTTTAAATAAGTTAAAATACTAAAGGTTTTTATAATTACTAAAACTTAGTTATAATAAAAATAATAAAAAATAAAGCAGAACTAAGCTTTTTTATAACTTTGTTTAACTAAGTAATTAGCTGCTATTGCAGGTTTATTACTAATTAAAAGCTAAAAACTTATTATTTTTAATAAAAATTATAATTATACTTATTTTTAAGGACTTAAAACCTTTTACTTATAAATAAGTTATATTTTCTAGCTATTAAATTAAATATAATTATATTTTTAGTTAATTTATAATAAAAAACTAAAAAAGATTTATTAGCTTTAAATATAATAACTTAGTAAAAATTTAGCTATTAAAATTAAAAGTTTTAAAAGGTTTAAAATTTTATTTAGTTTTAGTAATAGCTTTTTAAGTTATTAGGTCTTAATTTTAGTTTAATTTTTTATTAGTAAGTAAAAAAACTAGCTTATAAATTAGCTTATATATTAAGTAAAAAAAAGTTATACTTTATACTATTAGTAAAACTATTGCTAACTTAGTAATAATATTATTAAACTTTTAATAGCTAAAAAAACTTTAGCAAACTAGCAAATTAAAAAAGTAAAACTACGCAGGCGTTAATTTTAGCGCGGTATAATACCTTTAAAAGCTATATTAATACAATAGCTAAATTAGTTACTAATGTTGCAAAAGCTAGGTGTTTAAGCCTACATATAAGTAGTTTTTTATTTTGTAATTGTATAAGCTTAAAAAAAGCGCTACTTTTAAGACATGTCTTTAGAGTATATATCCAGCTAAAATAGGAAATCGCTGACTCTTTATGTTGATCTGTCTTGGACAATGTAGGCTGCTGTCTACCCACCCTACTTACCTAACTTAACATAGAGCTGACGGATGTACTTAGCTAGTTCAGAAAAAATAGAGTGCGCCGATTACTTAATTGGAAAGATACGGAGTTTACGTAGTATAGATTAGAAGGACGATGATAGACTGTAATTCAAAGGATTCCTACTATATAACGAGACTCCAAGCCGTTGCTTCGGGTCGACATATTTCCACATATGATGATCACAAGGTATTTGAGAGAGAATGAATGGGTTGTAACCGTGGCGTAATTGAGTCGGAAAAGACTCAAAAACCACAATACTATAATTAAGCCCTCATAATCTCAGGGATCGCCTAAAGGGAGTCTCCCAACACGAGCACCAGCCGACTAACTAGAAGTAAAATCATTGCCCCCCATCACATCATGCATCTTACTTTTATTGCCCGAGAACGACTACCTCCGAAAACCTCAGCTTACGAATGCGTGCCTAATTTCTCATCCAATCCCTGCGCATGTCTAATACGTTCAGCCTCTGCCTGCGCCTGTTCGATCGCCTGGAAGTCCTCATTCTGGTTGCGAGATCCCTTGAAGACGCTGTCCGGCAAAGCGTTGAGGGCCTCTTCCTCTTTGTCGAGTTTCAAGAAGCCGAAATGGAAGACCAGACCGCCAAGAGCGGCGATGACGGCGACAACGGTGTACAGCCAGACGAGAAGGGGATCGGTGGACAGGGGGACGAAAGCCTGGGCAATGGCCGCCGAGAAGGCCTGGGCGAACCAGAATATGCCCGTGATAAAGCCGCGCATGTTTTTCGGCGCCTTGGTAAAGGCATATTCGAGGCCAGTGATGGACGCAAAGATCTCGGAGAACGCGATCAGCACGTAGGCCGGCGTTTGTATCCACACGGTCAGGGGTGGCTTATACAAGCGTTCATCTACATTTGCATCCGTATCGTAACCGAGGGCCACTTTGCAGTCCGCGACGTAACCGTATCCGGAAACTTCCCGGCAGGGCGACTGCCAGTATATGTAGTGCTGGATGATTGCGCCAATGACCATGGCCACCGTGCCGAGAGCGAAACCCGCTGTGATTTTTTTGATTGGCGTCAAATTGAAACCCACCCTGCGCAAAAAGGGATAGAAGATTTTGTCGAAGATCGGAATAAAGAGCAACAATGCAAATGGATCGAGATTGTTGATTCTGTGCATCTGATGTCAGCGGGGTTTGATTCGGTACGCGCTGAAGAAAATGAAAATTCTAGAAGTAATCACTTACACGTCATTTGGTACGCCGCCGAGGATTAATGTTGAAGCTTGAGACGTAAGATTGCTGTTCAGCTGATTATAGGGCAACCAATAAATGGGGAAGAGGAAGAAGACTTGGCAAGCCTTGATACCTCGTCGAACCTCATCGACCCAGTTGTCGTCAAATGTCATCCAAACCGGGCGTTCGGATTCGGGAATGTTACTTGGTTTGACACGCTCAAAAAAGCCAGGCGCCGTGATGTTCTTCCAAAGTCGAATGGGATTCGCGCTCCAACGACCCTTCATCCCTAGACCAATGATTCCGAAGAATTTCCCAATGACGGAGCCCGTTGGAGGTCGGCGTACGTACTTATTTTTGAATGCCAACAATACGAAGGGGCAGAACAGGAACAGTATGGTTGGTAGGACGAAGCTGAGATAGAAACCGACGTATTTCTCTGCGTAGACCATGCTGATCGAGCCGATGAGACTACCAACATTGATGAAGAAGTAGTAGCGCATGTATATAACGGATATCGTTAGAACCGGGTCCTTGATGACTCGCTCGCCACTCTTTAGGGTCTCAACGACCGGTCGGGGGTGTGTCGCTTCATATTGTTCCGCGATCATGGGCGAGATGTTCGCTTTGAAAAAGCCAACGCCAATGCCGAAGAAGATGAGGCCAAGAGAGAAAATCCCGAGAGCGGCGTCGGGTTTTTTAATCACAGGAGGTATAGCCGAAATAATTATAATAATATGTCCAAATAACGCAACTATGTAACCGCAGTCAGCCTTGGCGTCTAGCAATGGACTGCAAGATCCCAGTTGCTAGCTAGCCTCTATATCGTTTGGAGTATGGCGACGTGCATCAAGTTGGCGTATCTCTCGGGGGAAAAGTGATCGTGTACATACCTACTATGGCAACATGAATTGTCTTGTATTTACCCCAGTAGGTGTCGGAGACATATCCACCTGGACCAATTGTTAGCATTTTACACGACCACGATAGTATCAATAGATTACGACCGTACCGACTAGAGGCATCAGATAAGCCCAGAAGGTGTTGAAGGTGACGAGACCGGTGGAAGCTTGCTGGCCCTTTCCGAGGGCACCAGGCTGACCAAACGTCCCAGCAGCGCCCGTGGTGGACCCGGCCGGGAGAGGTTGCTGAATGAAATTGACAACTATTCATGCTTAGTCCATGCCTGGTCTCAGTACTGATTGGAGTGGGAAAGACATACAGACGGCTGTGGTACCGTAGTACGCAAAACGCTCGCAGAGCTCGATAAAGGCAATGGTGTAGATGATGGGGCTGATATAACCCTGCACACGACGAAGGGTCTTGAGGTCCTCTTTCGAAGGATACTCTTCACCGTTCGGCCCGCGAAGGGGTTCGTCGACGTCGGACCCGGACGTGATAACACCCACATCGTACTTGGGGTTGATGATGCCATCCTCGTCAGGTGTTGGGGCCTTCTCCTCCAGCACGGTCGCATTGCCTTGGGCGGCCCCGACTTTGGCGGCCTCGGCCACGTCTCGAGAGTCGCTGCCACTCGTTGACATGGTCAGAAACTCGAGAAGCGATATTTTGGTGATTGAGGGAGCGAGCTCGAGAGAAGCCCCCTCTGATTTCTACTGAATGGGATTCAAACCCATATATACGACAAACCGAACCAGCTAAACAAAACTCGGGTCACGACCGCTCCGATTCAAGGCTTATAAGACCTGGGTTGACGGGTGGTGAACCTGAGGATCATAGTGTTTCCGAGCGAGCGAGCCTAGCGTTTCCGAGCGAGCCTAGAGGGGCTTATTTATCGGTATGACTACGTTCCACTGGCGAGGTAAGCGATGTCTCGGCTTGTATAAGATCGTCAGACCTTCCTGATTACGTGTGACCAGTCCGCGTAGCCAATTCGATCGGCATCGGATTCACGGGGATATTTAATCTTGGCTACATGGCGCGATCATACAAAATTTCCTCGGTGGTCTTGCGCCAAGATGTTATGGAGCGGTAGATGGACAGATACGCAATATGCCAAGCGGAGGGCGGGAGGGCGTGTAGTGAGGTGAGCCGAGATAAGCTACGGTGCAACTGTACTGTGACCGTCAGCATTTAATCATTCATTACGGTATATATACTCTCTCTATCGCGCTGTTGGTACCAGACGGACCACGACCACGATCACTATCATCATCATGGCGAGTTCTGGTGAGAGCTGACAGGAGGCGTGCGACGAGATGCTGCAACGTCGATAATATCTGTAGAGACGAGAACAAGACACCGAGATATTTGTGTTGGCTCAAGGCGGCAAGTGTTTAGGTAATAAGTACGGAGTTATAAATTCAGGATTCTAGTCAGGAGCTAAGGTGATTTGCTGTATGATCGAAGGTGGTCACGCGCTGTCGCGCTGCGAGACTGAATAGGTATGTATGCTGATACCTCTTGGCTACTCCAGTACAGGCTCTTATTTATAGGCTACTTTACGTACACGGTAGTGGGGAAACGCACTGCCGTACCTACGTAGGTACATAATATAGCACGAGGTTATGTCATAATTACGAGCAATCCGATAAGACGAGGTCAGCATACCCCTGCTCACCCGAGAAGCCCGTGCACTGACAAAGGTACAAAGGAAGCCCCAATTTAACAGCCTTTGATTAGCTTATCTGGTATAACTATTCTACTCTACTTAATTATATAATGTTTTATAACCAGAATAACTTCTTTAAAAGTAGTTAAAAAACTATAAAAGCTATATCTGATTTTTTATTAAATTCTGCTATATTTTTTGATACTATATGTACTTGTTTGCAACTATTAGTTGGAAAGTTATTTGAATTACAAAATTAGGCGGTATAGTAGGCCTTATACTTGGTCAATTGTACCAAGTAACATTAGCGCGATAGGGGGGTATTTGGAGACGGTCACAGTAATAGTCACTAACTTTTAAAATAGTTTCTGTTATATAATTCTTTTTTAACGCTTCTAAGGCGGTAATCCTCTCTATAAAAAGTAGATTTTCGCAGCTAAAAAGAGAGTCTAAGTAGGGACTATGTCTGCTTAAAAAACATAATCTCAGGATTTAAAAACGATCTTAAAAAGGAGATAATTTTCCTAGTTAAATATAATGTCTAATTTAAAATAGTCACTAGACTTATATACAAAAAAGCAAAAGAAATATTCTTTTATCCGGGAGCTTCTTTTTTTATGCTTGTTTTTTTTTACTGTATACTTAAGTACTTATTATTACAGTAGCTACTATATTATAATAGTTATTTTTGGTTATAGCTATAGAGATTCAAACTATAGATCTAAGGTTTACACGCACGCAAAAGAAATTCTATAGATATTAACTACTATACTATAAGGGCTACTACTATTGAAAGGATGCTACATAATTAATAATTATAAGGACTCCTTTTGGTCTGGTTAAGGCAGTTGCAATTGCAATTGCAGCCGTAGGTATAAGTTGCGTTGGTGTAAGTTGCAGTCGCAAGTTGGTGGTGGGGCTGGTGGCTAGGTATTAGGTAAGCCAACCAGCCAACCACTACTATAGCCACACAATAGCTGTAAGCCAGCCAGCCAGCCTGTAGCCAATAGCCACTAGGTAGGTCAATTGCCAGGTCAATTGCCAGGTCAATAGCCAGGTCAATAGCCAGGTCAATAGCCAGGTCAATGGCCAGGTCAATGGCCAGGTCAATAGCCAGGTCAATTGCCAGGTCAATTGCCAGGTCAATTGGTAGGTAGGACATAGCCCTACAGGTAGGAAACGCCCTATCGCAGGAGACACCCTATTATAGGAGACGCTCTTATAGGTAGGAAATAGCCCTACAGGTAGGAAACGCCCTATCGTAGGAGACACCCTATTATAGGAGACGCTCCTATAGGTAGATGACAGTGTTAAAAGCAAGTGGCTGTCGGCTGGCAGGTGGTTTTCGGCTGGTGACGGCCCTTATTTCGTGAGATCGTTTTCGTTTTTTTGAGATCGTTTTCATTTTTCGACATCGTTTCCAGCGAATAACCAAATAATCCAAAAATACAGTTTTCTATAGGAGATTATTACTATGACTGTCTTAAAAAATTAAAATCATGTTTCCTTTTACGAAATAATCATAAAACCAATGATCATTGCGGTGATCGTCTCCATATACCCCCCTCTCTCGCTAATGAAGCCTAAGATACCTACCAGTGCACGGGCTTCTCGGGTGAGCAGGGGTATGCTGACCTCGCCTTGTCTGCATACTCCATAATTACCTGATCAGATAATGAGGCGCTCCATTCCTTCCAGAACTCTTCTACTCATACTTCGGAATTTAACCCTCGCACCTCCGGCTACCGACGGGATCTCACCACACTCGTTGCTTAGACGATACCCATCTCTCGGTGACTATAAACGGTATACCATAAAACAAGGCTAAGACGGCCAAACCGATTAGTTACAGTCAAGCCACGGCCAAGTCTGATTTGCGCCCTTTGCCTAGCTTGGTCACAATGCTTGAACAAATGCCCTGCCCGGGCTTCGTTCCTATCCAACTCTGTCCCTCCAACTCCGCCAGGCCGCAAGGAGGCCGCAATCCTTATAGTTCTAGGTGTGGTACAACAGTCCTACTTGGAGCTCATTACCAACTATTATTTTCGCCCTAGCGTCGTCCGACGCGAGGCCAGCTTTGCGAAGGCGACCCCCCTGGCGGCGCGGATAACAACAGCCGAAAAACGACGGACTTCCGCATTCTGTTCAACAACGGAACGTCAGATTGGTCCGTCAAATATGTTTTCGTTAGCTTCGATGTCCGCTCCCTTGGCGTGAAGAAGGACGCTCCCAGCGACACAAGTGTGATCGACATGCCGTTCTTACCGAACGGCGATTGGAACACTGCTGACATTATGTCGACGCCGGACACGCTCTGTATACATTCTAGGAGTCGACGACCCATCTAGACTCGTTAAAGCCCCCGAGTGCATTTAATATGTCAATCGCGGGGTTGTGGTCGTCGACGTCTACCAGGTCAGCGCGAACGAACCTGATCCGTTCTCGAGCATCGGCCGACTTTACGAGCCCCAAAAAGTGCCATTGAAGGCAATCCATATACGCCGTCGCCGTTCTTATGGGCGGTTGGTAGTCAAATACGATGCCGGCACTCCTCAAGAAGGCATCCGCGTCTTCTTCTTTCATATAGTCCTCGAGCAGGTCTATCTTGGTAAAAACGATGATAAAGCTGGACTGTGCAAACCACCAGCTATTGGCGGCGGATGCGAATACCTCGAATTGCTCAAGCATTCGGTCCCTATTTTCATCCTCATGCAGCCTCCTTCTATAGCCAGTCGTGTCGACAGGGTAGATCACTGTCGATACGCCCTCGAAAGCGTGTATCCACTTCTTCCGCTCGCTCCTCTCGCCTCCGACATCGTAGACGCAGAATCGAGTGCCGTTATACGAGAGAACCGACTGATGGATACCAGTCGTCCTAACCCGGGTTCGTAACAGATCTCCGTTCGTAGGTGCAGAGCGGTGTGCCGCCTGTTCAGCTAGGCGCTCGATGTTGTCGATGTAATACTGGCTGTTATCGAGGAACTGGTAAGTGCTTCTGCACCTCACGGCCTCTCGAAATGCTACGTTGGAACGAAGAGATGAAATCGTACGCGCAACTTCAATTGCATGTTCTGGGTTCCAAGCAGGGTCGCGCTCACAGTCAGAACAAGGATTCAGGAGTTCCCGGGCCTCAGCCGTGATCTCTGTCATGTCTAGACTCTCCGCTCCCCATAGTATGGTCGTAACAGACTCCAGTGCATTATGCCACACCAATTCGCGGAGCATACTGTCATCGTCCCTAGGCTCTTCAGCGCCGGTAAGAATCTTCATTGCATTAAATAGTGTGGATTTGCCACTTCCGGAAGCCCCTAAGAGCAAGACTTTGGTCGTTCGATCTTCTTCGATACCATGGGCGTCGGATAACTCTCGCTGGAAAGCTCTTTGCCGACCAGCAATACCGCTTCGGAGTTGAGGAGAGTCAGAATCAACTCCGTTTAGAAGTGGCTGATCTGGTGTTCCTGTTTCTGGGCCTAAACTTATTCCGCTAGAGTTTCCGGGGGTGCGACGGGATGAACTTTCCCGAAAGACGCCCCTTTCTGCCGTGGCATTCTTTTCTGAAGGCTCGAGGACTAATTCGGGACGAACATTGGCTCTGATCGCCTGCCAAGCATCAAAATTACCTGATACCACGGTTTTTATCGATGGTTGTATTGCCTTAAACGCATGTTTGAAGCCGAATGTCGACAGTCTTCCAGTCACACTCTTCGTTGACGATTTGTCAACAACCTTTGAATTCTTCGCCCGAATTGCTTGCCTGAGATGTGATCTCTCAGCTGCTTGGTACAACAGCGTGCTTCGCAGAATATCATCGAATTCGAACTGGGCGCTTAGCGCTACCGTATTCTCAGAGATGAAGCTTGCGACGTCCTCGAGCCCAACAAGTGACGATGAGCAGTCTTGCGCTAATCGTAGGATAGACTGACTTTCTACCTGGGCAATGATATCGGACTGCTGTGTCCATGTTGGGCTGAGTCCAAATTAGCCTCGACTCGGCCCACCTTCATCGGGGGCGTCTTACCACTGTATTGCTTGCAACAGAAGATTCAAAGCATTCACTTGTCGGTCAAGTAAGATCGAAAGATTCGTCATCTCCTTTTCGCTACGCAGAAACCTCATCTTCCTTCTCGCTGTCATCTGATCGGCATCTAAATCCTCATACTGATCCAAATGTTGGCTCAAAGCTAGCAATATCGAGCCGAAACTGTCAAGCGCATTGCCAACCTGGCTACCGAGTTGGCGGTATCTTGGATCATGGCCGAAGTTTGGTGAGTTCAGAGGGGAGAGCCGTTCTTGGGCGATTCTCACAGTGTGAAGCTGCCCGATCATAGATGTGATGATGATCGGAACGTCATGGAACTGAGCCTTAAGTGCACTTAACCGAGTTGCGCACTTGAGCACCACGTCGCCCAACGAAACGACTGTGCCCACAATCTGAAAGATCGTCAATGGGTCCATCGTCCAAGCAGGCCGCGCTCAACACAATGCAAAACAATATATTTACGGTGAAGTAAATGTCATATTTCGAGACCAAGACGCTTGACGATGATTTAAAGGCAACCCACTTCCGCCCGAATGCTGACAGGCGTAGCAACGGGCTGACTCTGCCTGACCATATGGTGGCGGTAGAGCTACAAGATTACGAATAAACCATTGGTCTTGACGGGTACAGCCACCTCCAAAAACCCCGGCATTTCCATCGCCAGCGAATTGGGGGGTAGCATGCGGGACCGAATGCTACCATTCATCTATTTTAGGCTTAGTTAGTTGATTTTTTTCTTCAATTTCTGGCCTCCTTTCCCAGGTCCCACACGCCGCTCTCACTAACATGCATGAGGTGGAGGGTCTCGTCGTCGCTGTTTTGCTTTGGAACGTCATCCGATCTCAACGCACTGAGGATTCTATCAAGTTGACTTTTGGGCGTTGGTTACTAGTTTATATGGATCTCCCAAACACCACGTCTTCCATCAAGCTCATCTTTGGCGTCGGTATTATGAGCGTCGCGCACTCAGTCGCAGGACACGCTACTATCGTCAACGCGGTCGGTGACGCAGAAAGCGCCGGCAATAATTTCCAGACCTTCTTTCGAGCTAAATTTGGGAAGTGAAATGGGAAATTCGTACTTCCTCGTTATTCTACCTCTAGGGCGTCTGGGCATCAACGCCACCGAGCCCCACGACGGGACGAGGCGCAGGCCATTTCAACAAGGCAGCACGCGTTTCTAAAAGGGCCAAGCGACACTGTCGGCGAGACGCGTGCAGGCAGCGACAACAATATCGATCAAGGCACGTAGTTGATCATTGCCGAGACAGGCGACTAGCTGACCAAGGTGACGCGAACGGCAAGCTCAACATGCGCTTTACCAGGTCAATTCCGCCGGCGATAGCCCTTATGCCTAGGCTACCAATACCGACGGCACCCATCAGACGTGGGAGGCCATCACGGTCATGACTACGCCGCCGACCAGAAACCCTCGCAACCGGGATGACATGGCTGCGGATTTTCCGCTTGTTACCACGATTCTCGTCGACTAGACTTGAACGAGAATGGTAATGGAGCAGGACAATGCCTTATCTTATACGCTTCATGAATGATGCTCGGGTCGGGCTATGGGTAGCTTCACTACGGCGCGCCACGTACCGACTGCTGCCGCGAAACGAGATGTCGCTGCGTCCTGGCAGATTGCTGAGCGATAAATGGCCGAGGACGAAAAAGATAAGGAAGACGAGGGATTCGATGATGAGTAAATCGGATTCATCAGGTAGCCAGAAAAGAGTCCCTCTTTTCATCGGCAGATCCTACGCTTTATGAAAAGACGTGGATTTTCAGATCGTCAAGGCAACCACCTTAACAAGTATTCACATGTCCCCCGGCCTAGTTATGATAGAATGAAATGGATTGTAGAATAACACGAATGAGTGCTCAGTCTATGTGCCACGCCCTGCAATGCAACCATCTCTCGTCAATACCGAAAAGATCTGGAAATCGGGAAATTCAGAGTCGCTATGTTCGCAGTTCAAATTTGCCGGAGTGCTGATAACTGCAAGCACAGAAGCGGCATAATATTACGCACAAGTATGCAAGTAGATAAATGAAATATTGTCGCGAATTCTTCCCATTCCGGTCTCCAGAAAGTCGAGTCTGAAATATTGTCGTCGGCATTAGTACATTCATCAATGACCAATATCATATTACAAGCGACTCTTCTCAGGGCGCCATATCTCATTGAGCAGTCGGCTGGCGTTCACGCGCTCTGGGCGCGCATCGCCTATATCTTTCATCCCGGCGAGCCGCATGCCGGTGACTAACTCGTCTGCAAATACTAGAAAGACAATTTATTAGTACGACCCAAGGGAAGACCAAGACCACAGCATCCAGACACGCTCCAGACACGGGTGTAAACTCAGGAGGTAGGCACCAAGTCGTGGGGGGGGGGGGGGGGGGGGGACGGCGAAAGGAAACCCAGAACCGGGACTTACAATCCAGGCATCTCTCGACGCCCTTCTCCCCATACGCCGCAAGCGCGTAAAAGAACGGCCTGCCGACGCCGACGGCCTTGGCGCCTAGAGACACGGCCTTGAGCACATCGGCGCCGTCGCGACACCCGCCATCAACGAAGACCTCAAGCGTCTTCAGCACGGCGGGGTAGTAAGTGCGAATCTCGAGCAGCGTTGTCAGAGCGTCGACGGCATCGTGCATCTGTCGGCCCCCGTGATTGCTCAGCAGCACGCCCGCGACGCCCATCTCGGCGGCGCGGGCCGCGTCCTCGGCGGCCTACATGTAACACTGGAGTCAATAATGTCCACTTATAGTAAGACTTGCCCAGTGTTTCGGGAGCTTGCAGGAGTAGAAAAAGCAGAATATGCCCGTTAAGGGGAATTTGTGTCTCTGAGACAGGCCGAAAAGGGGTATAAAAGACTCCGGCGGACTTACCTGCACGCCCTTGAGCACGACCGGCCCTCCCCACTCCTCCTTGATCCACTTCAGGTCGTCCCAGGTCAGGGTCGCGTTGATCTGGGCGCCGTTGACATGCGACAGCAGCCCGAACCCGCCGCGCTCCGCGTGCGCCTCGAGCTCGGGGGACGCGGCGAGGGCCTCGGCAGCCTGCCGCGCGCGGTCCGCGGTCCTCTTCCCCAGCACCGCCGTGTCGACCGTGACCCAGAGGCTGCGGAACACGCCGGTGGCGCGCGCGCGGCGTATGCGCTGCACGGCGATGGCGCGGTCGGCGGGGATGTAGAGCTGGAAATGAAGCTGCGCCTCGGGCCTGTCCTCCCCGCCGCCCATCGCCGTCCCCTCCTCCCTGCCCTGCCTCTTCCTCTTCCTCTTCTTCTCCATCTCGTCCGCGAATGCGGCGGCGATCTCCTCCATCGTCGCCGTGGACTCGGTGGACACGACGCCGTGGACGCCGCGGCGCGCGAGGGCCCTGACGACGCCGGCCTCGCCGGCCGGGTGTCCGCGCCCCAGCTGGCCCATGGCCGACACGTAGAAGGGGAACGCGGACGCGGAGCCGAGGATGGCGCAGCGCGGGTCCGCGGCCAGCACGTCGCGGAAGATGCGCGGGCGGAACCGCACGGCGCGCCAGGAGGCCAGGTTCCCGCGCAGCGCGGAGCCGTCGTGCGCCGACGACGAGACGTACGTCCAGGACTTGGCGGGCATGACGGCCCTCGCGGCCGCCTCGAAGTCGTTGGGGCAGATGATGCTGGAGATGTGCGGCGGCCTCGCTGCCTCCCCCTCTGCGTCTGCCGCGCTGGCGCTTATGGGCAGCGAGGCGAGCGTTGCCGTGTCGAGGGACCCCAGACAGGCATCTTTAGGTAGGTATTTCAGGACCTCGGGCGAGTGGATCTTGCGGAACTCGGCTGTCGCATCCTATAACCCACATAAGTCGTGATCATCGTTCTGAAATGACGAGTCTTATTCGCCAAAGCTCATCTCACTCGTAGTAGACGTGACATGGTGAGTAAGGCGCCCACGTGAGAGGGAAAAGGGGGAGGGAGAGAGAGAGAGAGTTGAACTGGGCTCTAAAAGCGCCATATAAGAGACGTGATAGATATTTCCTTACAGTTCCGCCTTGCATCAGCAACACAGCCGCTCCGCCGGGGTGCTCGTCAAGGTAAGACGTGACATCGTACGCCTTTCCGTCCACGACGATCCAACACGAGGACGTGGAGCGGTGGCTCGCGATCTCCTGGGCGTCGAGCGCGCTCTCCTTCGGCCCCATGTCGATCAATCAACCAATCACTAATTAATCAATTCCTGAGGACACGGTCATGTGCTAAACACGCAGTTCACACAACACAGGCGAAAAAAAAGTAAACCTCTAACTTGAAAGATGGTCGATACTTTTGAAAGGAGAAGGGCTATCCGGTTTATTTACTACTGGTACCTAACCCCAGGTATCTACCCCAGAACAACAACTGGCCGGCGGCCGGGTGCGTTCCCGCAGGACTAGTGTACGCCACGTGCGGAACCCCTATCTCCAACAAACCGGGGTTACTGCGGGAACTGAACCGGACTTAAACCGGACTGATGATGCGCTTACCCCAATATCGACCCAGCATTTGGCCGCCCCGTAAGATGATAGCTACCTATACCTAAAGTGGCGGAATCGTTAAATACCAACGGCTCGGCCCGAGCTTCTATAGCCAGCCCGTATTCCATAAAAATGGAGTTTTAAATCGTGTTGAGTGACCTCATGCCGCCATATTAACGGCTCTTTATTCACTACTTACTTATAAATGCAGTACTACAGTACTAGTAGCGCTTATGCATTCGTCTCGAGGGCAATCAAAGGTGTAAATGATGTTCGGATACCTCCATTATGACAAGACACTGCAGAGAATCCGTGAAATACGCGACGTTGCATAAAAACCTATCGGGAGATCCCGATCACTTCTCGCTACCTACTTATCTACTGTACCTAATAATCTGTCTTTGGGTCCAGATGACTTCGCTGACGCGTAGCAGGCGTGGCGTGACTTACGTAAGATAACCAGCCCCCGTGCAGAGTCAACCTGGTTCCCCAATGAAGACCCAAGTAACGCACATGGTTATGCATCTGAATCCCATTTTTCATGCGGAATAAAGGAATTTAAATCTGCATCCGGCTACGCGGTCTGGAGTTACAGCTAGCTTCAATCCGTATTTAGCAATTTAAGGATATTGCAATAACGGCACTGATTCTGAATTCGAGTTTTCCCGTTTATCACCTATATCACAAAGCGAGTTCTCTACATAGCATATGTCATCTCAAGAATTCAAAGATCACATCACGTATCAATCCAGTTTGACCCCCTCCGGTCTTCCCTAAAATCGTGGAAATAACTTCGAGGTCGTCAGAGAGTGGATGACCGCGAAATGCCGAGCATAGGTATACGCGGAAAACACGGACCGGCGATTGGATACCGAGTGAGTACCCAAAAATTAACTCAACTGTCTAGGATATCGTCTGTTGCTTGCTAGTGGAGATAGAGAAACCCCAGTAAAACTCCGCAAGGCATCGCCCAGGTCGTCTGCATACTCCTGAATACTCCAGTATCAGTCCCCGAGAACTTCATCCAGGCCTGAACCCCTTGTGATCCTAAATATCGCCCAACCACTGCTCTCCAGGGAAATGAGCCGTCAGCCAACGTCTCAAACTTATCCCTGAGCCACAGTAACATAAGATTAGTGAGCTACAACACCCTTGGAGTTCGGCGCATCAGTCATAGCATCGTCGACCTCCATAGCGTCGTCCGCGGCTTCGTGTGCGTGGCCTGGGGCTCCGGCATCGCCCTCCACATCATCCTCCAGCTCGTCCTCGCTCTCATTCTCGAGATCGACACTTCCATCCTCGGACATCTCTTCCTCACCACCGATCTCGCCAGCCTCCTCGGTACCGGCCATCTCGGCGTCACCATCAGCAGCGGCAGCACTGCTCTCGCCAGCCTTGCCCGCGACACCATCAACCTCATCCTCGACATCTTCATCCAGCTCCTCAGCGCCGTATTCCTCCTCGTCGGCTTGAAGGTCGGCCTCGGGCTGCTCAGGCGGGAATTCGGGGGGAGCCGAAGCTTCGGAGTCCCTATCAAGAAACAAGTCAGAAACGATGGGTCCAGGGACATGGGCCCAGGCGGGAGGCGGCGATGGTACCATTTGATGGCGAAGCGAGTGACTCTCGGCTTCTCGGCAAGCACGTTGCGGCGGATCTTCTCGATGATGGGCTTGGCAGGAGGGTCGGCGTTGAGCTCATCGGAATCGTACTCGTTATTCACGTAGTAGCCAACGCGGACGAATTCGCGGCCATCGTAAGAGCAGGTCAACAGGATGACAGTAACACCGAGGATGTCTGCGTCGGGGATGCGACTCGTCTTGGGGGCGTCGGCCTCGAAAATAAACTTGTTAACACCCACAGGAATAGGTCCGACAAGGAGAGAGTCGAGCTCTTGGTCGTATTGATCCCTGGGTTGGGTTGGGTCCGCGTTAGATGGCGCCGGCACGCGTACCAATCGTGTTTTAGGGGCAACGTGACTTACGAGGTAGCAGAGCCGACGTAGGTCAGCTTCCACTCGAGATCTGCAGATAAATGAGGTCAGTGTTGGCCTTCCGGGCTGCTGCGCGCCGTGGGAATGCTGAAGCGGCGCTGCTCTTCAGGGCACCCGTACCTTTCTCCAATTGCTCCAGACACTCAAAAGTGATCTCCAGCTCGTAGTTGTCGGTGAATTTGGCAGGGTTGTTGAGGATGTTGACCCCAAGAAGAGAGACGAGCGACATCTTGCGCGATTCTGAACAAGACTTGAGACACGAGAGAGAGAGAGAAAAGGTCGGTGCAGGTCAGAGCGTTGAGGACGAGGGGAAGGGAGGAGCTATAGCAATGCGATTGCAAAAAAATGAAAAAAGAGGAGGCGGAGAAAAAAGCCGAGCAGCAAAAGATGGAGAGACACCTTCAACAGTAAAACAGATGGAGGGTATCTGAGGTTGCAATGGGTTGCCGCACTAAGGATTGTTGATAGTGTTTATCAAGGGATCTGTTTTATTGCGACCGATCCTAGCCAAGAGGACGGGTCTACCTAATGCCCCAAGACGCGCTTTCCCTCCATCACGACCGCGTTCAGTGCTTGCAGCTTCTGAGGCGGGGTTTTGATACACGACAGCAAAATCGATAAGATAAGATAAGATAAACTTGTATATATACAGGTACCTAACCCAACTCACGCACCTAATTCTACACAACAATCCAGCTCAAACAGTTGACAGGTACCTCTGATTAATATCGCAGACCTGAACGTATTGATTTTATATCTACATCTATTCCAAGGAAGATGGGATTTTGAATTAAATTTCCCGTTCCTCGCCAAACCTGTGCCAATCCCAGCCCTACCCAACCATCTATTGCATTTTTGAAAATCAAACAGTTACCTTATTAGCATTTCCGCCTAGGTATGCGTTGAAATATCGTCACTTACATGACCAAGTCCTCTATTGTTGTCGTTGCTGCTACGTACCAAACACGTATTATGTACCTGACGGCGGCCAAGATCTTTCCTGCCACTTAATTATAGAACATCACGACACAGCAGAGTCCGCTACCCCTGGATAGATTTACGATCTCTGAGGTACTTGATTGCTTGGCAAATGTCTAACATGATGGGATCTCAAATATCTGTTCTCAGATACCAATAGTGACATAAGCAGAATCGGAGTTTACATCTCTGTAATGCTCCGAGGAAGATGCCCGATGCTTATTGTACCTAACTACTCTCGGCACTTGTGCCTGAGTGGACATTTTGAGGATGGCGCTTAAATCTTACACTGCAACCATCAGGACCAGGCCCTTCCATCAACAGACACAGCCAGCCCCGGAGGGATTTATTCATTTCGTCTTAGTATAATGATCATCATATCTGCTGCTATATATTGTTTGAGAACAATATTCATAATATTCCTTTTATATGTGTAATTATAGGTATTTAAATCATAAATCAATTAGGATAAATATGGTAATCGTTTCGCGGCCTAGGTTGGCGGCAGACAAGACAATCACAACATCAAGCTTGCTTAGAGTCTGGCCTGCCACCTCGTAGTATCCGGGATCTCGTCGCTACGTTGCAGGACGTTAGCAGCTCGCTTAGATACCGGTGCCACGGAACCTGCCGTAGATCTATATATGTTCCCGACATCTGAGTGGGGGGACCTTTCAAAGAGGACTTGAAGTACGGCATTAGAATGGTCGACATAATACTTCCGATTGGCAGCACATATGCTATTATGACGATCCATCTACCATGATTCGCGCGTAGGGGTTAGAGAGAAAATATCAAATGCACTCTTCATGGAGATTACTACTGTACGTTTGCATCAGTAACCTCTACTTCGCCTCTTTGTTGCTGGTCGGTGAGGGAGAAACCCGGCTAGAGAAAATGCCATGTCCTAGTAGTTTATACGGTATGCACAGCAGGCATCTTGCATATACAGATAATGAAGTTCATTGCGCGTCAGCATGATTTATAACATCATAGTACCTACTACCTACAAGAATTACCTCTCTCGAGACTAGGCACCGATATGTTGTCCAGGCAAAGACCTAGGTAATCCGATCGAACCAATGAGCTCCCTGTCGACGTGCATATATGTAACTAAGTTAGGTACTAGATATTTTAGCTGTTGATCTTATATATACTCACCCAGGTCGTCGCACGAAAACTCATCGAATGGAGTAGAGAAAACTCTCTAACTCGGGTTGGAGCAACACTGATAATTATCAGCAGATAGGTATATTTGCGGTTCTACACTAGACAGGTTAGCTGCCTACTTGTTGCTCTTGTTCATTCTGTAAATTCAATGATGTCTGCCGGCGCATTTCCATACCTGGATAGATCTCATCGGGCCGTAGTTCGGCTATGTACCCTATCCGCCAAAAGAGCCTCCACAGCTCTACGTGGCGTCCGATCCCATAGCGGCTAACAATATACACTATCTAGGGATGCCGCCGGCACAGCATACACGTACCGCCATGAATGTGGTCCTACATGTGTAATGTGGATTTTATATACGATACATCTTATCTTCCCGACAACACTGGTTGCACATGATATAGAACTCGTCAATAAAGCGGGAAAGGCGGAGTGCGGGCTTGGTATGGGCTTGGTAGCTTGGTAGGGCTAATATCTTAGCCAAGCTAATATAAGACTTAGCGATCTTAGTGTAGTCATCTTTTCGAGACCAAATACAGAGTATTTCAATTGTTTCTCCATCTATTCTTCTCCATACTCTACACCACACCTCTAGTCCACGCGTGCCGTGAGAACAAAAGGTATGCTATGATACCCAGGAATAATGCCGAAAACGCGAGCAAACCGACATGCAAGCCGACATAAAGTGACTAAGCATGCGTAGTGGAAGGATGATAAACTAAATCAGATTACGAAGTATTCATCGTACGCCGTACAGCGCCCATTACAGGCAGCTATTCAAGGTATACGCTGTAGGCTACCTACTTCAGATGAGACAAATTTAGGAAGTGTAGCAAGGCCCTTTAACAGCCCAAGATAATCGATTGTTTCGGGAAACATATGCTACTCCACACATGTAGGTACCTGTGTGGCGCATACAGTAGAGCGGTAAGTAGTTTGGAAGAACAGTAAAGGTTGGTACGAACTAGGTAGGTAGGAAAAGAAGTGAGACGTTCACGTTGATGCAGAAACGCGGCACAGCAAAGCTAAGAGATGCCCCAGCGGCGACTCGGCGCAAATTTGTACGCAATATCTACTTCAGCAAGTGTCATTGAACAGGTATGCATCAGCCGCCTCTTCTCAGCGAGGACACTGTCTAGGCCTGCACTACACAATTGGTAACAACCACTGTAAAGAGCGGTCCAGAGTATACGCTCTCGCTGGCGGCAACAGGATTATACGAGATGCCCCGAGCATGGACTGCTAGAGGTGATACTTTTTGTCCTTGACCTTGCTATCTGTGGTCATGTACGCGAATGAAGATGGACTCTGTAAATCTGCCAAGGATTATACGATCTTATGAAGTATCAGTCCAAGCTGCATCCTGGGGATTTCAAATCCCAGAAATCGTTTACCTTGATTGTTTATCATTGAACATGAAATGTACGAATATCCGTATGCATTGCATCAACTAGACATATGATATCATGGGGCCTGCCATGGAGGTAAGAGTAAACGGCAACCCTTTGCCGCAAAGTCAGACAATGCACGCGCCTCTGAAGGAGTGGCAGACTTACTGAGTAAGTTGAGTATATTATGGCCTGCGATTCGCCGTCGCTGTTCTCGTTTTCCATCTATCATATCGTCCGTCAGTAGCTTTCAAATTCTCTTGTGGCCATTCCAGCACCCGGCATTTCCAGCTATAGGGGTAGAATAAACTAAGCGCAATGGTCAGGTTATCCGCGGCAAGCTTCGTGCTTGCGGCCTCGGTAATTCATGCTTCTCCTGTCCTTACGGAACGCGGCTTCGAGAATGCCATCGACAATGACCCCTACACCCTTCCCAAGTTCGACCGCAACCCTCGCGCAAGAGCCGCCGCAATAGAGGTGAAACGGAAAGGCTGGCTGTATTCAGAATACCCTATGGGTGTTGCGTATTATCCCACAGGAACACTGGCCAATCAGACGATAGCCAAAGATCAAGAATCATGGCTGCCTCCCCTCTTAGACCTAGAGGCAGCGATTGGCCAAGAAATAGATCTCGCCCTCGATGCTATCAAGTCGGTACGTTTTAGACCACCTGAGAAGTGTACATGTTCACAAACTAACCTTCTCTGTAGAAAGGCGGCTTCAACAAATTGGAAGACTATGCCAATCTATACAGCGGCCAATGGTCGAAGGCCCTTCCCGATGGCCCCTTCCCGGGTATGCTAACGAACTTCACCGACGACCGATTATTCTCCATGATGAGGCTGTCTGCCAGTCCTTACAGACTCAAGCGAGTACAGCCTAGCGATACGCTACTCTTCCCAGTCGACTCCGCTGTCTCGATTACTGGCCTCTCCCTTCAGCAACTCAAGGCCCAAGGACGCCTCTTCCTCGAGGACTTTAGTGAGATGAAAGAACTCGATCCTACGGACAAGTTCGGTGCAGGGTGCCAAGCATACTTTTACATTGACCCGAAATCAGGTGACTTCCTCCCGCTTGCTATTCGACCCCTGGTCAAGGGTAGAGAAAAGTCCGCCCTGGTCTATACGCCCAAGGATCAGGCGAACGACTGGATGCTCGCAAAAATGCTGATGAATCAGAACGATGGCTGGCATACGACTTGGGCTCACATTACCCAGTCTCATTCCGCTGCGGAAGCTCCATACTTGGCAGCGATTCGGACTTTGAGCGATAACCATCCCGTTATGGTCATAATGAAACGAGGTGAGCTTTGGTGTTCCTCCCCCCTCTGAGGCGTCGCCCATACCCATAGAGCCTTTTCTTTTACTCACATTCAAAATGCAGTCGAAAAAACCCCCTGGAACATCCGGCCTCTCCTCGAAGCCGGTGTAGAATCTGGGTCTGGCCCAGACGCTGGTCCGCAGTACTATGCGTGGACCACTATCTCGGGCCGCACGTGGGCGAACCAGGTCTACTCCTCCGGCGAGACGGCCAATTTCCAGAGCAACTACTACCGCACGCTGCTGGAGAACCACGGCCTCATCAACAGCCGCGTGGGCCCCAAGCTGAAGTCCTTCCCCTTCTACGAGGACACCGCCGTCGTCACCGAGGCGATCCGAGATTTCATGACGGCGTTCATAGACTCCTACTACCCCGACGACAGCGCCGTGGCCCAGGACGCGGAGCTGCAGGCCTGGCGGCGCGAGACGGACGTGGCCAAGGTGTACGACTTCCCCGGGAGCATCAAGACGAGGCGGACGCTCGTCGACATCCTCACGCACCAGGCGTACCTCGGCGGCGTCGTGCACGGCGTGACGAGCACGAACGGCGCCATCGGCGACACGACGTCGCTGCCCTTCGCGCCGGCCGGCTTCCGCCAGCCGGTGCCGTCCAAGAAGGGCGTGAGGGACCTCATGCCGTTCATGCCGACGCCCGAGGGCGCCGTGTGGCAGGTGTCGACGTACGCGGCCGCCAGCCGCGCCGCGTGGAAGGACACCAACGAGACCATGTCGTACATGTTCGCCGACGAGGCCATGCTCGCCAGGACCAACGGCGCGACGCGGGCCGCCGCCGCCAGGTTCAAGGACCGCATGGACGCCTTCAGCAGGGTCGTCCGCGCGCGCAGGTTCGACGGGGACGGCCTGGAGCGCGGCATGCCGTTCCTGTGGAACGTCCTCGATCCCAACTGGGCCCCCTACTGGAGCGTCGTCTAGAGCGGCTTATGAGCTTTGTATATATATGACCGGTCGGGCTCCTTGGGAATTTTCTTCTCTTATTCTTTGGGGTGGGAACATGCATAGGAACTGCTTAGAGGGTTTGGTATAGAGGTACCTACATGATTGACTCGATGTTTTATCGCTACGACTGGATGAGATGGCAAAAGGTTGGGTACTTAGAGTCATAGGCTGCAATATTAGCTACCCCCGGAAGCCTCTGGCGCGAATTCACGCTTAAGTTTGCACTTATTCTCATTCTAGTTCTAGTATCCTTGCTCAGCCACGTGAGAGTTTACCTGAAGCGTCTTTCATTGCTAATTAGCTATTGAGTCAAAACAGAGCGAATACTTAATTGATAGAGCCCAGAGAACACATATCATGAACTTTGACATGTCAACAGCTAGGCCTAAGATTATTACCTATTGACTAAGATAGAACTTTGTTTGACTTTAGGTCTCTCCAATCATACTATCAACATACGATTGTCTAGGTACCCGTATGTACGTAGGTACTTCGTATTGTTATTGTATGGGTAGGATGTACAAACCCCAGTACACCTACCTAGAGGGATACGCCGCACAGTACACATTTAGAATTAGGTACAGAACTAAATTGTGGGAAGGGGAACCAATTGATCACTTCATGACAAAGCTTTAGAATGAATACGGTAGTATAAATAGAAAATGCCTTCAGTCTTGTATTCTCCTTGTTAAATACTTATAGTAGGTAGGCATTGGTAAACTAAGTACCTATCATACATTCAATGTTAGAAAGGATAATGTATTTTATCCGCTTACTACTTGCCCCCCACTATAAAGTTTTGAACTGTTGATACCTCTGAGCGTCAATTACCTACTGTACCTAGTAGATGCTCAACCTTTAACCTAGATCTAGTTACTTTGTAATCACTTATTTCAATATCTGATGTGCTGGAAAGCTCTATTACTCAGGGCTGCTGAGGCAACATGAAAAGGTAATCCTTGCGGCTTCATGTTTAGTTAGTACCTACCTGGGCTGTGTGCTGCTGTGGCTGAATAAGGAGAATATCCCAGATTGACTGCATGTAAAGATGGCGCACTCTTTTAAGCTCCCGAGGTCTTCTTCAACATGCTTGTCATTGAAGTTGGCCAATCAACAGGTCAAGGACTGCAGCCTCATCCACATCTTTGGTACCTACCAGGTAGCTTGTTCTTTAGTCCATAGCGTGGCTACATGTACACTATTGTTACAGTTAAAGCTATGGTTTACCGCAGTTTGAAATGTCAGCAGTTGTGAAAGGTGGCATAGAATACTAAGCTTGATTCTCATTGTGGCAGCATCACCATGAAACAACATCATCTAGATCCCATTTGCCAAACAAAGTGATGCTTGAGGTTGATGGCAAAGACCAAACATAGGTGTACAAAGACCTCCTTGGTTCCCGCAAGTATTGTTGTGAACTTGTGCACAACAACAAACAACAGCTGCATTGAAGTACAAATGTACTTACCTGAAGAAGGGCTATTGTGGGGATACTTACCAGGTGTACTGAAGGTACACTAGGTACAAGCGCAGCGCCCTTGAGCCGCGTCAAGCCCGATACCAACTAGCGCCAATATTCTCTTTCTTTCATCCTCGACTTTTTCATTGTGGTACCAACTATATGTACTCTGCGACATCGCGAGTCTCTCCCTCCACCTTCTCGACACCATCGAACCCCAACACGATACCTTATTGAGGCTGCTACCAATAGCACAGCCATTTCTTGTATCTGCTATTGGTTCATATTCGTACATAATCAGAGTCATGAACTGGGGTCAACCTCTGGCGCTACCTGTGATCAAGCTTCATCAGCTTCAGAGCTGGTAGTAACCTTTGCCATCACGCCCTTCTTTTCTGCTGTGCGACACCCTTTTCACACCCTTTCACACCCCGTGCCATCTCTAATTCCCTAAATCATCATCAGCCTACAAGTCCAAGCCGCCATCCTACCGTCATAGTTTCTCTATCCTATCGTGCACGACCATCCCGACAACTGCGACCATCCATCTTGCGCTCCGCTGCGACCTTCGAATCGCCCCAGGTAGTCATAATCAACGCGTCGTCCACTGGCCATCAACGCAAACGCATTGCTTTGCCAGCTGTGACCATGGCTTCCAATGGAGCAGACAACGCAGATGCCCAAATAGGCGGCAATGCTTCATGGGCAGACAATAGTTGGTCTGGTGCTATTGAGACGAGTGGATCAACTGTGGAATCTGGCGACCAGGAGGAAACTTATTCCATCCCCCCAATCAGCGAGACTTCCGATAGCTCTGAAGATGCTGCCGACATGGACGAAGATTCTGCTGAGTACGACCCCGAATCTGTCGAGCTCACGACGACCGCCTACAATCCCGAGTCCATCATTACAACCCCGGTCCTCCCAGCTGGCGAAGAGCGCAGTGCCTCCGCCGCCTCGTCACGGCGAGCAAAGAAGCCCAAGACTGCCGGTGGCTTCATCGTGGGATCGTCCGACGACGAGGACGATGCTCCTACACCGCCGCCCAACCCTCCCAAACCCGCTCCCACCAACGCACAACCCCGCGCCTATACCCCTTCCCCGTTGCAGCAAACCACCACCGCCCAAGAGGTTTCTAGTCTACATCCCGCCCCTGCCAGCAACGGAATCGTCTCTGCCACGACAGACCATCCCGCTGTAGCTGGTGCCAATACCAAATCGAGACTCCCCACGGATGTCGTGGGTATACTTGAGGATCGCATTAAGGAAGACCCTAGAGGCGACATAGAGGCCTGGTTTGCCCTCATTGAAGAACAAAAGCGCCGACACAAGAGTGAGGATACTAGAAACACTTATGAACGATTCCTCGAAATCTTCCCACAAGCAGTAAGAGATACCCCTCGTTTCATTTAGAAAGATGACAATGCTAACTTTGTTTTAGGCTGAGGCATGGGTCGCATATTTGGACATGGAGCTGAGCCTAGACAACTTTGCCCAAGCAGAGGGCATTTTTAGTCGCACTCTTTTCGCCGTCCCTCATGTGCAACTCTGGACTGCTTACTTGAACTACGTCCGTCGACGAAACGATCTGAACGACCCATCTGGCCAGGCTCGCCAGACTGTTAGCCAAGCCTATGAGTTCGTGCTTAATAATATCGGACAGGACAGGGATGCGGGAACAATCTGGCAAGATTACATCTCGTTCATCAAGAGTGGCCCTGGTCAGCTAGGGGGCACAAGTTGGCAAGACCAGCAAAAGATGGATCTTCTTCGCAAGGCGTACCAACGTGCTATTTGTGTTCCTACATCCAACCTGAATTTATTCTGGAAGGAATATGATCAGTTTGAATTGGGGTTAAATAAAATGACTGTCAGTATTCTATGGCCCTACTAATGCGTATCATGTTGCTAACTATGTACAGGGTCGAAAATATCTCCAGGAGCGCTCACCGGCGTATATGACAGCACGCAGTGCTAATACGGCCTTGGACAATATCACGCGCGGTCTCAAACGAACGACTCTGCCCCGCTTACCACCTGTACCTGGTTTTAATGGTGATCAAGAATTTCTTGAGCAAGTTAAGCTCTGGAAGGCTTGGGTTGCCTGGGAGAAGGACGATCCGCTAGTTCTGAAATCCGAAGACCTTGCGTCCTACCAACAACGTGTCCTACACATCTTCAAACACGCCCTCATGGCATTACGGTTTTGGCCCGAGATGTGGGTTGATGCTGCAGAGTGGTGCTTTGAGAATCATATTGTCAAAGATGGGAAGGACGTCGGCCTTTCGTTTCTTATTGATGGTGTCGCTGCGAACCCCGAGAGTGCCCTTCTGGCGCTCAAGCATGCGGATCACATCGAGCTAACCCAACGTACCGGCGAGGACGAACAAGCCAAGGCTACTTTAGCACAGGCCGTGAGGGCCCCGTACGATAAAGTCCTTGATACCCTATATGATATGATCAAGAAGCTGAAGGAAAAGGAGACCTCAGCAATAGCCAAAATCAGAGAGGATACCACAACGGAGTCGGCCGCACACGAGGCGGCTGGTGGGTATGAGGACGACGATGAAGGGGAGATTAAAGAAAATCACACTTCGGGCATATCTAAACAGGAGAGAATCAAAGCAGTCCAAGATGGATTTGCTGTTCAAATCCAAATGCTGTCGCAGCAAATATCGTATCTTTGGATTGCCCTCGCACGGGCCTTTAGACGGTTCCAAGGACAGGGCAAAGGTTCACCACCCACCGGCCTGCGGGGAATTTTCACCGAGGCACGCAGTAAAGGTCGCCTCACCAGCGAAGTCTACATCGCCATTGCACTCATCGAGTGGGATGTCTATCAAGATTCTGTGGCGACTAAAATCTTCGAACGTGGGTCAAGATTGTTTCCGGAATCAGAGCATTTTTTTGTCGAGTATCTCAAGCATCTGCACGCGAGACGCGACTTTACAAGTAAGTTTTCATGTACCGTGAGATCCTTCTATTCTATATCCTTTACTAACATTATCACCTAGATGCTCGAGTTGTTTTCTCGCAGACGGTCAAACGCTTCAAGGAAAAGCCTGAACTAACGCCAAGACTGAAGCCGCTCTTCGCATATTTTCATGCTTACGAAGCTCGCTATGGAGAGTTGGCTCAAGTTCAAGAGCTTGAGAAACAGATGGCTGAGCTGTTTCCGGACGAGCCCAGTCTATCGCCTTTCGGTGCCAGATTTGCTACAGACAGATTCAACCCAATTACTGCTCGGGTCATTGTCTCCCCGGCGCAACAGATGCGCCCCAAAGCGGGCATCTTCCAATCCGTAGAAGGTGCTTCGCCTTCTCTCCGTGGTACTCCGCAGCCTATGGCACACGCCGATCGAAGTCCTCGCCCACACTTCTTACCAGTCAACCCCGGTAACACTAACTCGCCGAAACGGCCGTTCCCAATCGACGAGGCTGATGATTATAACCCACCTCGTAAGATTCAAAGGGGTGTCTCACCACTCAAGGGTGCTGCAGGTCGTAGACTTGACCAGCAACGCCGACAAGGAGGAACAACAGCCTCTGGTGCAGCGATCCCGATTCCACGGGACATCACATTCCTCCTAGGACTAATTCCGCCCGCTGACACTTTCCACGCGCATCGATTCAAGCCCGAACGTATGGTACAGCTCATTAGAGAAACTGATATCCCGACTTTTTCTGAATGGAGAACACAAAATGAGCAATCATCTCGCGCACATGCGCGCCCAGCATCGTCAGACTACTTGCCTTACCAGTACTCGGGACGAGATTCACCTGGAATTACTGGTCGACCTGCCAGCCCATATGGTGGTGCTGTTCGTGCTGTCGCTCAAGCTTCTACAACCTACCGAAACTCTCCCCTCCGCCCGGGTTCTAGTGGATCGTACGAGCCGCCTCCTGCAGCGTATCAAGCCCCCGGCCCAAGTCCATTCAATCCCATCACACAACATTCTCAAGCGGGTCCCGGCAATCCTTACGCAGGCTGGCCAAACAATTATGCTGATCTATTAGCTCAATATTCTACATCCCACCCCGCCCAGCCCCAGACCCAGCCCCAGCCCTACCCTGGAGCCTATTACTAGCGGGAGCACCGGCTAACAACAATCCATGCCGAATTAGTGCGCAGCAGTAATCGACAGCATGCCATATTCAATTGTTTGGGCACTGTGAGATGGTAACTACAAAAAGAGACGTATTGCCTCAGTCGCTACCAATACGTATTGGTGACTATCCGCGGCAGCTCAGCTCAAGGCAGTTCTTGTTTCTAATCCGAAGTCGAGAGCCGAAGAACAGGAATTTATAAGCTTGGGAATGATATCAAGAAGAATGGACCGACACTAGGTTCCATATGCTCGCTGTTGTGAGTAAAGGGTGAAAAATAAGGATGAATAACGTATTGAAAGTCGGGCAGAACTGTTGTCCGACAGCAGTTATTTTTGTTAGTTATAACGGCATATGGGAGATGATAGTCCCTGCATGGTTCGGCGTTGTGGAGGTAATCGAGGCAGTCCAATTGTCTCCGTGTATCAACCTAATGTAGAAGTACCAGGTACTCGAGAATTTCTGCGATAAGTGCCGAGGCGGCAGTTAGTTAAGTAAGCTAAGGAGCGCAGAACTGAGGACGAGTCGGTAGAAATCAAAACTCTATTGACAATGCATCAAGATGCCTCAAGTTTGTCTTTTGATTGTACTTTGTTTGGGAGCATATTTGTTTGTAGCAGATGCAAGTGCAGCGCTTCTGGCCCTTATCCTATTGGGGTCAGTTGCCAAGAAAGTTGATTGTAGATGATCGCCCACCACCCTTGCTGCGGCTCAAGACTGTGACGGTGTATGCTTGCAGCTCTTATATCTTTTCCCCTTTCTTGATCGGGATCCGGATTACAATTGGGTCGGCGGCATATGTTTTGTCGCCTCTCTGGTCGGATTCACATCTCCTGTTAACACCCAGCCCACAGACAAAATAAAGAGATGCCGGCTAAGTCTGTGATAGCTCCGCTTGCAGAGCTGCAACGTGATCCTGTGTAAATGCGGGGGCAGTGGATGAGATTAGGGGTATCTTTGCTTAGGTACCTAAGGGTTCCAATTGAGTATAATATACCAGTGGTGGCCACGTTCGTCAGCGTAAAGTGATGAGAATTTATCATGTCTGCTCATGTGTTCCATGTCCAATGCTGCTGCCCTGATTCGTTCTGCGAAATACTCCCAAGTTCTAAGTTGGGACGTCATACAGAGCGCTGCCCACAGGTATGGGGTTCGGCACCTCAGTTGCTCAAGGGATTATTCTAAGAGGTAGCGACGATTAATTCGGGTACGTACTTGTATTAAGCGAACGGAGACTGTTCCTGCATGTGCAAGGCAACTTGAAGTGATCAATGATGTAATGTACCTAAGCTACCTTAGGTACCTAAGGTACCTATAAACATTAGGTACACGCCTTCCTCTGCCACTTCCAATCTCCAGCTAAGCAGCAAATCCCTGCTGAGACAGGTATTCAGAAGCAATCAATTGATCAGTCAAACAGTTATCTATATGGCTCTCAAAAAACAGACCGCTCCAACAAGGCCCGCTAGGTCTAATCCGCCCGCTTAGCTCAGCGGTAGAGCGCCTCACTAGTAATGAGGAGGCAACTGGTTCGACTCCAGTAGTGGGCATTCAAATCTCCGGGAAGTTCTTTTTTTTCGCTGTGGAGCGCGAAAACGCAGGTTAAACAAACGTTTAACTTGCGAGCAAACTCTTTTTGGTAAACTGGCCTCTGCTTTTATGGGGACCCTTATCGAAAATGCAGACATATACGGTGATATACCCCTTTTTGCGTAGAATTAGCTAAACAGACAGATAGATCATCACATCTCATTCGCCAGACCGTGCCCAACACATCAGTCATTGGTAGTCTGGCTTATCCATCATGAATACATGTAAGAAAGCTTCTGGTGAAATGACCGGCCAGCCCTTGCTGCTTCGATTACTTGTGTATCGCATCTCAGTCCCCAGTTAGGCTTCGGTGTAACTATTTCGGTAACTTCGAACTTTGCGAGGCTTTCATCACGGGCGTAAGACCCTACATGTAATAAGGTGACGCCGACCCTCAGCCTCTAATTATCGGTGTATCTCTGTTGGCCCATTCTGACTTAGGTAGTTTTAATGCTGCGACTTTTACAGATGCTTGCAGCCCTCTATGTAGAAAAAGGCATGAGTGTCCCTGCTGATGCTTCAAACACCTCTTTCTCCGAACTTCGTAGGCTAGGTAGGTACATGAAATTGTCTATCACACACAGCTTTGCCGTCCATTGGAAATTGATCGACATCCTCTCCCTTCAGCAAAGGTCATCACATAAAAAGACAATGTACCCTAATCCTAAAGAAAGTTAAGTAAGTACACGACATGTTATGATTCCATAAGGCAATTGTGCCAAACCTCCTTTCCCAGAGAACTCTGGTTTCAAGCTTTGAGACGGTTCCGGCTCTGAGATATATGCAAGCAACGGACCTTTCTCTGCTTCCTTATCCTTCCACTTTCTCCCTCGACCAAATACTTTGCTGCCATCTCACATGATTGTTCCAGCGATACTAGATAAGCAAAATACGGACAAACAATAAGTAGCTAAATGCCCCAAGTACCGAGGCAGCATACCACTATTAGTACTATCTCGAGACCCCTTAGGTGCAGCTCTCCTCTTCGCCGCAAATGCCCATATCTTCAGATCCTCCCCACGAAACAATGGTCTGCTTCTCTTATTGATGATGAGAGCCTTCTTCGGCACTAAAATGTTCTCATAGCTGTCGGTCGGCTATCCAACCATGTCATATAGTAGCGGTTTGCTCTGCCTAAGTACACTGTCAACTTCTTGATAACTTCATCCGCACTACAATAATGATGTCCTGAGCAAGAAGTACGCGGACTACCGTTCGGGTAGAACTACCCACTCCAGTGCCTTTTTATGCTATCTCACGAAGAAACTATGCTCGCCCGCCACATGATATCATCCCCTCGCCGCATGTCTTGCCTGGTCTCTTCCCTACCCTGATTGTTACGGCATAGTGGATATGTCAATGGCATAGATCTTACTAAGCCTAGTAGGATCACCATTTTCGTGTGAGAGCACCGGCATAGAAAGGACTACCTAGGTAGCTTCAAGGTGTTAATAAAATAGGCGCTCTGGCCCTAATTATTGTAGATAGAACTTAGAAGCAGGCTCATCTGAATTGACTCTACATGATCCCGTATTGTCTGCGGCGCTAGCTACCAATTCCTAGGTATCAGATGTGTCTCCCCATACCGCCGTCAGTCTGTTTCTATAACTTCTCTCCTTTCCTGGGAAATTTCCAGGACGTGGTCGCTCTAAAAGGTTCGTATAAGCTTTTGGTATGATTGCCGACTTCTAGCTAGGTAGTGTAACATACTCTCGTAGCAGCCATTCAAAACCTGGGTTTCACACTCATTCCCTACCCCAGGTACTTACTTAAGGTCATCTCTAGGTTTGTATTATCCCGTCCCCTCTACTACTTCCTGGGTACCTCGTTACCTTGACGACTCCGCGCACCAACTTCTTCGTTTCCGCCCCTCTCAACCCAAACACTCTTCCTCTAACTACCCATCTTCTAATTACAACTCCCCAACGCCACACCAACACAACAAGAAATTCCAGTTCTCCTGTGATATGATCGTAGGACCAGACACTTGAAAAGCTCACCGCCAACAGAAACCCCACAGCGCCGTGAAGACTACTTCATATATTTGCATCTGTCTGCTCTCCTGCTTTAGAGATACAACATCCTTTGCAAATCAATGGTGCCTTGAGCAAATGAACCTAACTAACATAAAGTGTTCTCGTCTCGCCAGTGAGTCACATAGCAATCCACACCATCATCGATCTTCATATTGCGTGCCTCATACTAGAGCTGTACCGAGGTACACACTGCCAATCTGCGTCGGCGTTTCCGTGGCACCTCATGTCACACGGACCAGATGAAGCTATTCCCAAATAGGCCGATGTAATACCAAAAGACAAAACCACACCTACAACTTACCTATTAGCTGTCACACCAAGTCATAAGACTTCGTATATATAAGATGAACTAATAAACATAAGAAAGGCTAACTAGCCAAAAATACCTAAAAATTTGTACCTAAATTGTATAAAAGCCTTTAGATATAAATAGGCCTAATTATTTCCTTTATTATTAAAAGAAATAAAAAAATTATAAATTTTAAAACCTTTAAAGAATTATTAGCTAAATATACTTATTAAGCCTTATAATAACCTTTATTATAAATAATTTTTTATTATTTTAAAAAAATACTAATATATTTTTCTTATAATATTATAATTTAATAATTCTTTTATTGCTAGTAATATTTAACCTTTTATTATAACTTATTTAACTTATGCTGCTATTATTACTAGTAATAAATATTTTGTTATATTTAAGGCTTAAATTTTTTAAAGTATTTTTACTACTTAAATTTACTTTAAAAAGTTAAAAAAATTAAAAAAAAGTTAAAAAATAAGTTTAATAAATTAAAAAAAAACTTTAACATAAAAAAAAGTTCTGCTAAATTATTAAAGCAAAGTTTTTTTAAACTTTAAAATCTATTTTAAAAATTAAAAAGATATAATATAAACTTATTTCCTTTTTTACTAATAATTATACTATTTTAATAAAAGTTTTTACTTAACTTGCGGCTATATAGCCTTTAAAACTTATTTTTGCTATAAAAAATACTTAATTTACCTTTTATTAAAGATATTTTAGCTAGAATAAATAGTTTAAAACAATTTTGCTTTACAAAATCTAGCTCTTTTTTTTTCTGTAAATATATTATATAAAAATTAATTAAACGATTTTTTGTCTAATTTTCCGACTTTTTTTCTTCTGCTTAGTTTGCCAAAGAAAAAATAGCTTTACTTACTATATATAAAAATAAAAAAGTACTTATTTTATATAATTTTGCCGACTTTAACATTATTATAATAAATTTAAACAAAAATATTCTACTATTAATAATAAAATATAAATATTTACTAAATTAAGTTATATAATTATATAACTATATATAAAAGTTATATAAAGTAATAACTATTATAGCATATAATATTTATAAAAAACTTTAATAAAATATTATAAAAATTTATAATTAGTATAAAATAATTTACTAGATATATAATATAATAACTTAAATATACTAACTAGATATTAAAGCTACTAAAAAATAAGTTACCTTTTTTAAATAATAAATAAAGTAAGCTAGCTTTATTTTTTATAAAAAATATAAGAAATAATTGCTAAATTTGCAAAAAAAGCTATTATTTACTAATAAGCAATCTTTAAGTTAGAAAAAATCGCCTAATACTACTAATACGCTTTATAGGTTTTATAAAAAAATTTATAAAATATTAAAAATAGTATTATAAATTAAGCTATATAAAAAAACACTTAAATTAATAATCTTTTTGCGCGGCTATATATTAACTTTATATACTTTAACGCTACTGCTTAATAATAAATAAGCAAACTTTATATATATACTTAATATACCTTTAAGAAATTTAAAATATAATTAGTAGCTAGAAAAACTTTTAATATAAATAAAGTTTTTAAACTTATAAAATAATATATTACTTTTATATAATTTTTGTTAAGTTTTTTTATTAGTTAGCTTTTTATATTATAGCTTATATTACACCTATAAACTAAATACTCTATATTTAAAGTATATATAATTAATGCTTTATTATATTTATAAACTTAATAGCTATTAAAAAACGCTTTTTTTAATTAAGTTTTATAATAAGCCTAAGTTTAAGCTATAACTAAAAGTACTTATATTTAGTTTAACGCTACTTATATAAGGCCTTTTATAATAACAGCTAGTAAAAAACCTATATAAGCTATACTAAATACTTTAAAATATTTAAGAAGTAATAGCAATAATAATAACAATAATTTACTACAAGGTTTTTTAAAAAGCCTGCTATATAAACCATTTTAAAAACTGCTACATTTTTTAAATAGTAAACTAGAATTAAACTTAAGCAATAAGCTATAGCAATTAATAATTACTGCTTTTACCTATGTTTTAACTTTAGCAACAATAATACTAATATATTTAAATAAGCTAAAAACTTATAATAATAAAAACTTATTTAAATTTAAGCCTTAGTAAATAAAGGTAAAATCTTATCTAAAGTTTTATACTAAAAGCTTTTTAAAAAACTATTATAAAATTAATTAAATAAGTTTTCTATTAATTAATTATGTTTAACTTTAGTACTAATAGTAAAATAGCTAAATTAAAAATATAAGACTAGAAAATTACTAAAATAGCTATATAGAATTAATAAAATAACGATTTTATAACTTCTTAAAACTTTATTATAACTTTAAAAAAATAAAGGAAATAAAGTACTAAAAAAATACTATATAGTTTTTAATAAAACTTTTTAACTTTAATAAAGCTATTAAATAATTAAATATTATTTACTAAATCTTTATTTTCTAAAAACTATTTAAAAAAATAGTTAAGCTAGTATATTTATAAAAAAAAAGTATGCTTAATACTAATAAAAAATTCTTTAAAGCTATTTGAAAAACCGGTAGTATATATAAAGACATATTAGCTAATCTTGCCTTATTATTAAAAAATAAGCCTACTTTAATAATAAAGCATTTAAAGTTAGGCTAATTACTGCATAATAAAAAAGGTTGCTTTAATTTTAGCTAAAGTTAATTTTTAAAAAAAAAGCAAAAGCTGGCTAAAGCGTCTATAAAATCAACTTTTAATAAAGCTTAAACTTTTGCTAAAAAAGCACTAAAAAGAATAAAGTAAGCCGTTATTAATTAACGCAAAAAAGATAAAAAAACATATTAGTAATATAAGCGCAATAATTATTATATTTTAAAATGTTATACCAAAAAAAATATTAATAGAAAAGACTTACCTTTTATACTAAAAAAGACCTTTTCTATAAAACGTAAAAGTAAAAATAATATATAAAATAAAAAAACTAAATATTTTTATATTAACAAAGTTTAAGTTAAACTAATAAATTACCTTATAAATAAAAACAAATCTAATTTAGATTTTTAAAAGGCTTTTATATTATACCTTATAAGATTTTTTAGCCTAATTAAAGTAATATTTTTTAGGTATATACTAATAAATGCGCTAAAAATAAAGAATTAAAATAGCTAGCTAAAATATTTTATTTAAAACTAAAAATAAAAACCTAACCTATTATTATAATAACTTTCTTATATAATAAATAAAAGCGCTTTATTTATGCTTTTTTAAATACTAGAAATATAATTTTAGTAATATTTTTTATAAAAGCTTGCTAGTAAAAGTTACTTATTTTTAAATAAGATAATATCTAAAAAATAATAGCTTTTAATACTATATATATTTAAAACGCTAGCTAGTATTATACTAATTTTTTAGTTCTTTAATACTAAAAAAACTACTTTATTTAACTAAACTTTAAGTTAAGCTTTTTAAATAACTAATATAATATTATTTTCTTTTAATAGTAGCTATAATAGCATAAGCTTATAGGCTTTTTTGGTTATATATATAATATATAGTTTTTTTTACCATACTATTGCAAAAACTATATAAGTTATATAATAATAAGCTTTAGCGTAAAAGAAGCTATAGCTACGTTTTTTTAAGCTATTACTTAAGCAGCTTTTAATAGAGTATTTTGTTATAAATTATAATACTAGCAGCTAAATGCAAAAATCTAAATACCTTATATTAAGATAAAATAAACAACTTAAAGAAAAAGAAGAAAAAGAAAAGAAAGCTATTATATAAAATCTTTAATATATATGTGTGCCTCTGTTTGCACCTGCTACCTGTCTGCTACCTATTACCCTTGTGCCACATTTACTACAGTTATCATAGCCCTAGTAGTAGTCCTTGCCACAGGCACCAGCTACTAAGGCTATAATATACCTAAAAAGTTCTAAAAATTTCTACCTATTATAAATAAAGAAGCAGCTACTTGCTTTTTTAATTATTATAAATAAAATTATAGTATTAATTTTTAAAAAAGCAAAATATTTCTATAAGAACTTTTTTACGCAATAATAATATAAAAATTAAAGGCTTTAAAATTATAGCTAAATAAAATATTAAACTCTAGCTATATACGCAAATTTATATCCTTTTATAGTACTTTCCTTATATTTATTAAAAAAAAAGATCTAAAAAACCTTTTATAACTTATTATAAATTACTATAGCTTAAACAACATTATAATACTAGTTTAATATTTTATCTTTTTAATTAGAAAACTTTAAGCTTAGCTAAGTATAGCTAAATAGTATTCCAAAATTAATCTAAAATTAGATTTTTACTTTATATATATTAAAAAAGGTTATAAATAAAAAACTACATTTTAATATAAATATAAGTTATATAAATATATTATTATACTTATAGGATTAATAAACGCTTTAGCTACCTTTTAATTAATAATAAACTATATTTTCTAAAACTTAATTAATATAAGTTTACTAATATACTTTAACAATTTTTTTATATACGCTAATACTATTAAGTAATATAATAAAATTATATAAAAAATCTTTAAGTAATTAATTAAACATAATTTTGCGGTTGCTTTTTAAAAATATAAGTAGTAAGTTTAAGAAATTAAGTTTTTAAAATATATTATTAGCTTAAATAGTATTTTAATAGCCTAAAATAAAATTAAAGCAATCTTTTAATAAAAAAAGCCTAGTACTTTTTAAAAATATTAATAATTTGTTAGCTTTACTAACTTTTACTAACAATTTATATATTAGTTTTTTGCTATAATAAAACTTTTAATAAATATTAATATAAAAAATAAAAAAGATTAAATATAAAACGATAATATAAATACAGTTTTTTTAAAGCTAAAAGATATATTTACGTTAGCTTTAATTTTAATACATTTTAACTTTAAAAAAGTAGCTTATATTAAAACTAATGCTTTTAATTTCGCTTTAAGATTTATTATATCTTAAAAAAAAAATAATAGCAAAATAAAACTTATAGCTTTTTATTTGCGCAAACTTATACTAGCTAAAATAAATTACAAAATATATAATAAGAAACTTTTAGCTATTATTAATTTTTTTAACAAGTAGTACTAATACTTAAAAAAAGCTAAGCATTATATTAAAATTTACTTAAACTACCAAAATCTTTTATACTTTATAATAGCTAAAGTCTTAAATAAATAATAAGCCTAATAAACCTAGTAGCTAGCTAAATACTGGTTTATTATTAATTATAAACTAGGCAGACTTAATAGTAAGGCTAATATTTTGTTATAACTAGTATAATACCGGCTTAAAAAAAGAAAAAATAAAAACTAGCTAATTAAGTTAGTTTTACAGAAAAATTACTTTTTAAACTTTAAAAAAACAATGTTTATATTATTTATAGCAGTTATTTTTACCTTAGAACGCTTATATAATATCTTAGTAGTATATTAAACCTTAGAATTTGTTAATAAAGTTAAAGAATTAAAAATATAAGACTTAAAGTATAATTAATAGCTTGCTAGTCCTAGTAAAAAAGACGTTATAACTAAAAACAGTTTTTTATATTAAAAAAAAAGCTTTAAATACTAATTAAATTGCAAAAAAAAGTTATAAAGTTAAAGCATAATATATATATTATAAAACATATAAGTATAAATAAGACTTTTAAACTTATTATATATAACTTTTAGTAATTATAATTAAAAGCTACTATATAAAAGTTTATATAAGGTTACTTAAAATATTAAAAAAATAAAAACTTTTACTACTTTATATTTAGTTTATTTTAGTTTATAAAATTATACTACTAATTATAGCTAATAATTACAATAAACTTTATTATAAATCTTTTTTTATTAAATAGCTATAATTTAATTTAAGTAATCGTTAATTTTTTTATAAAGATAGTATATTTTACTGCTTTTAAAAAAGGCAAAAAAAAAACAGAAAACTTTATTAAAATTTTTGCAAAAATTTACTAAAAATTATATAAAGTACTATTAAATATTATTTTTAACCGAAATTTTAAATTTATTACTTATTTTTAAAAAGATTTTCTAAAGCTAATAAGTATTAAACCTTAAATAAGTACTACGTTTTACTTTTAGATTAATAAATAAACTAAAAAGCTTAACTAGATTTTTAAAATATATTTATAAGCTTTTATTAACTATAAAATATCTAACTAAAAAAACTTTTTAGCTATAGCTAAATTTATATATAATAATATAGTTTTAGCGTTATTATATATAACTTCTTTTTATACTAACTATAAGTACTATTTAGTAGCTAATAATTCTTTTTATAACGCTTTTTATAATTTAAGCTTGCGACTATATATATACTAAATAACTTAAATATATAAAAAAGCAAAGTAATACTTAAAATAAAGCTAGCAATATATAAAAAAATAAGCTAATAAGCATAAAACTAAAGCTTTAAAGTATAAAAAAAAGCAGTAAATAATATTAAACGCTAAAAATATTAAAACTAAATAACTTACTAAAAAGTTAAACAAGAAAATATTAAAACCTTTTATAATTTAAAAAGTAATCTTTTTTACTGCTATTAAACTTATATTACTTAAAAGTTAAAAAATCTATAATTTGTTTTATATTTTATTTATTAAGCCTTATTATACTAATAATTAAGTATTACTTAATTTTAACTAGGTTTTATATAAAGCTTCTTAAATAAAGTTTAAAAAATATTAAGTAAATATAGTTATAAACTTTTTAAAAACTTAAAAATATATAAAGTATTTAATTAAATAAAAAGGTTAGCTAGCTAAAAAGTACTAAATATAAAAACCTTATAAATATTTATTTAATAAAAAAGTATAAGCAGTAATTATAGCATTTTACTAACTTTATTTTAATAAACTATAAGATTTATAAGCAATAATATAAGCTATACTTAAAATAAAGCATTAAAAAAAAGAAAGCATATATTATATAAACTAAATAAAGCTATTTTTAAATAAGCTAATATAATACCAAAAAATAAAACTATACCTATAACTTATTTATTAGTTGTTATACTAAGTTATAAGATTTTATATATATAGGATAAACCAACAAATATAAAAAAGACTAACTAGCTAAAAATACCTAAAGATTTGTACCTAAATTATATAAGAGCCTTTGGGCATAAATAGGCCTGGTCATTCCCCTTATCATCAAAAAGAATAGAAAAATCATAGACCTTAAAACCCCTAGAGAATTATTAGCTAAATATACCTATCAAGCCTTACAATAGCCCTTGTCACACCTCAATACCTCGACCATCGTATTATTCCTTCCTCGCCCTTATTGGTGTGGTACCTAGGTAATTGTATCTCTAACTCCACCTTACCTATGGCAACGCACTGACACAGTTCGACTGCAGCAGGTGCCGAAGATTACGGCCTTGTTCCTTCCAACTCGGAACAATATCTCTGATCCTACCTATTTAGGGAACTGCTACTTTACACTTACCCTCTGAGATCCTTTTCCGTCTCCACGTCACCACTTCCCACCAATTATCTAGGTACATACTTTATTTACCTAAGGCAGCCACGGGGTACCCTTAGTAGCATTAAACTCGCAACTACCTTACCTACATGTACCTTACCAGGTGTAGTACCTACCTAAGGTAAGTAAGTACATACCCCTACATACGTAGTAGTTAAGGTACCAACCCTCATACCCACAACAAGCACTGGCAGTAACATATCTCTACATCCCTCCACGATCCCTTACGCACCTGTGTCACAATCACTTGGCCTCATACTTCTGGCATCCCATCACTCCACTTCTCACCTTCCACCTCTCTCCATCATCGAAATCTAAACTACTACGTGTCGTCAACCAGACCCGGCATTCAAAACGTACCCTTTACCACCAAACATACCTCTATGCAACCTCTCTGCCTCTCGTTTCTGATACCTGATTTTGTCACACCTCGACAATAACCGTACTATCATAGCGGATCACAGTCACCATAACTCCAAGCGAGGCGTTTCCCTTTACGCCTAAATCTTCCACTGATTCTACGCATGCAGCGGACCCTACACATGACCCTCACTCTTTTCTCGTTCCCCAGTCGACTTTTCTGGTAGTTCCTGTGAGCCGCCGTCTCATTACCCATCCCTCGTTCTGTCCGTCTCTTCAAGTAACCAACTAACATTCCACAAGCTCATCACACCGCTCGGACTCCTCTTCTACACGCGACCCTGTAAGTCTATCATTCTCGCAGTGACTGATCCTTCATGACCTCCTCGACTGGAGGTTTTTTCCGTCATACCTCCCCTCCGCATCAACAGTCAACAAGTGCCCTCTTGGGATTGCCCACAATCACAGCACCGTCTCTATTCTATTCACTATCTATTTGTGTGGCTGTCTGGCTATTCAAATTTCCGTTGTCTTCTGAGGCCTCATATTCATTTCAAAAAAAAACCAAAACATCTACATACCTACACCGCTCTCCAACTCATATCACGTCGTTCCTTGCCGCAATTGGACATTTTGATACATATGGAACACGCTGACATAAGAACCATAGCTCTCGGTCACTGGAGCGGACATCAAAGTCGGCGGCAGGAAGGTCGGCAACAGGAAGACGTTGTGGCAGATTCCGTCTCGCCAAAACCGACAACTGTGTGAGTGAACAACTTGAGTTCTAGGACAATTTCAACCCCTAATCTACCTTTCGTTATTGTTTGAAATCTTTCACGATATTTAGTTCAACACTCATCTGAGCCGTTTCCCTACCCAACAGCCTGAAACGACCCTTGTTCTCCTGACCTTGCGGAGAAGGATTAGTTTGCAAAGCACCTATTCCTTGCCGCCTTAGGCATAAGTTCACATTCAACAAATCTATCCTATCTATCCTAGCCTCTCAAGCACCCCTTATCACCTCCACCGTGCATCTTTCATCAGCTACACTGCCTCTCTGCTATCATTAATTTCACTTGGAGCATACCTTATCGATGGGGATTTGCCTTCAATCCTACAGATATCTTTTCATCTCGAAGTACTAACTATCAGCCATTAGGTCATCGCTGAAATGGCTGGTTCCCCACCCACCGAGTCGGGTGCTCCCCGGAACCCCACTCTTGAACGAGTCTCGGGAATGAATGTTGATGGAGCGTCAGATCGCCCTCACGGGTCCGCAGCTGGATCACATCGTGGATCGGTCTCAGGCTCGCATGTTGGCTCACGACCGGGCTCGCAGGTTGGGTCACCTCCTAGACCATCCTCCCATAGATCTTCGACACCTGCTAGTGGCAAGGAAAAACCCTACGGCGGCGTTGAGCCATTGGGATACGACCCTGCACGGGAGGAGAAACCCATGCGTCCCGTAGATTTCATTGGAAAGCGAGTCGACCTTCCCGCAGATGCATACTTAGAAGTACGTTCTTGATTTCATGAACACCTTCTCATCCCGATATTAGCATTATGCTCATCCTACTGACCCTCATAAATTAGCATCCCGACAAGAGCCGATTCACGTCACGTCCTGGTTTCAATACACAAGGGAAACCTATTCAAGTTCAATTGAACATTTTCGCCGTCACGGAATTTCCAACCAAGGACATCTACCAATATGATGTGAGTTGGAGGCATTTTAGATGAATGATAACATGTATACTTATTCTTCGTCCAGATCTCTATAAGCCCGGAACCACAAAATAGCCGTGCTTTAATAAAGAAACTTTGGCATCATGAGGTTGCCCAGAAGGCTATGGCCAGATCCGGCGGCATGTGGCTTTTCGATGGCAACAAGCTGGCTTGGTAAGAAAGACGCGATTAATTCTCAACATATATGGCTGTATACTAATGTATTATTTGATAGGTCATCTCGGCAGATCGAACGCAATGAAATGCGACTTACGATCGACCTGGACGCGGATAGACCCAACAGGAGGGTTGGAAACAACGGTGTCTATTTCTTCAAGGTCAAGCAAAGCGCCACCATCAGGTTGGAATACCTGCGCAAATATCTTCAAGGCGAAATCGGATGGGATAACCATGTCCTCGAATGCATGAGTATGACTGTACCAGCTAAATCCTTGATATCGATGTCGAGCTAATTTTTCCAGATTTCTTCGATCATTGCATGAGACAAGGGCCGTCAGAGAAAATGCTTGCGATTCGTCGGAACATATACCCAAATAATCCGCAATCCATGGAGCTCAGCCGCGTCGTCGAGGTCCACAAAGGATATTACGCGGCTGTTCGACTGAGTGAGGTAAGCACATGTCGCAAACAACGCCGTGATTGATGATACAATATGCTGACAAAACATTAATATGGTTTTTGTAGGCAAAAAAACTGATGATCAATATTGATACCGCGAATACGGCCTTTTGGCAAGTCAAGACCGTCGCGGAAATAGCGTTGCGTATGTTCAATGCGCACAAAGACCAGTGGAGCAACTGTATGTCAATATTCTGAAGATAGACCTGTGTTTGAATACTAATATCTGATTAAGGGAGCTGGGTTGAGTTTGCGGAACAATTACGCCCGATACCAGTAAAAGACAGGCAGGGCAGAACAGTGCCTGGACAGTCGGAGGCTTTTGCTCTTCTAAAACGGCTTCACAAGCTAAAGTTCGTTGTCCAACACAGGGGGAAAATGCAGGAGAAGAGACAGTATACGATCAAGCGTATTATCTTCGATGAACGCTATGGAAGAGAAGGTGGCAATGCCCAGAATGTCACTTTTGACAAGAAAATGCCAGACGGTAGTATCCGACAAACCACCGTATGGCAACATTATCACGAACAATACCAGTTCAGGCTTCAATATCCCAACCTACCCATCATTGAAACAACCCGTGGTGATGCAAAATTTCCGATGGAACTCTGCAACGTCGCAGACTCCCAGAGATATCCATTCAAACTTGATCCGACCCAGGTAAGAACTACTTCATCCTTCATTTACGTTTTCTAATAATTAGTTAGACGGCGGCGATGATCAAATTTGCTGTGACTCGACCCGCAAAGCGCAAGGCCGATATTCTTGAAGGATTCAGGCTCCTGAATTATGCCAATGATCCCTACTTGGCTGAATTCGGCGTTAAAATTTCAAACAGCATGCAAATAACTAATGCTCGACTACTGAAAAACCCGGAGATTGAATTTGGTGGCAAGAGCAAACATAACCCTGGAGTCTCTGGACGCTGGGACCTCCGCGGCAAACGGTTTCTCGAGCCTAACCAGAAAAAGATTATATCATGGGGTCTCGTTGTCTGTGGAAATGCCTGCACGAAGCAAGATGCCGAAGCATTCGCTTCGAAATTTACCCAGACATACAGGAATCATGGTGCAGATATCGGAGACAACATTCACGTTATCGTTGTGCCTTTCAGCGTCGGTGACTACGGTGATATTTGCCGCGAGGCCTGGAACCAGATCGGAGCTCGCTTCCGCAACTTCCCACAAATGATATTTTTCGTTGTGCCGAACAAGAATTCTCTTGTCTATGAACGTATCAAGAAAAACATGGACTGCCGATTCTGCTGTCCAAGTCAAGTGATGCAGGGTGGCCACGTCAAAAAAGCCAATGCGCAGTACATGAGCAACGTCGCGATGAAAGTTAACGCTAAATTAGGGGGTATCACTTGCAAGGTCGCTGGTGATGGCCAGGCTGCTGCTTTCAAGGTTCCTACGATGATCATCGGTGTCGATGTTTCTCATGCTTCTCCTGGAAGCCTTCAAGCATCTATGGCAGCGATGACTGTTTCGTTGGATAAAAATGCTACGCGGTACGCGGCGGCCTGCGAAACAAATGGCTTCCGAGATGAAATCCTACAGTCGACGACCAGCCATACCATGTTCCCGCCTATCCTAAATCATTGGATCAGCATGCATAAAACAGCTCCCCAGCACGTCTATTACTTCCGGGATGGTTGTGCAGAAGGTCAATTTCAAGCTGTAATCGAGACAGAAATCGCTGAGATCCGTCGAGCTTTCCGAGAATTGAAAGCCGGCAGCCCGAAAATTACGGTTGTGATTGCTACCAAGCGTCATCACATTCGTTTTTTCCCGAAACCAAATGACCAGACTACTGGTGACAGGAACGCAAACCCTCTGCCGGGCACTTTAGTGGAGCGCGATGCTACCCATCCTCATCATTTCGATTTCTACTTATGTTCACATGTAGCGATCCAAGGTACTGCCCGACCAGTACATTATCAGGTCATCTACGACGATGCGAATGTGGCACCTGATCATCTGCAGAGAATGATATACCAGCACTGCTACCAGTACGCACGCGCTACCACTCCGGTATCGCTCCATCCAGCCGTGTACTATGCCCATGTAGCTTCAAATCGGGCCAGATCTCATGAAGATAAACGCTCAAGCCAAAGAGAGAATATCGGCGGGAAAGAAGGTCATCCAACGGCAAAACACCCCTCAGAAGTTTATGGAGACGAAGTTGGTTCCGGCGATGCAACTCCGTTGCTCCCTATGAGCCACGCTGGTGTCCCACCGGAACGTATCGCGTTTATGAATTTGACGATGTGGTACATCTAGCCGCAACTTGTGGCTGTTGACCAATAATCCACCTGATATTTTCTCAGTTTTCGTCTTAGTCGCTAACCAAGAGGTAAGTGGTCCTCCTTCCTCGACCTCCGCTACTCCAACTGACATATACAGGTGTACCCTCAGGCTTTCTTACTCAGAAAAAGGAAGAAAAAAAGAATAAAAGAAAATCCTCAACCCAAGCCAGAGATATAATGATGCGAACCCCCTCATACATTCTCCAGTTCTTGCCAGAAACTGGCCCGATTGAGATACGAATCCTACACGAAGTCACCGCTTTCGACTGGAGCCACTCTCCGCAAATTTCGCCATACGGTACCTTTGGGGTCTGTTTGAGAGCTATCAAACTTGCTCGGTTCAGCCTAAGTTCTCTCTGGGCGCATAGAGTCAACATCTCAGCAGATTCAATCTGGTGCAGAGCACGCAGTCATGGTCGACTATCGTCAGACTTCCTACCTCATGATTCACTGTTATCTGTGGCTTTCACGGATTTAATCAATAATTGCCCTTTCGTTTTGATTTCGACGAGCTGCATGCCTTCCCCTTCTATTCTGGAGCAACTTCTACTATCAACCCATCCGAATCTCGCGCCGGCGAAGCAAAAGTAGTGTTAGATTCAATCTGAGCTACTGGAGCCCACCAACAGTCTTAGATAGGAATATAGTTAGATAATAGAAGACTCCAATGTATTATGGACTTCGGTATTTGGCCCTACGTGATATGTGTGATACTCGTATTGCTCTTTGTTCGCATCTGCTAAATCATGCCGAAATCACTCGCATAGACAATTAGATTCATAGTTTAGCGCGATACTATAAGTTTGGTGCAAAAGGTATTCTCATCCGTCACATTCCATATGGGTATGGCCCGTGGGATTATGGTGTAGGAGCAAATATGGCTGCTGTGGTGTGATGAGAAAAGGCCTGTGCTCGGGGGTATGATTTGCAAGGCAACACTAGAGAACTTGTTGTATAGAATATAACTATTTGGTTTGGGTGACGGGTGTGCGGGTTATGAACACTTCCCATCTTTTGTGTGTCAGAGTAGAGAAGACACTTCTGACAGAGGATTAGGGACATCTGGAGGGATTGACGAGTGTCTCATACGTAACGGTATCAGCTATAAGGAATTCGGACAAGCTAGCTTCGCGATTTCTACATGTAGTAAAGAGAGCTTGTGAAACGAAGCCGTTCTCATAGACGTTCTGAAAGCGAGTATCTCGGGTATGTGTGAGTGAGGTGGTGTGAAAAAGGGGGGGATATGAGAGTTGTGGCGAGTGCTTAGGTAGGTTAGGTGAGTTAGGTAAATAGATAGGCGGTTTCATGTGAGCGAGGATCTATGGTGGGTGGTGTGGCATCGGTCGGGATTGAGTTGTGTGAAGTTCCTAGACATTACCTTTCGTTGGTTGGTACCTATTTATCTACACTACTTTATCAGCCCAGGTTAGCCATGAGGGGTTGATGAGAAAATGGCATTCTGCGTGTTTACAGGGGAGTCTTGGCGAAGTCCGGGTTGTCTGATTTCATATCGCGCAGTGTATTAGGTACTACCTGTGTCTACTTAGTATCTACCTGGTGTGAGTACCCAGGATTTCTAGTTCTTCTTGAGAGAGTTCATTTCGCGTGCGTGTATATATGAGATTTCATGTAGCTAGGATACGGCAGTGTTTGGTAATGGTTGGTAAGGTCGGAGACAAGTATTGAATTGTCGTGAGGAGTACCTAGGCAAACACACTTGCTTACTTACTCACTGACTACCAATCTACAGAGGAAGAGATCATCGATGAATGGACGAGCAGCGCCGGGAAGGGTTGATTTACTACGCATTGGCGGGATGGCACGCGTCGATGCGTCGGTCGGCTCTGCGCGGCGTAGTGGGGTATTGTTTCTTCTTTACTCGCGTCGACGGCGTTAATACTTCCTCTTTCGATGCGTGCGTCGCAATTAGCTGATGATGTCTTCTATGCGAGCGGCTGGCTGGCATACTGGCGGACCTTCGCTCGCGGCGAACGTTGGTTGCTTCGACGATGGATGGCCGGTGCGCGGCGTGGCGCGGCGAGGCGCGGAATATTCATCGGCAAGCGTGTGCTCGCCTGTTATCCGTCAGTGGAGTCTCGATTGACGTGCATGGACAGTTCGTCGGATAGAACGGTGCTCGCAGGCAGGTATAGCCTTCGGATCGGAGGTTGCTCTGATGTGGTCTTGGGGTCAGGTGGTATCTTCCGAGATAGCCTTCTCGTCTTGAATTCGTAGGCGGCTGCAAAACTGGTTGTCGATTGCGATGAGGATAAATCGCGTCGCATGGCTTGACTTAGCTTAGCACTCTCCGGCGTGGAAACGAAAACGAGTCGTTGGTCTTGATTGTGTGTCGGTGGTGCCGGTTGGATATCGCATGAGATCGCGAAAGCGAAAGCTCATGGCGGCGAGAGCGCGAGCTGGCCCTATGCTGGGACGAGACCTTCGGGGAAAAGTGGTCGAGGCCTTCATCCTCGGAGCGTCTGGAACTGTCGGGGGAGTGTCGCCGTAGGAAGGGGCTTGCTTGAAAGCCGTCCGTATAAGGGGGATGATGCAGGCGCGTTGTGCGATTGGGGGATAGATAGGCTTGGGTCGCCGAAATCGTCAAAGTCGTGGTTGACGTGCTGTGCTGTTTGAGATAACGAATCGGCCTGGCGGCGTCCTCCTGTCACCCGCCATTCGGGGATAAGGGAGGTTTTATTAGTGGAGCATCTACGCCGGGTGATCAAGTGACCTTGATACTTCACATCATGAGTTTGATTCGATGGTTGCGTCACCAGCAGACTGGCTTACGCTTCTCTTTTGCTACCTAACCCGTGTTATTCTCACACCGGCCACTGCTGGCTCATGGCATTACCTAGCTCTTGTAGGGCTGAAGAGTGGGCGAATCGGGGGAAGAATGACAAATAACTCGGCCTATCAGAGGAACCGCACCTAGCCACATCTAGATACCGAGGTGACATGTTACGGAAAACCAATCGAAGAACATCTACGCGGCTCTTCGGGATTTGCGACAAGCAAATACGACGTAAAGATGTTCTGTGGGTTAGGTAGTGGGTGCCGGTATCTGATTGTGGGTTGGCAACGCAACTCACCGCTTGCTTGCTGGCTTGCCCTTGGAAGAGTTCTATTTTTAGATAGAGCAGCAACGTATGCCCGGCTGGAGGGAGAGAAGTATAAAATAGTACCTAGTCGTTGTGAAATTGTACCTACATACATACATTATGTACTTACTTACCTAAGTGGCTTTGTGCCTCATGTACTAGTGTAGGTAGTGTAGTATTTATATATTCAGGCTCAGCCTCAGGCTTGCAAGGATGTAACATCCTCGCGGCCCACAGCAAACTGTTTCATCAACAACTCGACGTTCTCGAATCCATGGTCAGTAGGTACACGAAACCTCAAAATCGAACCATGGAAGCAGGATGCAGTGTAAGTATGGCCACACTGTTAATTTTAATCAACGCATGTGTATGATGATGCCTGTAAGTACCTGCCAAAAGGACCGCAAGGACAGGAGGATGATGCCGAAAGAAAGCAAAAAAAAACAAAAAGGATGGACTGGTTCGTCTATTTTCGCCAGATCCAAGATGAGCAACGATCAACCGCTGCATCGCAGGGTCGACGCTAGCAGGGGATGAGCTTCCGCCGGACCAAGGACGGTTGACCGGACCCTTCAGCTCGCGCACAGGTACCTAACTTAATGTGGTACCTAGGTACCGTAGCATGCTCAGCCGCAGGCGAGCTGATGCTTTTTTATGCCTCTTATGCCTCTAGACGCGCGCTATCCCCTGCGAGGCGTTTGGATTGGACCTATTGCACATCGTCGAAGAACATGGCATGTTTTCTTCAGATTAGGTCATCTAGGGTCCTATAGGGAGCATAGAGTAGATTGTGTAGTGCAGTACCTTACCAGTAAGTAGGTACTATGTAGGTAGGTATACAGTACCTAACCCTCATCGGTTGCCTATCGCTGTCTTTGCTTTGAAGGTACCTATTTTGAGCCCCGTTCTGGTATATATGAACTTCTTCCATCGATAACGGAGGAGTACGGACGACTGGGTACACAGAACTCTCAACTTGCCATCAGCTGGTCCAACAGATGCATCACCGACGTTATACACCAGCCAGCTGTTGAGCTCAGGCTGACACCAGGGCGTACACAACCTTGGCTGCACAGTACCACATCGAAACCTGTTGAAGGATGACAATAATTAATCTCAGGAACCACTACCTACATGTGCCTACCCTGTATCATCTCTAGCTAAGTACCTAGTGGGCAATTACCTAAATGCCGGCACTTCATCGACTACACTAGCTTCACAAGGAATGATGCTTACTTCGCGGAGGAATCTCATCTCTCCAGCAATTCCTCTCGGCCAACCAGGTGGCTCCGTTGGTCCGTATTTGTGGTGCTGTCTTACTCTGAGGTTGGTTGTTGGGCGTACCAGCATCGGGATACCTTATTGGCGGAGCCGTGACGATGCCTTAGTGGCAGGCTATGCCACGCAGCTGCTGGCGCCGATCTAGGCCAAGTATCAGATACCTGGGTAGGTACTTTGTACGCCTCTTTGCTTTGCCTATCGCTTTATATAGAAGAGACCAGCCTCCAGTCTCATCTCGCGGCATTGTCTTGTTGTTGTTAGGTCCCTTGAAGATTCCATTAGAAAACAAGCGACCAGCCACGAAGCCGAGAAACATCGAGTCATGCAAATCGGATCGGTGATCATTATGCCGAAGACCATGTCATGACACAGGATATCTACACAGTCAATACAGTCCAGAGTGAAGACTATCGAGAACTGACACCGTCTGTCATTTGGGTTTAGAGCGTCGTCTCATCTACAGCTACAGCGCAGCACCCAAGCAGGCGAGAGAGCGCTCACAGGGCCTGAGCCGGAACCGCGTGGGAGGATTCGGGGGCACAAGAATCTTTCCATCGAAGACAATAGACGTGCGAGAGAATGATAGGGTCACATCGCGATAATGCCCACTTCAGCCGTTCGGGATGGCGGAAGAGGATAATGCTGCCGTGCTGGATCATCCAAATATTGATTCTGCTAAGTCTGATGGGCTTGTTCTCCTATCGTCTGTCTTACACGGTGAACACGTGGGAAGAAGCGGAGAGCAAGGGGGATGCGCCGGTAGTCGAGCTTGTGTAGGTACCCTCTTGTGGCAGACGCTCGCCGGTCTCGGCGTGGCGAGGGTTTCGTGGTCACGGTGATCGCGACAGAAGATTGAGACCACTGGCTAATGGATCTCACCTCACAGATGGGAAACTGCGAATATAGCGTTCTCGCTGATCTCTCTCGTCGTCACCTTCGTGTCGATAGCGAGGTTCATCGCCGAAGTATTGACGCCGCTACCTCTCCTATTCGGATGCATCTTGAATCTCGTGCTGTCAAGCGCCGTTCTGGCTCTAGACATCGTCATCTACGTCCAACGGAAGGATAAGAACTACTCCCTAATAGGGCTGGGCCTCGACGCTGCCCTCATGTGAGCGCCCCCCCGTGTCTTACCCTGATTCTGATCCTTCCCAACCAACCACGAAAATTTCGTCCCACTCACGCGTTTTATTCGTCAGACTCTTCACCATGGTCCCACTGATCTACGCCATCATCGTCTACCGCCGCCTCCTAGGCTACGACGACTACCACCTCCCCGGCAACCACAAGGCCTACGGGTTCACGGCCGTCGAGGAGGGCGCCGAGGAGAGGCGGTCCTCGGCGCACCTGAGCCCGCCGACGCCCTACGACCCCACGGGCCTGACCCTGGGCACGACGACGACGGTGACGGGCGGCGAGCCGCGGACGCGCGACCGCTCCGTCTCGTTCGGCAGCCGACGCATCTCGCTCAACTTCACGCGGCCGGCGGGCGTGTCGCCCCAGCCCTCGCCGCCGCTGCCGCTGCCGCTCGACGAGCGCCGCGTCAGCTACGACCACAAGCGGGACACGCAGTTCGAGGCCTACACGGCGCGGCGGGCGAGCCAGCACACGAGTCGCCACAACAGCAGCGGGAGCGGGAGCGGTAGCGGTAGCTACCACAACAACGACGACGTCAGCCGCGCGCTGGGCGACGAGTTCGGGTTCTCGGACCTGCCCTCGCCCTCGCCCGCGGAGCCGGGACGGGTCGTCGTCGGCGCGGGGGGGCGAGGAGGAGGAGGCGGCGAGATCGTCAGCGCGGGCGCCGTGCACGCCGCGCACGCGCCGCGGCCGCGCGTGAGCTCCATAGGCATGGCGCGGCAGACGAGCTACGAGGCCGTCCTCAGCGCCGCGGGCCCGGCGTCGGCGGGCCCCAAGTTCGCGGTCACGGTCACGACGCCGCCGGGCGAGGGCCCGCGGCGCGGACGCAGTCTGAATCTAGGTTACATACCCGAGGAGGAAGATCATCATCATCATCATCATCAGCACCACTACCAGTACCAGAACCAGCACCACTATGGCGAGGGTCAGGGGGAGGATCAGGATCAGGATCAGGGTCGCGAGAACTTCATCGCGGCGGGGAACGCGGGTGCGAATGAGAAAGCGAATGCGACTGGACGCGTCGGCCGGAGAAGGGCTGTTAGCGAGAGTCAGCAGGCGTTGCTCGGCGCGGGCCAGGACGGCGACGCCTCGGCGATGGAGAGGGGCGAGGGGCTCGAGGACGTCGAGTTGGGGGGGATGGGGCGGAGGTGAGGTGTCTGATATCCGGACGTCTCTCTCTCTCTCTCTCTCTCCCCCTCACTCCCCCTCACTCCCCCTCACTCATACTAGTATCGAGGTGAGGCCGACGACGCCTGGCTTTTGTTTTCTTGTTCATTGATTGACTGTGTCTTTTTTTTAACCGGGTATTCCCTCTCATTAGGGCTCGGGGGGGGGGGGCGGGGTGGTGGGATTCTTTTTTATTTATCGCAGGTTTTATCTACCTGGTGGCGAGGCGCGGCGGCGTTATTACTTGGCTTGGTAACCTCATCTGCCTAGGCAACTTGACTACCTAGGATAGGATGGACTTTTGAAAGGTAGCACAAATCGTTAGGGTGTGGAATTTGATTGGAGTAGCGGTATTGGAATGAAATATGACGTGTTATGAGATAAGAGAGGACGAGATGAGACGAGATGAGATGAAGTGAAGTGAGATTCGTGTGGGTGTCTGTCTGTCTGTCTGTCTATTTAGTGCCTTCTATCACTCCTCGTCTCTAGAGCAGAAGAGGGAGTGGAGGCAGCAGAGTGGGTGGAGCTGTCACTTTCGATTTGGGACGCGTATCTGATAAAAACAAATGCTGAGATGTTGGTTCCGATAAACCTTCTTGTGGGGGTCGGCTGTCCTGAGGGTGTCTAGAGGGAAGAAATGATGATCATAATATGATGTGCGCCAATGGAACGGATCCCCTAAATTGTTCTTAACTCGATTTACAAATCATTGCTCGGCTTATCGTTGATTGAGTCAATTCACCTGAGCGATATCATCACATGTCGCACCTACGAGATAGGCCCTGTGAGTGATTGACGATGTGATCTCATTGGCTCATTGGCATATGAGCTAGCTTCATGGTAGCAAGTAAACACTGAAATGATAGGGAGGCTATGTCATATTCACACAATGCGCGAGGCCATATTCATATTCTCAGGGTGAAGTTGTATTATCGTGGTTTTTATAGTGCCTAGTCCCAGCGGCTGACCTCCGTCGGCCAATGCGGCGGTCTCCAGCCCTCCATTATCAACAGACGGCTATCTCTCTATATGGGTGTGTGATAGCCTCCAACATTGGGGGTTCTTCTAACGGGTCCGACGTAAGGATCGATTTGACCGATTCATTTCCCTCCGAAGCTTCTCTACAGGCGAGTATAATTGATTGTTCGTGCGTTGGAACGGGGGCTTTACTGGCTGGCGGCCTTGTAGACGTTCTTGGAGTCGAACGGGATCACTTTTCCGTCCTTGGTGCTCATGGCGGCGCCCTGGACCTGGACGGTGCTGTCTTGTCGGGCCACGATGACTGTTGTGGGTTTTGGGTTAGCGAGGAGGTGTTGTTGAGTAGCGAGCGATCTCGCCCGTCTCTGTGGAACTACGTACCTGGCTGGCCCATGGCGACGGCAAAGAGAGCAAAGATGGCGACTGTGTACTTCATTTTGACTGAGGGTTGTGTTGTTTGTTGTTGGTATTTTATTGCTTTAGCGGTTTCGAAGCTGAAAGAGGGATAATAGGTCGGCCGGCGACGAGCAAGTGTATAATATGTTGACAGTTGAAGAGAATGTTGGGTGAATTGGAAGAAACAGTGAGAATGATGAAGCGAATGAGAGGGATGAATTTATTTTCGACAACAGGCGGGAGAGAGGTGCTTTTGTATCATCTCGGGAATATCACTTCCAAGCTTCTTGCACCGACAAAGGGGATCGGTGGATGCTCATAACGCGGCGACGATGATGAAGACCCCTGAAGCGGATCTGAGAAGTCCATCATTCATAAAACATTCGAAGGCCCTGAATATTGCCCGAAACGGTAGCGAGTTTGAAGCTTGGCCGGGATATGGTATAATATGGGCACCGCCAATGCTGTATACCCCACCTAATCCTAGATTGTTAACCGTGGACTCAATTGAACAGCATACCCGTAGTAAAACAGCTAACTGGAGAGCGCGACAAATCCGATCGTCTGATTGGCTGCCAGCAACACGCAGCGACGAAACAGCGAGGCTGGGTTCATAGGCGGATCCTACGGGGGTTTCATGGTGCAGAGCCGTTCCGGGAGGGGCGGGAGCCGGGGTCTGAGACGGGAGCTGTAACGGCGCTGCCCTGAGCTAATACAGCGCCGTTCTATGTATTTCGTACCTGAACAGGGCTAATGTCTGCGCGCCAAGAGAAACAGATCGCCGCTGATCATCTGACGGCCGACGAAGCGTAGATTTCAGATGTTGAGGATTCCATGTTACGGACGCTTAGCACGTATTTACAACTTCATCATTCACTATAGTTTGTTTACCTATAGTAATGCTAGCCGAGGCGCCAGGGACTAACTACTTTCGCGTCATTGTTTCTTCTCGTGTTTGCCGACCGAGTGGAGCAGTACACGGAGATCAAACGTGCAACAATATGATCCAAGTTGAAACCACTGTTTGCAAGAGGAAAAACAAGTAAGTACCACTTAACCTACTTTATACCTAAAGCTGCGTAAATATAAGCGAGTTACGCAGTTCAATTTTGTTATAACTACTTCGGAGACAAGTCCCCTACGCTAAAAACGGGGGCGCGGATAAAAAATAAAACAGAAAGTTCCTTTATGTTCGCCAGCGATAGCGCCACGACCATCCTCTCTTCCTCGGCTTATCTCCGCGAGCAGGTGCTGGCATCTCTGTCGGGTTCTGAGGCCAGGATAGCTGGGCTGGCTGTAGACGCAGTCTCTGCAAATACTCACTGCGGAGACGGGACCAGTCCTTCCCATTCTCCTTGGCGACGGCTATACGCTTCCACGACTCAACTCTTGCTTGCTCCATGGCACGCTGTGTCGCTTGAGCGTCTAGTGGAAGCTCCTTGATTCTTCTTTCAATCTCACATTGCCGGGCACTTTCGCGTGCCATCATGGCGTGGGCGAACGGGTCTGATGAATTCACTGTTGTTGTCAATCCGGGAACAAATAACAGAAACAAGATCCGGTGTGTTTTATGGCAATGGAATCTGACTCACGATCGGCCAAGAACTCCCCTGCTAAATTCTTCAGCTCCCTACTTCCCCCTGGAAGCTCACATATGCCGAATATTTCCGTCAGAGAAGAGAGAGGAGGTGCGTGTATAAATGCGTGTTGGTGCCTCGCGAAGACGTCATGCTGCTTAATAAAGGCGAGGCTGAGGATAGCGTCGACTGGAAGGTCCTCGATGACGTGCCATTCGTATTCCCAATCGTAATCCCATGCATTGCCTTGAAGCTCGGTCTCGTCTATACTCTCATTATCCGGCGAGCGCACCAGTCGCTTTGTCCCGTCCCGGCTCGCGTCCTGTCCACCGTCATCCAGACAAGGGCGTAGCTCGGCCTGCGGATCTGGCGGTAGGAAGCCCCATGTTGCCCTAACGATACCCGACGTTGTTGCTGCGCTGCCATCCGCGAAGACGACTTTTGTTCTGCGTGCTGTGTCAACTTTAAGCCCTAGACGTTTTACGTAGGCTGCGGATACCGCCATGATACCTGAGCCCGTATCTGGTACAGCCCTGACCGATGCACCGTTAATAAAGCCGTCTATTCGTGCTCGCATATTATTAAGCTCAGAAATATCTTCCATTAGATGTAAAGGAAACCTGTGTAAACAGGACGTTGCGACTTCTTTGATTCTCTTTTTGAAAAACCGTGTCAAGGTTTCGGTTTTTTGCAAAAAGTCGTAGCAGATAATCATGCTATACTCCAGGCTAGCAACAACATTGCAACGCAGCGCATGGACGGTCTCCTCGCCGTGAAAATTGAAGCTAATATTAGCAGCACCGAGGGAACGACAGGTTTTGCCAGAGGGAAGTCGGATGGGCTTGCCTGCACTCCCTAGCTCAGGAACGAGTCCGATTCTATCTGCCTCGCTCTTGGACATGGCGTTTATGTTCGCACCAGAATCGGCCAACGCCCGGACTGAAAATTCGTCAACTTCTCCCTCAATATGCCATTCTTGAGTAGATGAATCAGTATTGATACTGCGTGGTATTCATGTGCTCGGCCAGTGGTGGAAAGGTTGGTTATCTGGTCTATCACAGGCTTGGCTCGAGAAGGGCGCAAACGGGGATAAGGTACGAAGGACCTTCTTTGACTATATTCGGAGTCGCGCATCCAAACGTGACGAAGACGTCAACCCGGGTGACATCAAGGATAATATAGACCCAGAAAGACCTGACCCATATCATGATGTGGAAATCATCGATGCCCTGGCCTCACAATCAGACGCGCCTGAAGATGGAAACAGAAAGTCGAAGCTGCCTATTCACGCTCGGCTCACTTAGACCCGAATACCTCCCTGCTCCTGATGTTGTGTCGGCGGACAACTATGGTGTGCACGCCCCTAAGCATGACTTGGCTCTCAAAGATCGAGTACGGGAGCATATAAAGAGAGTTCACAGTGCCTCCTCAGCTGAATTCGCTCCATCGTCTCGTCACAGCTCCACAACATCAGCATTACATCCAACGCCCCCTACTGTGCCATCCGGCTATCCCAGCAATGGTGAGGATCCCAACTCCTTGGGCCTATTCATTTTCGTTCTTGATAATGATGATAATTTTTTGCTCACTTTTCTTCTTCCCATTCATCAATCCAACCTTTTTAACGTCTTGTCAGCTTCAATTTCGACCCCGACACAGTCGGCGCTATCGCCAAGCAACGACCTGTCCGCCGACAAAGTGCACGCCGCCAACAGTCAGCACACTGACGGCAGCAGCAACGACGCCAAGTTCAATATCTCCAGCCGAGCGGAATCTTGAGAACACCGATGCCTTGATCTCGCACTCAAATAACGACCGGGAGATCAAAGAGTTGAAGCAACAGGGGCGATTACTGCACAACCGCCAAGCTGCTCTTGATGTGAGGCAGAGGAAGAACCTGCATACCGAGCGACCAGAGGAGAATCCAATTGCCAGCGTTGCCACACCTTTGGAAGACGATATGAAAAAAGCGACTGAGCTCTGGGGGGCTCCGATGCTCCGCGAAATGAGTATATCTCAAGGAACACCGAGGCCGTTACCGTAATCAGTCCCCACGGGGACTGCATTCTGCGCAAACCGCGTTACGTGTATACACCCAATTTTGGCAATTGTGTGAGAGGAAGTACCGGCAGCGGAATCTGTAATATCCATCGCCGTCACTCATTGTTAATGTTTCTGTTGTGAATTTTTGTATCGGTGTTGGAGATATTATGGTCGAATGCGTAAGCGATCTCGAGCTGAGGATACAATGGCTGGAGTTGAGGCTGCTTTTGTAAACCGTTCAAATTGGTCTAGATGTTAGACTGGTACAGAATTACTCTATTGATGGGCCTTTAAGAGGATATAGGTCTCTTTTAGACAAGAGCTCAATCAGGGTAGGATGATGGGCTGTGTTGGAAGGTTGGGCATCAGTGCAGGCAGGTTGCATCAGTGCAGGCAGCAGCGCGGGGAGCGTCTCGCTTATCACAAGCGCTCGGCGGGCTGAGATTTTCCTTGGCACAGCAACGTGAGCAGACCGCGAAACCTTTGCTTTCCATTCCTAGCAAGCACGTAAGACTACGCGACTGACGATATGCTCTATAGGTACGCAGCAGTGCTAGTGGTATTTGTGAGCAACGGGAACTTGGCAGGTGGATAATGCCGGAGGTTTTAACGAAAAAGGTACGACTGAGTGGAGCTTTGGATTCCGTATCATAAATTCGGGTACATAATGTTGTCAGATATAGAGGGTATGATCTTAGCCAGGGGGTATTCAGACGTCTTGCGACGCGGATTCCAGTGCGTCGGATTTCTGTATCGTGACCGCCTCAGGAGAGGTTCTTCTTATTTATGGAGATGCGAAGATGATTCTTACACGGGCAAAGATGCCAGCCGGCAGTCAGTCAGGGCTGCAGCCGCCGCAGGTGCAGCGTAAGGTCTCATTCATAGTGCGAAAACTAAACTTGTGCTAGCACTTTCGTGCGTTCGCTGAACACTGTTGGCCTCGGGATCGGTGGAGCGGCCCTAAATTAGGACTGGTTAGTAATGATGGGTTTCCTGTCATTTTCAACTGGGGGCTTCTTTCATCTTTCGCAGCGAGTTCAAGATGTCCACCATCGACATCGGTCTAGCTGAGGGCCTCACACATTCGCGGTATGCGATCACATTGTCAGATGGCAAGCGCCTCATACTGTTTCGCCTGCCCCGCATCAGCCAGCTAAATGTACCGGCTGTCTTCGGGGCCCATGATTGGATTTATTATGCCATGGAGGCTGAGTGTCCGCATGCGGGTGGACCCATGGCAGACGCCCATATAGATATCGAGGATTCTTCCTACGTCGCATCGTGTCCCTGGCATGCTTACGACTTCAACCTCGATACCGGTGAGTCCAGCTATGGCGTCAAAGCCTGCACCTACCTCGTCCGCCTCGAGGAGGGCCGAGTGCTGCTGCGGCTTCCAGAGGCAGAGGATGTCCAGCTGTCTGCTGTCCAAGCCGTCAGTGAAAAGGTCAAGTTCAAACACGGCCCGAGAGAAAAGCCCACGGGTTCGCCTAGGTATCTCGGCGAAGAGGCTACCCTGTGTGATTGGTGTGTCCATATCTTGAAAACGTGCGACCCAGAGCACAAGATTGAACTCACGACACATCTCTTTTCTCTATTCGCTACGCGAGAACAGTCCCCGGCACCCATGAGTATTGGTGCCGGCAGCGTGGGCGCCCCTGACGAGCCCCCACGGCAGGATCTTCAAGAGATGAAACCTGGTCGGATGCCCAGGGCTGGCAGAGGAGGGACGCTGAAGAGCAGGATCGCTATGCTGCATGCTCTGGCCAATATCGAGCAATGGGCCATCGACCTTGCTATTGATATATGTGTGAGGTTTGCCACGTTCCAAACCATGTCGACGGCCGGCTCGGATCCTCAAAGCCTGCCTCGGACCTTCTACTATGACTGGCTCAAAGTCGCCAACGACGAGGCCAAACACTTTTCACTCCTTCGCGCGCGACTGGAGGAGCTGGGAAGCCATTTCGGCGCGCTACCAGTGCATCACGGGTTGTGGGAGTCCGCCACCATGACGGCGCACGATCTACGGGCGAGGATAAGTGTCATCGCTCTCGTCCACGAGGCCCGCGGCCTAGACGTCAATCCGGCGACAATGGAGAAGTTCCGCCTCGCCAAGGATGCCGAGAGTGTCGACGTCATGACAATCATCCACAATGACGAGATCACACACGTGACGACGGGCCACAGATGGTTGACGTGGATCTGCCAGCAAGAGGGCACAGATCCCGTCCGCGTCTTCCGGGCCAACGTGCAGCGACATTTCCGAGGTGCTATCAAGGGCCCCTTCAATGTGGATGCTAGACAACAGGCCGGCATGGACAGGAGCTATTACGAAAACCTAGCCGGGCTGCGGGCTGGGAAAGGTGAAGTCATCGCGGGTGGCTAGGACATCCGAAAAGCGTGGCATTCGGCAATTACGGGCGGTTCTGATGTAACCTATCTGCTTCGTGGTGTGAAAATGGTGGCATGACAATCTGATTGGCGTACTTCTTCTCTCCTCCCACTCGAGCTGAGTGACCCAGATTCGACACCTGACAATGCAGATAAACGCTACCCCTACCTCTTCTTCCCTGTCTTCGTGACATCCCGGGTCGCTATGCTATTCGTCCTTGGCAACAGTAGATTAGTAGGTACCTGCTCAAGGTCACCTACTATCTGGAGCAGACATGATGAGGGGCTTGCTGACTTTAGCTTCGTGGGGTAGCGGGGCTCGGCTGCACGCTATCTATGCACGCTTTTTAAGCAGATAAACGGGGCATTATCGCGTTTATAGAAGGCGGGGTTGACGATCTGCAGTAGGTACTTCAAGTACTTAAATACTTAATCCCAACTCTCTACCGTACCGACCCGATTCAAAGCTCCCATACCTTATGTACATGTGCAACTGCATACGCATGTAAGTAGTTGGTATCACCTTGAATGCCGTTTCACCTGCAATACATATAAAGTGGATTGGTCGAGCCGTAGGGTATTTACATACCCAATAAAACTATTATCCGAGCATTGATTTATCATTCTATTGGGTGCACGTAGTATGCCTACAGCCCCACTAACCCACTTTATATGTATTGCAGGTGAAACGGCATTCAAGGTGATAGTTGGTATATTTCCTCGTAGTCTATGACAAGTACAGCAACCTTTTCTCCTACTTACTTTATTCTTTCCTTCCGCTCCCCTTCTTCTCCACTTCACCCTCACAGCAAGATGGCGACCATCCCCCACTGCCTATATTGTTTCGAGTCTCTCGCTGCTCACCTCGAAGCCCGCAAGTCGATGACCCTCGAGGAGGTGCAAGAGTCGTGGGACAAATACGCCGACGACGCCGACATAGCCTCGAAGAAGCAATCACCTGCTCTGCGTCGCGTTGCCGACAGCTCCGCCTCAGCGAGCAGTATCTCCACGCCGTCTTCGGGCTCGACCCTCTCGCTAGGCACCGAGACGCCGGCAACGTCCACCTCCTCCTTGCCCGCGGCCGCCGAGTACCCGCTCTTCATAACCTGGAACACCGTCTCCCCGAGGTCGGAACACGTGTCGCTCCGAGGATGCATCGGCACATTCGAGGCGCAAGAGCTGGACGAGGGCATCTCGTCCTACGCCATCACCTCCGCCGTCCACGACACGCGGTTCGACCCCGTCTCGAAACGGGAGCTGCCGTCGCTCGAGGCGGCCGTCACGCTCCTGACCGACTTCGAGGACTGCGATGACGCCATGGACTGGGAGCTCGGGACGCACGGCATACGGATCAGCTTCGTCGACCGCGGCCGCCGCTACGGCGCCACGTACCTCCCGGACGTGGCCCCGGAGCAGGGCTGGACGAAGGAAGAGACGCTCGTGAGCCTCATGCGCAAGGCCGGCTGGGTCGGCCGAAGGGACAAGTGGCAGGACATTGACCTCAAGGTCGTCCGGTATCAGGGCAAGAAGGAGTCGTTGCAATATCCGGAATACAAGCACTGGCGTGACTGGGTCGATTCGAATACAGGCGCATGATATATGGGATTACGCGCATCCTACGATTGTGGTTTATAGCCACAGCGTATGTGAAAGGGCGGTGCCGGGCAATTTCTTTCATTTTTCATTTTTATTGTTTTTTGGCGTAGAGAAGTCAAGGCGTTCTCGGCGCGTGGGTGCGGTACAGAGAAGATGGAACGATCCTCGAGCTCATCTGATACAGGTAGATGGTCTTTTTTTACTCTGCTTTTCTTTTCCCTTTTTCTTTCGGCTTCAACTTCCTAGCTTGATCTCGTACTCCAATACAAGAATTGCAAGATCGAATGACTCTTTGCTGGGAATCACGAAACTCTCGAATTACACATGGTTGGTAGATCCTGGATTAGTTCTGTCTTATCATATGGCAATATATTTCCTGAGGCCAGCCATACTGGGGTTTCTTCACATATAACAACCCTAGATGAACTGGGCATTTCTCAATTGCGTGAGTCCTCTTCACACATGGTCATCCAGAGCTCTCGGGAACATTACATTCTCATTATCCCTCCGCACGGATGCGGTAATATATATAAGTGAATTACAATCTTCATCAGAGACACTAAACCACGAGACATGCATCCTAAATCAAGGTACTGGAGACATCGAGAATCCCACTGGAATGGATACTATCGAGGGGGGTCTCGCGCCAATATATAGATAGATGAATGATAGCTGTGGGAGTCTCTTCCGATCCAATGTCTCAGGGGCAAGGCAAGGCAAGACACACATGTCTCGAATATATCCATCCAGCTATCTACTCATTAACGACGTTTCGGGATCCTCTGCATTCCTCGGGACGCCTCGCCTCGTTTCCCCTGGTCGACCAATATGCCGGCCAGCCATCGAATTCGCATTCCGCCCGTCGCCGAATGCGCACGCAAATACCCTTCACGATGTCGATTTCTATCTCGATCTGTCCTCGACGACGGGGTACTAACATCCCACGTCCGGCTTTCTTCTTTGCTTCGTCCCTTTCCTTCATTATTTATCTCTCTCTATCCATCTATCCACCTCCAATCCGCTATTCATTTCGTCTTCAACTTATCCGAAGCTCCTAGACCATATTCATTTGAGAATATCACCAACCGTTTCCCATGCTGCCTCTAGACGGGCTCGTATGCCGCGCTGCAGCGGCGGCGGCCGTGTTTTCCGCCCTCGGTGCGCAGGCCATATCACTGCGGTCGATAGGGATCGGCTCCGTGGACGACGACAACTCGGCTTCGATGACATCGTTCGAGGACTCGCGACAGGTCCTCACGGTGCCCCTGAGACGTATAAACCACCGGGGCGTTGCGACGCCGAGCATCGCGAGGAGGTTCTCGAGGACGGATGTCCTGGGGGTGTACGGGGCCGCGTACCTTGCTGAGTGTACGGTTCAATCTTCATCTTGTTTTGGTCATTGACTTTGGTTTATTTGACCCCCATCGTGTCTCGACATCTTCTTGTCTTATTATATTCTTCATTCGCTAGGGACTTGTCACGATGAGCATGTTACCCAGGATCCGCTCACTATATGACAAAATAGTGAGAAAGGGGAAGGGAGAGAAGTGTATCGGAGACGATATCGCATCCGAACCCTACTCCATTACGTTTCACAACGATAATGAAATATAAGCTGACGAGACGCGAAATACAGTGGCGATAGGCACGGGCAAGGACGGCAAGCGGCAGGTCGTGGACGTGCTCATAGACACGGGCTCGTTCGAGCTCTGGGTCGACCCCGTCTGCTCGGCGTCCAACGTGCCCGACTTCTGCAATGCGTTCGGCCGCTACGACCCCGCGCTGTCGACGACCAGCCGGAAAGTCGGCGACCGCAGGTTCACTATCAAGTACGGGTCGGGGCAGGCCACGGGGGATTACTACAAGGATGACATCTATATCTCCGGTGAGTTGAACCAGGTTCCTTTCCTATTTCGCTTCTGGGACGAAGGCCAAGGAGTGGTTCGTGGGCTGTATTCGAGATCGGGTCTCGTTAGTCCAGAGTTGATCCATGGTCGAATCCCACGGCGGCGATGGGAACTTGAGGTTCTGCCCCTTCCCCTGGAATTTCCGAGGGAAAGGGAAAAGCGATGGGCGAACACGAGCTTTTCGTCGCGACGGCGTACTAATAGAACATCGTGTAAACAGGCGCGAAGATCAGAGACCAGCAGTTCGGCGTAGCCAACACGTCAGATCTAGTGTGGTTCGGCATCATGGGCCTGGGCCACGGCTTCGGGAACGGCTTCGTCGACTACCCTCTCGTCGTCGACTCCCTGGCCACCCAGGGGCTAACGAACACGAAGCTGTTCAGCATGGATCTTGGGAAGCAAATCAAACCCGGAGGTGAGTCAGTGTTCAGTACATTCCCGCACGACTGGTGCGGTGATGGTCTAGTGCCGAGACTTCCTTCTGTCTGCGTATGCTTACTTATGGAATAGCGGCTGTCACGGGCGAAATGGCGTTCGGAGGCGTCGACAGGAACAGGTACGCCGGATATCTAAAGAAGGTCCCCACAGACCCGTCCGATCCGTGAGTCCAGCTCCCTCCTCTCTCCTCTCTCTCCTTCCCCCTCGTAACAAAAATAGGCAAGCCCTCTAATATGGACAGACACTACAAAATAACGCTCCACTCGCTCGCACACCGCGCCCCGGGCGCCTCCGCCCCGACGTCCTTCGCCGACTCCAACCTCCCGCTGCCCGTCATCGTCGACTCGGGCACGACGCTCTCCCTGCTCCCCGAGTCCCTCGTCGGCAAGCTCGCGGCGCAGTTCCCCGGCGCCACGTCCGACGGCAACGGCGGGTACCGCGTCGACTGCGCCTTCCAGAGCAGGGACGGCAGCGTAGCCTTCGAGTTCCTCTCCGGCAACGGCACCGTGGTCATCAACGTCGCGTACCGCGACTTCATCTGGAACAGCGGCGGCGACTGCTTCCTCGGCGCCTGGTTCACCGACGATCTTGGCATTTGGATCCTGGGAGACACGTTCTTGAGAGGCGCTTATGGTGAGTCTCATATCCTCCTCCCCCCCCCCTTTTCTTTCTTTTTCTTTCCGCGATCGTTTATCTTCGCGCTGTCTTGCATGGTTCTTTCCCCTAAGCCGTCGTCGGCTAGGTCAAGATTTCACGATGAATTCTCGATTGCTAACCGTGGCCGTTGTAAATAGTCACGTACGATCAGACAAACAACGCGCTATTCATGTCCAACTACCTCTCCTGCGGCGACGGAAAGTCGAACCTCGTCGCCGTGCCAGCCGGGCCAGACGCGGCGGGGAACATCGCAGGGGCATGCTCAGAAGTGGCCATGCCACCTATAGCACCCCCCAGCACCATGTCCACGCTTCCGCCCTCTTCTTCTTCCTCCTCCGTGGTCCATATCGTACCCCCGACCCCTAGCCCCGGGAATTCGGGCGATGACCAAGGAGCTCTCCCGGGCGCGGACAGACCGGCTGCGCATACTAGGACAATCACGAACACCATAACCCGCGCCGTCGTGTCTACGAAAGCAGCATGTCCCAGCTCCGTGAAAAATTGCCCGTTGCGAGACCAGGTCACCACGCGATACGAGACTCACGTCACGACGATCTGCGCGGGGCCCGACACCACTTCGGTCCCGGCCCCCGCGCCAAGCATCGCGGCGACGAGGAGCCCGATCAAGCCCGAGAGCCCGCCCGCGCGAGTATCCGTCGCACCGGCCGGCACCCCGCCTCCCGAAGTCGGAGGCGATGACGACGCGGGATTTAGCCACGGGCGGGAAGGACACCGACAACATCCGCAACAACAAGCTGGGCAAGGACGAGACGGAGACGGAGACGGAGACGGAGACGGAGACGGAGGAGACGAAGGGAAAGGGAATGGGGGATGGGAGAAAGAAGATCGAATAACGATGACAACCGCCTACGCAACAACGATGACCTACGAAATCGCATCCTGCCCCTCGGAAGCAGCAGCAGACGCACGCGCACCCTGCACGCCAGGCATGATGACGACGCGCGAAACGACGATCGTGAGGACGGTGCACGTGCGGCCCGTGGCTACCGCCGCATCCTCATCCGCATCCTCATCCTCATCTTCTTTCTCTCCTCCTTCTCCTTCTCCCGTCTACTCTCCCCCGTCTTTTTCATCTTTCATAAGTCATAACACGACAACGGCGGCAAGGACAACGACAGCAGAAACGACAAGGGCGAGGACGAAGGCGGTCCCAACGCCGACCTCGAGAAACGACCATGTCATAGTCACCGCGGGCGCGCCCTCGACCGTCGACGACGGCCAGGTCGACAGGCGGTACCTCGGCGCCGTCTTCGCCGTCGTCTGCGGGGTTATGATGCTATTGTGAGCATCGTGGCGTAGGCCATACCATATCATGCCCGTGGTTCGCGGTTGCGATCGAACACATCTAACGTCGGGTACCTACGCCCTGATTCTCTATCTCCATCTTCATCTCATCTTGATCCACCATCCGAGCCCTCCCAGACATTTCCTCTTCATATCATCATAGACCAATCAATCAATCACCGGGTATCTACGCGAAGCGCGCAGATAGATAGACAGGAGGCAGGAAAGCCACGAGGCTGTACTTTTTATCTTTATCTTTCACCTTCTCTTCTTCACATTTTCATTCGTATTTACAGCCCTCCTCCTTGCGTTAAAAGAGGAGAGAGGGGTTTAATTTAGCATGTGTTTGGCGTTCGTCTTTCTTCCTTTCTTTCTTTTTACTTTTCTCTCTTGTGTCTTTCTATACCCAGATATTATTGGATACCTTAGCTAGAGGAAAAGTAGGAGGAGCTTCAATGCCGATGGTTAGGAATTGGCAGGCAGGCAGGCAGGCAGGCAGGCGGGCAATGCTGTTAAACTAAAACTATAATTAATTAATTAATCCATCACTTGAGCAAGAAAACCACCAGAACCTGGAACTATTCATGTTTGTCCTTCGTGATAAAAAATGTTTCTTTTAAATTGACAATATATTCTCCGCCATGCGCTAGCCGTCTTCATTTCAACAGCATCACGTAGGGTAGTCGGTCCTCCCCCATACACCATATTGCAAACGAATAAACCCGTGAACCCGCACGACACGTTCAAATCCCATAGCTACCAGAGATACAAAGCAAGTGACAACAAATTCACGGAGGTTCCCAGCGTGTATATATATATCTCTCTTGATACCCGACCGAGCGAATACCTAAGAAACGCGACTCACTCTCCAAGTAAGAAACATAGCTCAATAGAGAGAAAAACTAAGACGGCATGGATATATAGATACTTATAGATCGTCCTTCTGCTCGCTTTAACCTGCCCCCCAAACGCCAGTAGTGTGTGCTTCCCTTTCCCGGATATATAATGTCTGCTAAAAATAAAACGCCCAAACTCGCAAACGAGTAAAACACGGCGGAAGGAGAAAAAAAAGAAAAAGAAAAAAAAACTCTTCTTATCCAGCTTCGCACTCGCCGTGATAGTAGTAGCAATGTTCATGCGCCCCGCCCCCCCTTTATCATTCATTTCTGAATGTCGTAGTCCCTTGCTCGCTCGCTCGCTCGCTGATAATTCCAACCGCCAGCTCTTCATCAACCGGGAAGCATCATGGCCCAGCATCCCTTCATGCCTTTTCCTCATAAGTCTCTTCATACACATCTATCATCTGCCTCATTCCCCACTAACCCGAAAGACCCCCTCCCCCCCCTTACCAACACCTCAGACTCCGCCAGAACCCATCGCCGCCTCTCTTCCCGACGGAGCCGTTGATCCTCGGGCCGCGAACGCCGACGCCCCTCTTCTCGTCCGCGCCGTCGTCCCGGTCGTCGCCGAGCGGCGTGAGCGGCCTCGTGACGCCGCGGCGGTCCATCTCGGGGTTGTCGAGGATGCCGAGCTCGGCGAGCCGGCGGGCCTCCACGACGCGGCGCACGAGCAGCGCGAAGGTCTCCTCGATGTTGACCTCGAGGCGCGCGCTCGTCTCCATGAAGCCGCAGCCGCGCTTGCGCGCCCACTCGAGGCCCTGGGCGGCCGAGACCTGCCGCGACTCCTGCAGGTCGCACTTGTTGCCGGCGACGATCTTGACGGGCGGCACGACGCGGCCGCCGCGGTCGCCGTGCGCGACGACGCCCAGGCCGGCCCGGCGCGCGCGCGTGGCGTTGTCGAGGCGCGTGTCGGCCTCCATGTCGATCAGCTCGTTGAAGTGGCCCAGGGCCTCGAGGCTGTTGGGCGTCGTGATGTCGTAGACGAGCAGGAAGGCGTCGGCGCCGAGGTTCGACGACGCCCACATGCCGCGGTACTCCTCCTGGCCGGCCGTGTCCGTCAGCGCGAGGTGGTAGGTGGTGCCGTCGATGCGCCGCGTGATGCTGTAGCTGTCCTCGATGGTCGGGTCGTACTCGGACGTCCATTGCGAGCGCACGAGACGCAGCGTGATCGAGGACTTGCCGCAGCCGCCGTCGCCGCAGATTGTGATGGAGATGGGCACGGGGAGCTGGCTGTTGTTGGCCGCGCCTGCTGACGGCGGGGGTGGTTGGTTGGCCATGTCGTCAATGGCGCAGGAGATGGATCCGCGTCGAGATCGAAGATCTATCTAGTTGAACTTCTTCCGCTTCGGAGACAACGAAGACGACTCGGTTTGAAAAAGGAGTGATGCGTCGTGTCTAATTACGAATCCAATCGAGCAAATGAGGGGAAATTGGATCGGTGTGATTTGAGAGTGGGATTATGTCCCTCAATTCTCTCAGCTTTCTTGTCCTTTTTCTTTTCCTGTTTGCTTTTTGCTGCTGTGAGCGCTCGGAATGGCGATGACGGCTGGTAAGGTGACCTCGTGAATAGATTCGGTTGGTTCTCTTACACTCTTTTAGGTATCCACAGTCGAGTGGATACTATTAGTGTCGGTGGGTCCCGAGCTAGGTGTATCTAGTGCACACTAGGTAGTACCTCGCCTTAGGCAGGTTCCTTAGCTTACCCAACCAAGTTGGCGGCGAGCAGCAAACGGGCGACCGATTGAGCCCAGGATTTTCCGTAGGTGGTAAGCGCCCCACAGCAACGGCCACACGGCCTAACGAGATAAATCTTAGTTCTAATAGAATCCCAGATAAGAACGGCAGACCCCCGGAGTCTAGATGTCCCCAATGCAGGTTAGGAATGGCCGGTGCCTATCATGCATACGCGCTTTTGAGACGCGCTCTCGTGTTTTTTTTTTTTTTAAATAAGTAGATGGCAAAGTCGAAAGGCTAGGTCGAACTCAAAACCTGCGGAAGGAAAGAGGTGAGGAAGATAATAGAATAAAAGGGGGAAAATGAAGAAAAAGAGGGAAGTCAAGGGCCAATTGGTGATCCGTGTGACGATAAATAAAAATATGACGTCCTAGACGAAACGTCAGCTGCTGTTCCCAGATAGGGAGGATCTTAGGTAGGCATACCCGAGCAAAGCAAGCTACCTAAACACGTAGCAGTAATTCGATGCTGTCCTGGTTGATGTGGTAGCCGCGTTAGAAAGGAGAGGAGACTGGAATGTCGGTTGAGCTAGTGAAGCGCAGGGAAAGAACGTCGACGCAATAGTGTCGGGAAGATGTCGTGATGAGCTAGGTCACGATATTCAATCGAGCAGGCGAGAGGGAAAGAGATTTCCGTGGCAAAGGGAGCTCGGGAGAAGAAATAGGTCAGGTGCTCTGACCCAACCTCTTTTTATGCAAGTTGAGCCCGGGTAGTAGCTACCTAGATAGATAGCATGTTTGTTACTCTAAGCTTTAGACCGATAACGCTGCATCTTAAGGCAAGGGATATCTTGGATATGCCTGCCTCCTACTTTGTGCTTCCTAGGTACTAAGTGGTAGGTAGACAAGAAATTGTACAGTGCGAGAGTGATTAAGATTAGGCATCGAGTGCCTAGGTAACAAACAGTATGCATATACCATTCGCAGGTAATTATTATAGGTAGATGTGAAAGGTTACATTTTCATGATTCTTATCATCACTCTCTCTTCCGAGGAAAAGTCAGGCATAACCACAGATGAGCAACCCATCGCGTAAAGTAGGGTAATGCGTTTTCTCCCTATCCAGGGGGCCTGTACGGGCCCTGGGAATCCCACGTTGGGGAGGCCTTGGATAGGTCAGATACCCTACCTGGAAAGAATTAATTAGGGCAAAATCCAGGGGAGAACTGGCGGGGGAGGGGCTGGCTTAGTGGGCCCGAGTGGAGAGGTGGTTATTAAGTTATTAGGTGCAGGAACCCGAACCTGGCAACCCGCTATCGGCGCGTGCCATTACTCTCCCTTGGCACCGTGTTCCAGTCGAGGAGGCGAGTGCATAACACAGCGAGTTGACGATTCGTCAATTTTGCTCTCCGTCTTCCTTTTCCCCGTTGGCCAATTGTGTCGATACGACCCTCTTGGAGGCAATCTAGAGTTCACTTATCACATCTGCTGCAATCTAACAGGCTTATAGATCGTTTCCGATAGAAGCGAACTCCTTCCCCGGTAGCCGTATAATGCCAGACTTATTACCTCCTCACACGTGTTGCGTGTTTCGCCGGGTATCATCCGCCCTGCATATATCCGACATAAAGGCACCCAGCTACCCGCCACGTTTAGATGCACCATTCGATCTTTGAGTATTCGGCACCTGCAGTCTGTACGTGCTCTGTATGTAGGGCAGATGGTCCCTGCTGTCTGGTTCGGGGGCTTTTTGGAGTCAAAGAGGCCGAGCTGGCTGAACCCCTATCGACCTCGCTTGGGCGTGTCTAGTATTCGTCTCAGACATACATACGGTGAGGCCTCAGGCGTGACGTGACGTATCTGCATGCGAGTCAAATGTCCAGGCATCCGTACGTGATCTTAGCCTTGCTGCACTTCCGACCCAGCTCGTATACGATGCTGCTCAGAGTCGCAGCGCAATCCGAGTCACCCGCGACAAAAGCGCCATCAGACGGCGGGCTGCCCAACTCCCTCATCTTGCTATCAAATGGCCCTTCCGCGCTAACTTCGATCAAAGAAAACCCATTTTTCCTTCTGCGGGCGTGCATGTCGTGATGCTGATCGCATGTCCGCCAGTTGATGGCTTCTGGCGGCAGCAGAATGTACACCTCGTCTAGATCCCGGGTATGTTGCAAAATCCGCAAAATGGACATGACATCGAAGTGTCCGCCAAGTTCGAATGGCCCTATGGCGAGTCGGCGAATGCGAGCCAGCCACGATGCGCCGTTCAGCCCGAGCATCATCTTGGCTATGCCCGGGTCGACGCGGAACACGTCAGACACGACATCAGCCAGGCAAGGCTGGCTTATATTCAAGGTCGAGTTGTCCAGCCAGAGATCGAGGGTATCGTAATGCTCGCAACGAGCTCGGGCCACGCTCAGTGCCTCATGGTTGATCAACGGCTGCAATCTCGGCCAAGTAGCAATGGCACCGCGATGCGCCGCGTAGATCTCCCCCGAGACGGGCGAGAGATCACGTATCACCGTTTTCCATTGTAAGATCGGCACGTTTCGTATGTGCCAGCCGTAACGGTCTGCTAAGCTCCTGGATACGATGTGAGTATCGGTATCTTAGTAGAAGACTGGTAGTGAGGTAATATGCCACGGAGTCGCCAATACATGCAGACTGGATCAAGACTAGACTTGAATGTACGTATACATTTCACTTACTTCAGCAGACGTCCCCTGCTGGTAATGGAGCGCAAGGACGACAACGGCTCTGGATGACCAGTGTCCCATGAGAGGAAACCTCCGTTCAGAGTATGGATGAGAGGAGACTGGAAGTACGAGTCGAAATGGTGCTCCCAGATAAGAAGCCGAATCTCGGCTGGAAAGTCGGCGAAACGACCAAAAGAGGGGGTAGAAGAAGATTCGGTATCAGACATTTTTATCCTTTCTGTTACATTGTCATCAATTCATCACATGCGACTGTAAATTGTATCACCGATCGGCAGATCCTAATCAATCCTCAATAAGCGGAATCCAAACTAGAGATTAGGATGAAATACGTAACCGGGTGGGAATTGAAGAAACTCAGAGTTACTTACCCTACCCAGATCCCCCATAGCCTACCTACATATGTAGTATCTAACCTGCACTAGATATCTAAGATTAGGCACTTGATAGACTAAAACGAGCTAATGTGGGGGGGCTGCATATCGCCATTAGCATTTGCTGCTGTCAGCGCCGAATCACACCATCCGGACCTCGTTATGAGCGCTGCTCCGAACGAACGGAAACAAAGCAAGTTCGTTCCCCCGTCCCGAGCAAGGCCCTGATAAGTTCGTAGATCCGTAGGATTTGAACTGAAACTTTACACTTTGATTTATAGTATTGCACCAAGATAAAGCGGCAATGCATTGTCCCGGAAAGCGGTGGGTGTGATTCTCTGGGTACCGGATCCCACCTAACGGCGCAGTGTACTTAAATAGAGATGTTGTCGCCGTCAAAGCCTTTTTATTTTTAAGACTTACAGCTTGCTGGCGTCGCCGGGCTTTTATTAAGTCTATCTAACAGTGACAATATTGAATATGTTTTCCTTGCGTAGGATGATCACAGTCCGGTCCTATAACAAGAACCCAGAACGGTATTATTCAGTGGAAATACTGTCCGATTCCCTCCCAAGCTCTCCTCGCGGTACTCGGTGTTTTCGACAGCCCCGATACCAGGAACTGTTCATCAGGGGAAAGGATTTCCTTTAGCTTTCGGATGGTTTCCTTGTCCATGACTGCCTTGTGACTCACGAGAACGTTGATGATCTTAACAATCACCCTTCGGTCCGCCTCTATCCGTCGATTAACGAGAGCAGCGATAAAGCGCGACCATATCGTTGATTTCCCGTACGGTTCGTTCGCGTTCGCCCCCGAACTAAGCAACAGCTCAACCATGACGTCGGAGTATTCGATAGCACCCTGGCCGGAGGATGATGGCACCAGGGCATAATCTAGAACGGGTCTGCCGATGTGCCGAGTAAGCCTGGCCCTCGAGTTGGGATTCTTTAACTTTCTAGCCATGTACGACTGGAAGTCATACTGAGCTGCCAGACCGAGGAAAATCGACTCCGAGGATCTTATGGTCCACTGGTGATGATGAATTGCACGCCCATATGCCCCTTCTGCCATATCCAAGAGCGCCTCGAGGTCGTTCCACGATGTCTGTCGCTTCTCATCGCGCCTGGCAAGATTGGCGAAGAAAAATAAATCGTGCACCAATTCGAGAATTTCCACCGGGCGGAGCCTCCCCACGTTCATGGCGAGCTTGATCTGATTTGCCATGGTGCGGCATGCCAACAATGGGGTGCTAGTCCAGTCGTGTTCTAAACTATTTTCAAATAATTGCCGAACGCTGACTGATTCCCTCAAAAAGTCGCGGACCGTCCGGTGTAAGAAGTCAACTCTCAACTGAAAGAAAGGCCCGGTCGCAGTTACATTAGTCACGACTTCGAGCAAGCCTTTGGTCATCGCGTAAAGTTGCAGGCGCATTCGCTTCTGCCTGGACTCGATGTCAGATTCGCTCGGCGGGTTCTGAGTCAGCAGATGTAGATTCTCCCCGGCATCAAGTGCGTCATTGAGGAAAGAGTAAAACATCAGGAGCAGTGGTCGTTGCGATAGCACCGCCGTCTGGAACATCCGCGGCATGCGCCTTTGATATATCGATGACACTGAGTTGAGCATATGTTGGAAGAAAAGCTCCAGGTCTTTTGGGAAGCTCTCGAGGCGTTCTCTCATCAGGTAGACGGAGTCATTATTTGTGAACCCTTCCCGAAGATCCCGAACGACCAGAACTACCCAGAGAAACACGCCGTTAGCATGGGCAGCAACCTCGCCGACCAAATTTGTATACTCGGGGTTCTTTTGAGTTAGGAGGCGGTACTGCTTTGATAAGTTGAACTTGTCGGAGATATATTTGAGAATATCACCGCGCGTAAGGCCCTCTACCTTGAGAACCCACTCAGTATCACCAAACGCCTCTGTAAATGCCGGCCACGGGCGGCTTGATACACATAATTTGATATCTGGCGAAGACTGGAGGCTCCTTAAAGTCTGGATGAGATCCTCTGGCCTCCGGTTACTGTCCTGGTACTCGTCTAGCCCATCGATGAAGAAGCAGAAGCGAGTAGAGATGTCGTTTGAGACTATTGACTGATAAATTTCAAGGAGCTGCTCTTTTGTCCAGCGGTCTTGATCGCTCTCGAACTCTTCCACATCTCCGATGGTTTTCTTCGCTAGAGAAATGAGATTGCGACACCTGCGCAATATCTCGTACAGCAGACATCGAAGGAGGCCTTCCTGGGATTTCTGGAGAGCCGATCCCGCGTTCCAGAAAAAGAAATGTGCCATCACCATTTTCTTGTCATGTGCCGATTGTTCAAGTCCCACTTTGGTCTCCGGCGCGTGGTAGATAAATTTCATCAAGGTGGACTTCCCACTACCAGGTTTCCCGTAGATGAAAAACGTGCCACTATCTTTCTTAAGCCACCTATCGTACAGACTATCGGAAGACTCAGTATGATTGAATATCCACTGAAAGGTTTCCTCGTGGGCTCGATCGATTGTGTGGTGTCTAGCTCTGATGCCATCAAAATAGAGACTTTGTAGTACCTGCTGCTCAGATGCCATGACCCGCTCCTGGTCCTGGAAACTCTGAAGAGCGCCTCTGATCCCCTGTAGATCTTGAGAGAGGCCCTCAACCATAGAAGGCTGTACCGGCTTCCCAGCCTTGATTTTGTCCCCCACGTGCTCTCGTACGGCTCTACGAGATTCTTCAGTGACAACGTTTTGTATGGCTGCGATAACGTTTTGATTTAGCGAGTTTAGTTCATTCTGCCATTCAACCCCAAGTTCCCTGTTGGCTTTTTCCATGTCTTCAATTTTCTTGGACAGGTCGAAGACACCGTTCCTATGAGCAGATTAGAACAGACTAGCCTAATCGTGTTTCAGCGACGTCCTGATTATGCCAATGGTACTCACAGCGTCATCAGTTGAACATGATCGGCAACTCTCTTCTGGAGCCTTTCTAGCTGGGTGATCCAGGCGTTGATTTCACGCTGTTCGAAAACCCCTTGAAGGACAATGGTGAAGCTTCTCCATCGCGAAGCTTTCTTCTGCGTAAGCTCCTCGGTTTTCTCTAGAAGCTTAGAAGACAACTGCTGGGCCTCGGCTACGATATCATCGAGCGCGGTACCTGTGGAATGGGATGCTAAGAGATGGTGGTTGTATGTTTGAACGTCCTGCACGATGATGCCCAAAAAGTGGATATCGCCGGTTGTACCCTCTCCTGTCTTGTAGATCTCTCGGGCGCTCGAGAAAAGTTTCCACGAGAAATCAACAAATGCGATAACGTTGGCTGCCACTCCAAAAGCACTGAACGGGTCCATGTCTGGCGGCCACTAAGATTTTATGTAGAGGATGGAAAGATATGTCAATACGAAGTACTTGGGTCTGTTAAACTCTGTTGGGGCTAACGGGCTATGGGTGATGTTTTCTACCAATCAAGGCCGCACACATGCACCTCGGGGTAGCGTGAATCTTCATCATCAGGTTCAGCTGGGCGAGTACTGTTGATTAGCTCCAGCGTAGCGTAGTTGGGATTTGCTGGAAAGAGATCTCAACTCTGTGAGTAGGCAGCTCGCAGTAGTAGATAACATTGTCCAAGTCGACAATAGCGAACGTCAAGACCATTTCATAACACTTGACATAAGAGTCAGTACAGCTCAGGTAAGTAGTTAGCGCGTCCGAAGAAGGAGAGAATGTCGTTGCTACCACAAGAGAAACATCTTCATTGCTTTTATCTGCTATCTTTTGCATATTAGCGCTAATTACACTGTTGGGGTTGGGCTGGTGCCGGATTCTTGGTTCTGTCCCGTTGCGAGCCAGGTACGCTTGACTTCTGACCTCTTATATGAACCAACTCACTAATTCTGCTTTGTGTGTAGGGCGAGTAGACTGGTTTGGGCCTAAGGGTTGCGTGTCCCAGCCGCGGCTTCTTTTTTTTCCTCTTCTTCTTCTTTTCTTCTTCCTTTTTCTTTCGCTTGGATGGTGTATATTGAATTCATGGATATTATGATACGAGGTTGGCAAAAATGACATACCCTGCAGAGCTTGTCCGAACGCGCTCTGCTCATCGTGATGTTCTTCGGGGGGTATCTGGGATGTAATCTTCTTCTTGCTCTCCTTCAATCAATGGTACCACCGATGCCAAACCCAACTACAAACCAAGTGCGCCGCGTGCAATCATCAATGTCATGTATAAGAAAAGGGTCGGTCGTTCCTCAATTCTTCCCAGCACCATGGTCCCGTTACGGGGCATCCCATTCTGTATCTTCGAAGCCAGTTGGTCTCGATGCCATCTGGGGACATGAACACGGGATCCCGCAGAGCACGAGTCCAGTAGGCTACAGCTCGCCTCTCAACCACGCCTCGGAATTTGTAAATCGTGACAAACGCGCGGTAGACGTCCCAGGCCACGCCGGGGAGGCCGAGGATTCGCAGGCTGCGGATGATGCGGGTGATTCGGCGATGGTTGTGGCTGGAAGCAGTCAACCAACGTGCCCAGCCATTCCCCTCGGTCTCCATGGTTGCGATGAGCAGCCGATCGGACGTGCCCTCCTTGACTTGGGCCTCGAACCCGTAGATTAAGAGTATGCGTTTCACGGCGCGGATGAGCCTTGCCTTGAGGTCGGGCGACTTGTGGAAGATGACCACCGTTTCTTCGTCGAGGACGGGAGCTACCAGGCTGAAGTTGGACTTTTCGGGCAGAGGAAATAGTGTTTGGATGTAGTCGTGTTCCTTGTCCAGCTTGCGGTCATTCCAATTAAGAATCTCATCAAGCGAGCGGCCGCGTTCATCAAGGCCTCTGACTAGAGGATCGAAGAAGTTGATGAGGCGCTGCATCGCCGGAGTAGAAGCCTGTTTGCGTGACATGGTGCCAGTACCCAAGTTGGCCTAACAAGAAGGGTATGGGAGGTCTAGGGGAGCGAGGTTGGTGATACCCTAAGGGTTTGTCCTTTCAGCTTCGGCTTAGCAAATAGAAGGAGAGCTTGACAATGCGTGAAAATGATTTGGAGGCTTGCAGCGGGCTAATGTGTGATGAAAAGAGCTGTTTGAAAAAAAGCTGTTTGAGGAGAAAGCTGCTTATGATCTCGGGACGGAATACGGGCGTTTATACAGGGCCCTGAGTAGAGTCTCGAGGTTAAGTACGAAAGGCTGGTACCTTACCTATAGACAGTATTACCTCTGTAACTTAGTAAGTACTACCTAACCTTGCCTGAGGTTAGAGTCTCAGTAGCAGGAGCCGGCTGTCTGCATTTGGGCGAGGTAGGTACGAAGTACCTCTTCCGTATGATCTGTAAGCACACTTGGTACCTACCATCATGATTACCTTAGGTACTGAGATAGATGCCCAGATAATGAACATTATCACGACTCTAGGCAAGAGGAGTATTGTCACAAAGTAAGATAACTTATGCAATCTGTTATTTTGTGCCTGTGCCTTAGATAGATGAGACTGGACTCAGTTTCCTATGGCATATATTAATTAGTAATCGAACGTTACACTGGTAGAAAATGTTGATACTTTCAAAGTGGGAAAACATTATCTTACGTTCAAATGGTAGTATATGTAGATGGTCTATTGCATTAGCTCCATCAGCCGCCGAAGAGAGTTCGGCACAGCCCGCACTTTCTTCTCTATCGGCCCTCCTTCCGGTCGTCCTTGTCTCTCATCTAAGCGGACCTTAGACCATTCGTACCATAATAGCAACACGGCAAGAGTAAGTGGTATCGAAGTCGCCGGGAGGATCCACCAGAGACCCGAGACCGCGAAGACCGTCCCATCGAAGCTGAAGAAGTTCGTACCGAGGATCGACTATACCACGACCAATGTAGTCGGGAGTTAGTTGAAATGCAAATGCCACCAACCCTAATCGGGAACTGATCATGATTCATAGTCCGTCAGAAACTCACAGCAACAAAGGTACTCGGGAGGAAGATCACAGTCACAATTGCGAGAGTAAACATGGAGATACTCTCTCTCCGCGCCTGTAATGCTATCTCTTTATTCTGAAGTTGGTGTGCCTATGCAAGCTCGTCAGCTACAATGATCTCCATCGGACGTCGAGCGAAACTTACCAGGTTAATGCAGATGTTGGTCCGGTCTAGGTAAGTCCTGGCCCAGTTAGTCCAGAACGTACAGCTATTATCGAATTGCCCCAACAAGTCAATAGACTCCAGCACTGCATTACGACGGTCTGACTGGGTACTGTAGTAGGTCGCATTCAAACGCCTCGCAAACGTTTTGAGCTGACTGGTATGCTCTTTCAGATCTGCGAAATCCTTGAGCATCACCTGCAGAACTCTGCATAGTCCGTGCAGCTCTTTGACTTGATTCCGGTCCATGGGACCATCTTCCCGGCTCTCCTATGGGCCCAAGTCAGTGTGCTAGACTGAGGCACAGTGCTTTTTTTAACGTACGATTTGTCGAAGTTTTAACCTTTGAGCTCCCAATCCTCGACGATATGAGTTCAGAAGGTGGGTCAAAATCTGGAAGTCTAGGAATAAAGGGGAAACCCTAGGTCCTGTCAGGTTTTGCAGAGACTTCTCTACGAATTCTCTCAATTCTCGATTGAAGTTGATGAAATAGTATGTCATTGTATCGGAGTCAACGACAAGCTGGACAAAAGAGTGAGTAGCTTGATCAATCCAAGACCAACAGCCATATTGAAGTGCTATGCGCTATCAGTACGAGTTTTCAACATGACATCTGAACTATTTCCAACGTACCTGATTTCTTTGGCACTTCCCCGATCCGTGAAAAGGTGAAGTTAGTGGGGAATAGAGTCCAGTCTTCGGTCTGGAATAGATCGATGATGAATTTGGCCGACAGGTTACCTTCTTCGTAGAGCAACTGAAGAAGAGACGGATCGACATGGGTATGATGCCCATCATCTCCTATCGTCGCGGAAATGAAACTATCATCCAGATATCAGCTTGTTGCCTTCTGATCGACAAAACCATCATTCTCACAAGAGCCGCAAATGGCAGCGAACTTCATTGCCATCCTCACGATGAGTCGGAGGGCTAGCGATGGGAGGAGAACGACCTTTATCCCCGACTCTAAGTGTACCTAGATAGGCACTTATGTCCTCGTATTGCGCCCATCCTGCGCAGGAGTGTCAACAAAATCATTCATTCATTCAGCCCTCAAGCCCCTATGTAACTTACTAGATTGCCCCTCTCCCATGTACTCTAAAATGTCCAACGTGCTGCTGTTTTTGAAGCAGCATTTCCGCGCCTGGGCAAGACACTCATCAAGGGAAGCCATCAGGATAGGATGCAGATGAATGCCCACAAATCTTCTGATAGTATGCGTCTTTGGTCCGCAGGTTCCAATCCGTAACTGCAAGATCCTTCAATCTTATCCGATAGTGGGGTTGCAGGGTACGAGCTGAATTCAGGGGTTCGGATTGAAGGACAGGATGCCAAGCTTCAAATACAGAGTGGTGCCAACAGCCTCACAGCTCCACCACCATACCTAGTCCAGGGGCTCTCATCTTAAACTGGCTCCAGGTCCTATTGGTAAAGAACGTGCCGTCGGTATTTTGCGCTGCGCGTCAGAGAGGCGATCTTCCTACGAAGCCTTCGTACGTAGAGCCATAATATACCTATTACCCTCAACATCACCACGCCAGTTTTTCATTCCTCTTTACGCTCTTGTGCCAAAGTACAATACCACCATAACCGTCGGAGTTATCTATTGGCCTGAAATCATATAATGGAATCCAATTGATCTTTTGTGCAGCTCGTCCCAAGCGCGAGATAAATCACCGCCGCCTCCGACACTATTTCATTATTCTCATATCCTCGTTGGGTTCAGGGCACATAGACCCAGATCCAACGTAGCCTTTGCATCGCTTTGGAGACACCCCTGTAACACGCCGACATCTCTCACAAGGAAATCATGTTTCCTATGATCCGACGGCGTTTTGAACGCGCACACAGGTCGCACATGTAGCGCCCTTGTCGATCTCAGCCTGGATCTGCTCGTGCGTGACATCAATGCCCGCCACCCTCGGTATGGCAAACTGGATGTCCTTCAGAGGCAGATGGCCCATTCGGAGGTGCTAGCGCCAGACACGTTCGCTCGCGTTCTTGTCCTCTTCCGGCCGTCTATATTGATTCAGATAATCCCAGATAGCTGCCCCTGGAGCGTCCAAGGCCGCATTTGCGAGACGATCTGCGTCTGCGTTATCCTCGCGGGGGACCTTCCAGAAGAGAACCTGGATTTTCTTCTGCTCGCTCATGCGTGTGATCAATGCCCAGAGCTTCTTGATCAGGTCTTGATTCTCGACGGGCTGTGATCGGGCATTGGTGAAGCCATTGCCGAGCCACTTGGTTATCCACTCCGTCATACCCTGGACGAGGTAGTTCGAGTCGGACTTGACGATGACTCTTTTTAGGGCTTTCCCGGTCGTGATAGAGTGCTGCCACTCGTGGGCGACGAAGTTGTGGATGGTTTGTAGTGCTCGGAGAGCAGCGCACAGCTCAGCCCGCTGCGAGGTGGTATCGCGGAGTGGTAGCACTTCGGATTTGTTCCATTTGCTGTTGTCTCGAAAGAAGACTCCGACTGATGCTCGTGCGCTAGGCTGGCCGTTGTTCCGACAAGCGCCGTCCACTGCAACGATGAAAGAATGAAATTCATCATCGTACAGATGAGTGAGAACCATGGGGACTTCTACAGATTCGTCAGCATCGAGTGCTCTTCCGACGTACTGGTCTGGGTAGAACCGAGCGGCCATAGTTCCGTCCAGATGTTTTACGGTTCCGAAGATATCGAGGGGTTCGGCACAACAGAAATTCTCGTTCCAGAACGTAATATGGCGCAGTGAAGATCTCAGGCAAGCGACGAATTCCACAATTAACGAATTTCTGGCTAGATTAGAGAACCCGTTCAGGAAAGAAGGCACTTCGTTTTCTCATGGCAACGGAGAGAGCTCGGCAACCCGCTGAACAAACACTACACCAGTGTCAAATGCGCCGATCAACGGAGAAAAGGCGGTAAACCAACATAGTTCCGTACTTCGGAGCCCGCCAAGAACCCGTGGGTTAGGTAGGTTTCGCGTCCGAGATGATAACTGCAGAACCGGCGAATCGACCGACACAGGTCCCATGGAGAACATTGACTAGATCTAGATAGAGGATATGTTCACAACAGCCAAGACATGAATGATTACGAGTAAGGGTACTGAGGGAGGATAATGACGGGTCTTTATAGATGATGGTATCTTATCTGATTCCAAAGGTAGTTGATAGCTGTAGCTGGCTTTGTACATCACGATCACACAAAATTTCCAAAAACACATCATAAATCCATCCCTGTCAACCGGACAAGTTGCTTCCCGCTCGGTGTGAAGCCAAGCATCATAATCTACATTTCCAGGTGTATGCGCGTAGTGGGATCGCTTGTTTGTACATTGGACGCCTTACGGCCATCTAGGAAAAGAAAAAGCCACTCCCCCAAACGCCTCGCTTCCAAGTCGTGCTCATTAATTTTCAAGCCCAACATATGCAGTAAGCTGATTCAATAATGATCCCAATTTCTTGTTCTTGAGACTATTCATACTCTCAAAAAGGCTGGCTCGCGTCGGTAGCGCATTGGGGGGTATACTGGCTGCATCATTCGGATCTCTTGCTTTCTCGCCCAGTTTCCGTAGAGTCGATACAGCACATATAACGATGGGTAATAGATCTGGGTCATCACCGCGAAGCTGACGGTGCACGACGGCCCCGGGACGTGTTGCTTGAGGGGGCGGCACTGGGGGGCGCGGCAATGGGTGCTCTATATGTTGGCAGAGTATCCTTACTAATGTTAACAGATTCTGGGCGAAACCATCGCTCGATGAAAGCCATGCCCGAGTCACGCCAGTCTCGTAGCCAGGTGCGAGTTGGGCAATTATGTCTGCCGCGAGTAAACCCTGCATGAGTAAGGGCTTGCGAGCCTCCAATAACCGAGACAGAACGCCAGGTCGCATTTCGTTGCTGCACGGTATCGGAGAAATGACTAGCGCGAAAGTGCGCGTCAGAAGCTCGTAAGGATTGGATGAAAGTGCGTCCGTGGCGATCATCGTTTTGTAGTGCGTTCGATTCGGTTCGTCTCTCGCGAGAAGCTTAGCGAGAGCATCCAAGGCATATGGAAGATACTTATGAACCAAGGGGTCAAATGGAGAGAACACGATTTTGTCCGGTGCCGCAAGCGGAGTTGGCGATGGTGCGAACGATAGGATAAATTGCAATAGGCAAACCGCTTGGTCTCGACCTGGTAGTTCAACCGATGCAGCTATGTTGGACAAGAACACTATGATGTCTTTCATGATATCGAGAGTATTCTGGGCGGTCCTTAACAGACCTTCGTGCGTACCCAGAGATCGTATCAGACTGCAGAAGAATTTGACGACCACCTCGTCAGCAAGGCAGGCTTGATTTTGCTCAGGGAATGATAAGTTGCGCAGGATCGTCGTGATAGCAATCAACCGGTCCGCTGCCCGCTCAAGTTCGTAATGTGGATCTCCGAACGCGGGTACCTTGCGGAGGCAAAACTGCTCCGCGCGAGCGGCTCTTAATACATCCTCATAAGAGGTTAGGTCGATCTCATCTGAGATGGGCTCGGCATTCTCAGCTAGGAGATCAATTTGTTCCTCTGCGCAGTCAAGTAATGAGTCTACTAAGTCGTCGCAGTGCCTGAGGTCGATAACGAGATGCGAGAGTGTATCACCATAATCACCATAGCGCGAGACCAAAGACAGGACGTCGAGAGCCAACCTCACTTCTCCGTGTATACCACTCTGTATACTCCTTGTGAGAGCATGCAAATCAATCTCACCTAATTCCATAACCGGGGGCATGTCGGGTTTGGATCGGGTCAGGTCGTTGCCCAAGTTATTGATTGCATCCACTTCTATGCCGCCCCAAGATCCCCCACCGTCTTGCGAGCCGAGAGACCGAGAAAGAGGGACATATATATCATCGTTAGCAGACAAGGGCACAGCAAGCGGTAAAGCGCCTGTCCCATTGACCTTGATGACATCTGCTTGTTGATTTGTGTGGTGCAGGGGGACAGCACCTGGCTTGCTCGCGGGACTCGGAGAATGGATAGGGAACTCTGCGTTCGCCGGAGGCGCGTCGATGCTTCGTGGTATACTATTCCGCTGAGGACCTTGGCCCAAGTTGGATTGCGGTTGGGGGATTTGAGGATGTTGAGGAGTCGGAAATCCATTGACGTTGCCCTGCTGCATGCCAGGTAACCCGGATTTGCTCGGGCTTTGAGCCATTTGGGCTTGCATCTGGGGTTGTGTAGGTTGCATGTTGTGTGAAGGGGATAATTGCGCCATTCTCTGAGGCGTTCCGTGAGCCTGAGCAGCAGACATACCACCGGCGCCGGCGACTTGTTGTTTCATTTGATGGTTGCGTTGTTGGCTGAGCCAGGCTTCCTCAAACTTGATTAGATTTCGTTCGTATACCATCTTGATCTGGCCGGGTGCCGAAGGTATCTGCTGAGGCGGGAAGTTGATAGACGCCGCAACCTGCGGCCACAAATTATGCGCCGTCACATTTCGATATCCGTTAAATTTCTGCACTATCTGAAAGAGTGGGAAAAGAGACAGGGGACGACCCTCAACGATTGGGTTCGTCTCGAGTGGTAGCTGCCGCGAAGCCATGAAGTTGGTGAGGTTCTTCATGAAGAACTCGAGCGTTATGCCTCGCGACATCTGGGGTCCTTGCTGAGGACGCATGCCTACCGGCGGCATTTGACCGTTCTGCAACGGCATACCTTGCTTGGGCATCATGCCTCGATTTGGCGCCATATTTTGTGCTTGCATTTCAGCCGTCGCAGGCATGTTCCCCTGTCCATATTGTTGTTGTAGCCGCATATGATACATAACCTTGGGGTCCATGGCGCCGCGTCCTTGCATAGCCTGTGCTGCTTGCGCCTGCTGCATCTGCTGCATTTGGTGCATTTGTTGCATCTGCTGATTGGCAAACATCTGGCTCGGATGGATTTGCTGCATTGGCTGGCCCATCTGGCCCATCTGGTTCATTTGTCCCATCTGACCCATCTGACCCATCTGGTGTTGCGCCATCTGCGGCGTGATGTGGTTTTGCGCGGAAGGTGGCCTGGCTGGTGATGGCGAGGGCGCAAAGCCAGGGTTATACCCTTGAGGGAAGCCCTGCGACATATACATGCCTGGTTGTGGTGTATTGCTGTGATCCGATGGAACGGGGGATGCTTGTTGACCAAATTGTTGAGAAGCGGGCGAAAAGGGATGTGGTGACGCGGTATTAACGCGTTGCGGTACGCTCCCTGGGCGAAGTTGGTTCCCAGTCATGACGGGGGAGGGGGACGCGGTCGCGGAGTTGTTCGGTTGAAGGTGGGGATAGTGTTGAGGCTGGCCCGCGTTCTGGGGCGGCATCGCGCCGGGCTGGAAGCCTGGAAATGGAGATTGTTGTGGTGTATCGGCGCGCGAGGTCGGTAGCATGCCAGGGTTCTGTCGAGGTGATGCACCGATGCTATCTTCTCTCGGCCGAGGGCGTTTCGAAGGAATGACCGAGTTGGTCTGATAAACGGGATTCGCGAAGGAAGGGGAGGCGTTGCGCATCTGGCCGTTCTGCATCGCGACGGCCATCTGCGGGTTGGGAAACTGCTGGCCGGCAGCGTTTTGGTTGAATTGGCTAGCATTAGCCATAAAGGCTGAGGGATCCATCATACCAGCGCCAGCCATGTTATTAGGGTCCCCCATGTGAGGGAAGCCATTGCCGACATGGTTGGGGATGGCAGCAGCCTCGTTCATCCAGGAGCTCATGACGGGCCAAGTAGCGAACGGGAACCCATCTGACTATTTTCAAGCAGCGTCAGTAATCAGCGCAAACAGGGGCCAAATCCATCGAGATAAGAACAACGATAAAGAGAAAGGCTTTGATGAACGACGTTGCGCCAACTAGTGTCGCGATAGAGAAAGTCGCGTCGCGGGCCAAAGTGTGGATTGAATTGGCCAGCGGTGCAATAGGATGCGTGGTGCGATCGTGAAAAGATGATTTGAGTTGGGCTGTGGTACGGTGCAGTGCACAGTATAGAGCAGGTTGGCGAGAACCCCAGTGCGAAGGATCCAAGGGCGCCGCAAGACGGGACAAGGCCAGGGGGCAGAGCAGCCTGGAGTGTACCCAGGTAGCGCTGTAGAGCCCAGCCGTAGTGAGAGATAGCGGGCGCAGAGGCTGGACTCAAACTCCACCAACACCGAAATCCAAGTACCTAGCAGTACAAGTACAGTACCTTAGGTACCTACAGCATACTTGGCATGGCTAGCGGCCAGGGGATGTTCAGCGAAAGACGATACACGCTACTTCGTTGAGGGAAGGCGCTTTAGGTAGTGTCCCTAAGGCACCACACGCGCGACAGGGGCAGGCAGAGCGCAAAAAAATTGCACCATGTCGCCCATGTAAGATAGGTAGCGAGTAAGATAACGAGGCAAAGCCACGGCACCAGACTACAGTGTATGGTGGGTGGTAGAGCTCAGGAAACACACGATCATGCCAAGCCGAAGCTTAGTTATCTTGGTCAGGGAAAGACGGCCGACATCAGGGATGGGATACGGTCAGTGGGAAGGTTCTCGGAGCTCGAGACTGTCTCGACGCGCTCCGTGACGATCCGTTTGCCGTGGTTTGCCTGACAGGAACCAAGGACCACGGACAGCCGGCGATAGACAAGGGCTCGGCTATCCAAATTGCCGTCAAAGCCCGAGGCAAGGCCGCCGGCCGCGTCTCCAGGACCTGACGGACTATTACAGTAAGGAGGAGGAGGCGGAGGAGCGGTGGTCCCTAGGGAATGGAGGAATGCGACCGGCGTTGTTTCCCGGGCTGGAGCCAGCATGTCGGCATTTCAAGGCGGCCAGGGAGAGCGGCGGCGCGGGTTGTGGTGGGAGGTATCGACAATAGTGTCACAAGACAGGCGCTTATTCCACCACACTTGTGGACTGGGCTACTTGGCTAGATGAAGCAACAGGGAAAGGATGGACATGGGGTTGGACAGCACATGAAAGTAAAAAGCGAAAAGGGTCTTACCTAACCTGCGCGTTTGAGTTGTTTGCCGTCGGGTTACAGGTGGGAATGGTGGTGGTAGGTCGTGGGCAAGGCAATGAGAGCTTAGCAGGTGGTCTGAGAGGAGAGCGAGCGAGCGATCAAGCGCATGGAAATTCTCTCCCTTTCTCTTTCGCACACACACGTTATCACCGTCGCGAGCGGCTGACTGGCTCTGGTCGACGGGGCCAGGAGAGACACGAGCAAGGATAGGAAGGTTAGGTAGACGGTCAGGGTCGGGTAGGTACCAGTACTAGGTTGTCCCGGGTCGTCCTAAGCAGTAGGGTACGAAGTTAGGTATCCTAGGACAGTGGTATCCTAGGGCTAAGGGAGGCAGAGATTGGCTTGGTTTGCCTTGGTTTGGTTGCTTGGTTTGGTTGCTTGCTTGCTTGGTGCTGTTTGGCCCGCGGTGCTGATTCAGACTCAGGAAGAGAGACGATCTTTTTGGGTTTGGCCCCAACCACCATCCGACCTCGACTTCGCCCAGCGCTAGATCGGATAGTGTGGACTTCAGACCGCCGACAGCCACTAGGCTCACTAAAGTAATCCCAGCAGGGACCCAAGTGCAGGTGGTGGGTGGGGATGTGAAGAAAGACGGACCGAGAGTGGTCGGTTGGAGCAAGTCGGTTGTCTATTGGGGGGAGCAACCGAGCACAAACGAAAAAAAATAAGTTGCTATCTGCAGGTGGAACAGGAGCAGAGGAGGGATGAAGGACGAGGAGCGAGACAATTGGAGAGGTGAGCCGGCCCGTAAGACCCCCCTTGGACGTAGCGTGTGGCTGTGGTTGGACGAAGTGGGGCAAAAGAAAGAATATTTACCAGAACCCTCGGTAATTGGCCAGGAACGAAGGCGAAAAGTGGGCATTGTCTACAGTCCGTCCTATACTTACCGAGGCGGGATAAGAAGTACATCGCTTTGGGGACAAGCGCAGATTTACGAAGAGCAAGTCTCCACAGAGACTTCGTACAGTACTAATCATGTACCTAGCATGAACTTCGTACTTTGTACGAATGTCGCAAACGTGGCAATACGAAGAGGAAGCAGGGGCACGGGCCACTTGCGTGCTATCCGCTTGTGTCAGCGTCTCGTCTCGGGTCCACCTCTCTATCCCGGGTCCATCTCGCAAGGCCGCGGAAAGCGAGGGAGATGCGACGAATAAGGCAAAGACAATACCCAAGCCGCCAAGAGAAAGGCAAATTGGGTAGCGAGGAGTAAATGACACGACGAGAGCATCGCTGTCGAGGAGAGCGGGAGTGGAGGATGAATCTGACTCTTTGGTGCACATAAGCCACAACAAGGCTCGACTGGTCAGGTCAGTGCATCCATCACCCCATGTATCACCCAGAACCCCCCGTGTTCAGGATAATTCCACCTGTCCCACGGAGTAGTAGTGCAGCCAGGACGCTAATACATCTGCTGTACTTTTTCGAGGGTGGCTGCACAATCCTGCTGCGACTCATGGGTGCTTGGAGCGGCGGCTGGGTGCTTCATGTCCCAATGTTCGAGCCTACACTCGGGAACACGCTGGATTCACCGTTTGGTGGGTGCACAGCTAGTTCGGTAGGTAGAAGAAAATGCACCAGTCCCAAGCTCCTCGATAGTCCGTCGCGAGTTCTGCCATCGCATACCAAAGACAGCCGACCCACGACCAATTCGCCCAGGTTTACAGGCGGTACGGGACTATGACCCGCCCGTGCCGAATGTGGACGCCTGTATTGACCTGGTGGTGGGTAGCGTGGATCAAACGTACCCACGGTCGCTCGAGGGCATCATGCCGTTGTCGCCCTGATGATTCACCAGTAACCCGGCACCACCCGTATTAGGCAGCACTCAGCCCACCGAGCAGAGCGCGAGAAATTCGACGGCATCTTGTTGTCTGAGGTCTCAATCTTGAGGGGCCTGCTTGACTCAAGGCGACGAGAAGTACAGATATCAACAAAGTTTGCCGTTCTAGACTATTGCAGTACCCCGAAAGGTGACTGGAAAGTTAGAGACCGGTATAGCTCCTACGTGCTGACATACGCACATGCTTTTGGCATAAGTAGCAGCCATTTGCGCGTGATGCATCTGCACTGTATCTGTATAACCAATCGAATTGCAGCGGGTGATCCACGACTGCGGGTTGCGAGGTCCAAATACCTCACACTAGACGATAATAAGCCGTCGAGAAGATCGAGAAAGCAGGAAATGAAGAGGCATAATGAATACCGGCCGGATCATCAGCGCTGGAAAGTTTCATACTGGTTGATAGATGCCATGTCTGCTGTCCTCGTTTGTACTGGCTTGGATAAGTTGTGGCGAAACTCTAAGCTGATAGGTTTCGCTACTCGATCCCGCCATTCCTGTGCTGCCTCTCCCACCAGTTCTGGGCCCTTTTGGTAGCAGGAATCTCATGTAGCACTTCACGATAAGTCCAGAGATTCTACACGGTAAACCCAAGATCGAGTCATGTGCCGTACTCTCAGCTGTGCCGTGACTGTGTTTTGGTTTCGCTGCTGCCAGCCGAAATGGGTCCGAATTTCGGCATTCAAAAGAAAGAACCGTGGAGGAGAGGGTTCCGTAGAGTGTAGAGATGAGCAAATAAGTCCAACCAACAGATACAGATAGGACATCAGGTTGGCAGATGGCTCGATATTAATAAGATCCGGACTGATGATAATCAAGTACCAGGGATCTGATGCATGGGGGCCCGGGACGGCGTTGGGCTGACCCTGGCATCCCATTCCCTCTTCTGGCGGCTAACCATATTAGTTGGAGCATCCCTCGTGGTGGAAGTAGCCGAGTCTGCGTGACCTTGGGGGCAAACTGCGCCGTGACAGCTTTTCTCCTCCTCACACATGCCAATTGGTTTTCCGGCTCGTCCTTTTAGATGAGAAGCATTACTAGAGCGGCGGAATTCATCATCTGGGGGATTCTTTGTCGCCTGTCGAGCCTGTGATAGGTACTTGCTTTAAGCCACCAGAAGGGTTGAGTGGGGTGTACCGATACCGTTTTGGGGTATGTTGGACGCAACTAGGATTGGGAAGTTGAAATGTGACCGATTTATCCCCATGAACAGACCGCTAGAGATATGAGAGAATTAAAATAAAAAAAGAGGGGAGGGGACAAATAAACCGAGAGAGAACGGAGACCGGAAGGGGAGAGAAAGGGGAAGGGAGAGAAAAAGGTGAAGAGAAGAGACAAGTACAAGGGGAGGGGGGGCAGTGGGTTAGATATGTTGGGAGCAAAAAAAAGGCGTAACAAGATAATACCAGGGCCTGGTTATTAGGCCGGCGAGGACGGCTGATCACGAGGGGAAGACGGGGAGGAACGAGGGAAATACCAGGTAGGTAGAAAGCAGTGCTGTGTGGAAGAGGAAAAATCGGTAAATGCCACGACGCTATGCCACCTCTCATCTATTACCTACCTTACTTGCCTACCGCCGCACTACCCAACATGCCACCGATGTGCTCCCATCCTTCTGCCCTAGCCCTTTGACAACGTCGATGAAGCTCATTTGTACGAATCGAACGAGGCGGCGATTATCATGGAGGGGGGCGAGAAATGGCTAGGTAGAATATTGGTGGGCAAGGAAAACGATACATTACGAATGCAGTTTTTAATCATCATGACAACTCGCAGGGTTCTTACAACTTACCTCAATCCTGCCTACCCAGTTGCTCTATTTAGTCATTTATAGCCCCAAAGCCAAACAAAGCGAGGTGCCGCCGATTACTATGGTTTCGAGAACCCGAATCTTGTGGCTCCTATCTTTCGGGTTATCCTCTCTCTGTCTCTCTCTCTCTCTCTCTCCGAGGCACCCTGTACTCCCTTCTCTCCCTTTCCGTCCCGGTGGGTTTTCCCTTTTCCGTTTTTTCTCTTTGATCTTAACACATCGGGGAAAGTAGTCTCGTCGACGGTTGGATTGGATTGGACGGAGACCTCATTCCCGACCGCCAGTTTATTGGAATGGCCCTTTGCTGAAAGAAGCATTATCTATCACTCTTGCCCTCTTCCTTTTCTTTTCTTTTCTTTTCGGCTCGTGTGCGCCGTCCCCTCGAAATTGACGTCTGGCTGCTGCTCAAAGTTTGTTCCCCTCATCTCGGTCATCTTATCCACTCACCCCTGCAGGCCCGACTTGTCCTCGCGAGCCAACGAACCAGCCACCGGATGGCCGAGTAATCGAGATTAGATTTAACTGGATGTTTTCATACCTAGTTCAGGCAGTAGTATTTTCGAGGCGTTGGCTGTTTTAAGTTCTCGTGTGCATATCACAGACCTGCTTACCCATGCGACCGGTTTATGTCAATCGGACTGTGGGCACATGGAATGCCCATCGTACCACACCGGTCATATAAAGCCTGTCATCAATCAGCAAAGCATCGCGACATCTCAACCGACTGGCGGTAGCTTCTTCGCCCGTGACTGATAAGTAGGCCTAAAATGCTTACGATGGGTCGTCGTGTACGCCTACCTATATTTACATTAGTATTTTCTTGGCTGAGTCAGGATCGCGAGACTATTGCCCCCTTCCTTTCTTTTTGCTGGGCACCAACGGAATCGGCATCCTTGAGCTGTCCATGGAAATGAGAGCAGCACAATACTCCGGTTGATTGACGTGCCGGATCCACCCCCGGTTAGACCGACACGCACACAATGCCACATGCCACGAGATCCCCAATGGTCGCACATCATCATTACCATCCCTCGTGCGCATTGTAGACGCCGATTGTCATTATATTTTGGGCACACAATGCGTTGGAGACTAGGTAGATGGATATTGGCAGCTTCTCGTCGAGCACATCATATATGTGTACCATACAATTCGGCTGATTCTAGTCCATGGGGTTATATATCAACTTGAGGTGCAACGGTGGCGCTACCATGAGATCTAGTGTTGAGGACCAGCAAGATAATTCCCAATCAATCGTACACTGTACGGTGGAATTGAAATTCTAGCCTGGTTGTATTTACTACGAAGCGCAACACTTTACAACACAAGACTCTCGACAGAAATCGAGTGTTGGAGACAGCAGAAAGTGCCAAGATGGCTAACCTAAGTTATCTGGTACTCCATACTTCGTACATGCAGGACCAGATATCCACCAGCTGCCAGCCGGCTGTGGCGGATAGATACATGTAGATTTAGAGGTACGTACACCGTACCGAACAAAAAAGCAAAAGCAACCTAAGCCAATAAGACTCCAAGAAGAAGCACATCTACCTACCTAACCTGTGATATTCACATGATTGTTCGCTCGTTCCTTTTGCAAGCCGTAAAACCAGGCAATCTACTTAGTAAATCAAGAAAACCCACGGCGATGCCGAAGAGGAAAGTAGCGCAACTCGATGCCGAGGCCGGGCCCTCGTCGACGCTCCTGAGGCGATCAACGCGTCGAAAGCCGCCCACATCCGCCCCAGACGCAGTCGCAGCCGCCAATGAAAACGCGGGCCGCAGCAGTACAACACCAACAACGCCTGAGGAGGGCATAAAGTCCCAGTCTAAGCCGAAGACTCGAACGCTCAAGAGCGATAAGACCAAAGTAAGCCGCAATGCACAAGATAAATTCCACCCACCAGTTGGTTGGTCAGCTACTATCTATGCATTCTAGTTAGTGAGCTAGCTCGCCGTGTACAGTGTATATTGATAAGATGTACTTAGCATATGACGCAGAAGGCCGCGGCGAAGAGCACGGCTGCGAAGCCCGCCAAGTCGCCCGCGACGGATGGCGACGATGACACGTCAAAGTCGTCGGACAGGTGGTACTGGCTCCTGAAAGCCGAGCCCGTATCACGGTTTGAGAACGGCGTGGACGTAAAGTTCTCCATCGACGATCTCGCTTCGAGAAAAGACCCGGAGCCATGGGATGGTCAGTTCAACCCCTTGCTACCTGCGATGAACTGCTGCTATCTTAATGAATTGTATTAAATTAAACTGTATCGTGCTCACCGACACACACACATACACATACACCGACACTCTGTGTCTTGTCTCTCATTCGCTATTAACCTATTCGGTATATACATGCTCTGTGCTGACGCGCAGATGATATCTCAGGCATTCGCGCGTACGCCGCGCGTAATAACCTGCGGTCTATGAAGAAAGGCGAGCTGGCCTTCTTTTATCACAGCAACTGTAAGGAGCCAGGACTTGTGGGCACAATGGAGATTGTGCAGGAACATTCGCCTGATCGTAAGTATCCCGGCGTGGTGAATCATTCGAGTAAATATGTGTCGGCGTGCTCACGACGCTACAGTCTCAGCCCACGACCCCAAAGCGCCGTACTATGACCCTTCCTCGAAACCCGAGGATCCGAAATGGAGCGTGGTGCACGTCAAGTTTCGAAGCAAATTCGCACGACTTATCGGGCTCAAAGAACTTCGGGAGATGGGCAAGCCTGGGCAGCCTCTGGAAAACATGCAGATGCTGAAACAAAGCCGTCTGAGTGTCAGCCGCGTGAGCCCGCCCGAGTGGGAGTATCTGATAGACCTCGCTCAGAGGCAAGATGACGAAGAGTCGAATTCGACTTGATCGACTGCGTCTCTACCTTTCATCTCTGGTGGCTCTTCGATCCTTCGTTTATGGGGGTGGTAATGTTTTAGCTGTATGCTCCAAGACTGTACGAATACCAGAATCTAGATCCTCGGACGACAGCAGGCCGTCTAGCCACGATCTCAGTTTTGTAGACAGCACGTGGATATTTGTACTTATGGCTAGAGACGATTTGATACGACCGAGGGTTTCCCTCAGTGCCTTAGGATACCCAGGTGCGTTGATTTCGAGGCCGATTAGCGGCTGCCGAATGTAACAGAGGGAGGTCGAGGGCTCGTTCGGATAGAGCTCGTTCATGGCGTCTAGAACGTGTTGTATAATTCTCATCTGCATTGATATCTTCGTGAAAATGGCGAAGACGTTAAAGAATTGCTCTGCCACAGCAGCATTGAAGAAAGGCTGCTTCTTAGCGATATCAAAAATGGCCAACGGAATGGCACCGTCCAATGCCGGGTTGTTCTTGAGTTTCGACGCGGTTTCGTCATCAAACACTTTCTTGGCAGCGGTGGAGTCGGGATTCGGTATGACCAACCGGCCATTCTCGTCAACATCGTCGTCACTGTTGTCGGATCCTAGTCTGATCTCGTCGTCGTCGTGCTCAGCCTGTTCCTGAATAGCCTTCTCAACCCCCCCCTTCTTGCCTTTGCGAGCTTCCATCTTCTCCAGCCATTCCATTTCGCATTTAGCATACGCGAGCCAGAGGGCGGCGTCCTTTGAACAGAACCGAGAGCCACGCATGAAGAACCCCCTGGCGGCGTGCATATCCCCGTTCTTAGCCGATCTCTTGCCAGCCAGCACCCACAGCTCCGGTTTCGCAGGGTGCATCCTCAGTGCTCTCGTCATGACCTTCCGATACCGTTTCGTTGCCCTCATTTTCGTCGCGTACGATAAATATTCCTTCCACAGCTCGAGACTGCCCGGATGTCTATTTACAGACCGCTCGAGGATGCCGAAACCCCTCCCCTCTCCCGCGTGGTTGGAGGAGGCACGAATCTCCAGACGACGGCATCTTTTGGCACGGAGGGCTTCGAGAGACCGTTCCCACGCGACGTAATTGAGCCAGTCCTGAGCCTTGTTTCCGGGCGATAGCACGATGTGCTCGTGATCGGTGCGTTTTCGAACGAGGGAGCGTATCTCGTCGGATTCGAATATGCCTTTGGCTTCGAACTCGCGGAGTTGCGGGACGGCCTGTTCGAGATAGAAACGGGCCTTCTCAGAGACGGCGGCCATGGTCAAGCGCTCTATTCCTTCTGTCGCAGACCAGAAATTATCCGCGGCCGATGATATTGGCCAGTCGCACGTCTTCTTGACATGGAAGAAAATAAATTGGAGACGGTGGGGCCATTCTCCTTATCGCTCTTATCTGCTGCTGGCTGCACAAAATAACATGAGGTACAAAGTACCTATGTACATACAAGCTCTATCATGATGTTAGCTGTCTTTTAATCCAGCCTTGAATATTAGTGGCAGGCGTTGGCTATTTCTTGTTATGCTGTAGTAATTCTAACAAGAATACTAGTACTTTGTATGCGATACAATATCGCCATCGGTGTCCTGCATAATTCATTCATTACACATTGGGTGGGATTATCTACATATCAATTTCGAATCGGATTGCTCGGAATTACGTCTAGCCTAATTGGGACAAGTCGCTGCGGGAAGCTTGATCCATATTTTAGTGTTTTTATATAGTGGAGTTGGCGGCCGGAATGATGTGATTGGATCATGGTGAACTCTCTCCTAGGTATGAGAGACGATATTCATCTAGACTACAATGATAGCACATTTACAGAATATGTAGCTGCAAATGGTAGCACACGAGAGATAGTTGGGATGCACTTGTTTATAACGGCAGGTACGTAATGTAACCGACGAAAGCAGCACGCAGTGGCTTGCAGCCCCATGCCGCAAACGTGTAAGGAGAGGCAGAGGAAGATACAAGGTAGGAAGCAGAGAATCAAAGTTGGCCACGCACGCGACCACCCTCTGATCTAAGTGAACTTAACTTGTCTGTACCTAACTCTATTGCGTCTATCGGATTTCTTACTAGCTCACCAACCGAAATCCCCGATACCATCGTTGTCTTCGATTTTGTTTTTCTAGGTATCCTTAGTCGCCAGCTTCTTGCCTCCTCTTCCTCTCTAACCCTCCTTTCTGGTGATAGCAGTCTTTACTTTTACTACGCACTCCTGTTTCTGGAATCTATTCCCACTTACCCCCCGAACCGGCGTATGTTGCTCAACTGATTGCCGACGTCATCATGTCCAAGTACAAGGACAAAGAGAGTGGGATGGTCCTCGCGTCCTTCAACGCAAAATGGGTGTCCTGGGCACATACCTGCGTCGCATACAGTGAGTTGGCCCATCTTCTTGTCTGTCTATGTTATGCTCGTCATCTTTCTTCCGGGGTTTTTAGTGTATAATACGAGAGCACATGGGCTAATAACTCGGTTGTCTGTAGCTGCCTTCTTGAGCGCCCTCGTCGTCGGCATGTCGCTTCATTTCCACAAGATAGTCAAGAACCAGTACTATGGCTATCCCGACGAGTGGTTCCCGTCCGTATCTGCTACCATTGGTGACCGATACCCCGAGAGGTCGTTCTTCATGGTCTTCATCGCCATAACGTCCGGTACGTTGAACCCCTGAAGCCTCCTATATTCCCTTGCCCAGAGACGGGCAAGGGCTCGAGCGTAATCCGAAGCTAGTCGAGTGGGAAATATATTTCGTCGAGACGCTGAGCCCAACAGAAATAGGACGGTGATCTTTCGAATTTTAGCAAGGCGTCTCGGCAAGAAAGAAGGCGTGATGACATTGTGCTAACTTGGAACACATCCAGGCCCTCGCTTTGCTCTAGTTGCGCTCTGGTATCTCCTAACCGCGCGCCCCGGCAAGACCCTTCCTAAATTTGTGACCGCCATGGGACTGTTTCGTACGCTCATGTGCGGCGGCTGGACCTATGTCACGTCGACCGACAATCACGATTGGCACGATATCTTTATGATCTCGTATCTGGTAGCCACAATCCCCTGGACGGTCGGCTGCCTCGTCTTGAGCCCGCCTAATGCCCAAGCAATCAAATATCGGAAATACATCTCTACGGCCTTCTTCACTACCATCATTCCTATGGTTTACTTCTTTATACAGCATAAAATTCATCGCGTGGCGGGAGGTTCGTACTCCTACTTTCTCCCCTCCTCCCCCTCTTCGGAATTCCTCTCGCAATTGACACATTGTTACAGCCTATACCACATATTCTTTCTTCGAATGGTCATTGATTTTCTACGATGTTGCGTTTGATGCAGTTACCGCTCTCGATTTTGACACGTTCGAGATCGTCGTCAAAGATGTGAATGGTCTTAGCAAGGGGTACGTACACTGGCTCCCCAGGTAGTCTCGATCCCGCTCTGCACACTCGCTCGTGTTGAATAGCCATACTGCCCATCAATGTGACAAAGTTGCCTAGTTTCATCGGTTGAAGTATGCGCAGCAAGATTGATACTATCTTGCGAATGCCCAACCGCCAGTCTCAGAAGCTCCGACTCTCCTGACGGAGGTGAACTCAATCAAACTTCCACGGTTATTAACGCGCTGTCAGTTGTACCTAGCCATCCCTGATATGATCCGCCCTATCTGGACTACCCTCATAATTGAACCCTTCAATCACTGGATCCGGGTCCACAGGTAGTCCAAGCGAGTGTGGAGTGTTTTAGTCGAATTTGATGTTAAGGCACAAGTATCTAATAGTTTTCTCAGCATGAACAGACCGCGTCAGTCGGCTGCTATCCCAAAAAAGGAGAAGGGCAAAGCCACAGCAAGTATACTCAATACTAAATTTTCATGGTCTGAATTATTCGATATGACCGCCGACGTGTACCATGGATACGTGTTCTGGTCTATGTTGACAAGCATGGGTATCCTCATTTGGTACTTTCCATTGTGGTATATGGGCATCTCGGGATATGAGGCGTTCATATTATCGACCATATCGCCCCTTTTCCTTGGTATTAGGTCGTTTCGTGCATGGGTCGTACGAAACTTGCGACTCTTCCATTTCCTTTCCCTCGTGGGCGTACTGGCATGGAAGGTCAACGATCCAGCATATCGGCTATTTACCGTTGGGCTCGGTGTATCCATTGCGTGTCTTTCGTGGGCGGCAACCCTTTCCTCTGAGTCCAGGCATCATTCGCGACTTGAAAAGAAACTTCTGGCCTGGATGGCTGGCCTGGTCTTGTCTTCTGCTATGAAATTCGCATGGAGAACAAACAATCCCATCTGGCCCATCATGAATGCCGATAATGGTGGGCACAACAGCCTCGGGTTAGGATTGGCTGTCCTGGCGACGCTGGGGTTTACTCGACACGCTCGATTAAATGGTAGAGCACCTACCGTAAATGGGAGTAATGATTCCTCTTTTCTTGCCGCCTTAGGCGCAGGTGGCTTGTTCTTTGGCCTTCACTCGTTGCTTTCGGATACTAGCACCATGATTCTGTGGGTGTGGGAAGGCTACCCCGTTCGTGGCCCGCTAGCCACTCCCCATGGATGGTTGACCATGGCCTCCATGACTGCTGGCCTCCTTTCTGGCATATACAGACCGAGGCTAATCGCCACCTGGACAGCTTTCGGCGTTGGCTGCATCGGAGCTGCAGTACTCACTCTTGAGGCTAACTGGCGTGGATATTATGGCGCTTTGGTCGTCGCCTTCTACCTCATGGCTATATCCATTCCCTTACTCACAGCTGCTTCTCAAAACAACCCCGCCATTACATTTGGCCTCGGATTCCTGATCTACAACTTTTTAGTTCTTTTTCACGTATGGGTCGTAGCATATGCTTTCGTCCCCGGCGGCCCATTGGTTCGGGAACACACCGACTGGATCATGATTACGACGATGCTTCTCATTGGTGCTGGCGTGTTCAATCTAACAATTCGAAATGCCCGTTCCAGCGGGACTCGGCAGCCAGCGGCGCAAAAGCATCACCGCAAATACCATGCTCTCGGTCTTGGTGTGATTAACGTATTCTTCCTAGCAACGGCGTATATGCGCTTCCCGCCGAATGACCACAAACCCTACCACGGAGAATCGCGGATCATGACGGCCGGAATATGGACGATCCACTTTTCCCTTGACAATAATATGTGGTCTTCTGAATACCGCGTGCGTGACCTGATGAAAGAACTAGAGATCGATGTCATTGGTCTCTTAGAGTCGGATCTCCAGCGGATTATCATGGGAAATCGCGATACTACACAAATTCTTGCCGAAGAGCTGGGCATGTATGTGGATTATGGTCCGGGCCCCAATAAGCACACATGGGGTGCCGCCCTTTTGTCTAAATTTCCTATTGTCAATTCTACGCACCACCTCTTACCCTCGCCAGTCGGCGAACTCGCACCAGCCATCCACGCTACGCTTGACATGTACGGTGAGCTAGTTGATGTCTTTGTCTTTCACTCTGGTCAAGAGGAGGATGTGGAAGATCGTCGTCTGCAGGCAGAATACATGTCGAAACTGATGGGCTCCACGCCGCGGCCGTCGGTTCTCCTCTCGTACCTCGTGACGAAACCCGGGAAAGGAAATTATAACACGTATGTCTCTCAAACATCAGGCATGCACGACGTAGATCCTAGCGACTGGGATCGCTGGTGCGAGTACATACTGTATAAACATTTGCAACGAGTAGGTTATGCGAGGGTATCTAGAAGCACTATCACGGATACGGAGCTACAGGTCGCGAAATTCGTGGTGCCGAAAGGCGACGAAGAGAAAGACAAGATCGCGGCCATGAACGACGACGCGGGCGCGAGGGATCGTAGGGTGAACGAGGATGAAGTTCCCGAGGGTTGGAGATTCCCTTCCATGTTTATGGGAACCGGTGTGCGAGGTCATCGATACCACGTCTTCCACAGGCCACGATATTACAGGCCGTAAATGAGCAATGTGACCGATAATGGGGACGCGCAACGATACGAGCGCGAGAGCGATACATAATTAAGGACGAGGGTGTAATATGGGTATAAGAGAGGCTTCTCGTCTCTCTTCGTGTCGATTGTATATAATTCTACAGCTGTTTAATCGTCACTGGGATCCACGCAATTCCCACAGGAACGAGGTGGCATAATTGTCTTTCTAACGAAAAATAATGGAATCGGAAGCCAAGACTTCGACAACGCGTAAATCGTTAACAGGAAAGGGCCGCTTGGACTGATCTACGTGTATCTAATTACGCCAAGCCATTTATTTCCGATCCTCAACCTGGAACTGAAACGTCAGTTCCCATTATTTAGGTGTTGTTGCGTCGCGGAGCCATATTCCGTAAATACTCGCGGGGTATCAACGGCGTCGTTTCACCCCCGTGACGTATTGCTTGATCGTGCCGACCTCCCCAATCCATCTGCCGCCTCACACGATATGGACAAGATCATTCGTTGCTGATTATCCGGGATTTGTTATACATGTAACTGGCCTTGGAAGCCTAGAAACTGTGGGAGTGATCCGATCTATGAGCCTTATATCACGAAAGCGGAAGACTCTATGCCAATAAGCAAGGGCAACGGAAATATTCATCGAAAACTATAAGATAGCTTCTAGCACGCTTCTCAGTTCACGTCCATATGTCACTGAGGAGATGGCGCTGGCGCTGGCGCCCTAAGGAGCGTGATCCAGGCCGTAATCGACTGCGGCGCCGAGTATAAAGTCACATCTCATGAATGGAAATTCATGTCCTTGATGGGTGGGTATCTTGTTAGAGAGCTTTGACTTATCGCAGAGAGGAACAACTTGAGAAGTTCATATCCGTTACCCCTAAAACTTCTACATTTGCTACGAGCCCCTATAATTGGTCAGAATCCTGCTCGGAGCAACTTCATTGGTTAGTCTCACTAGCGCACCTCAACCATAACTCTATCTGCCAATGTGGCTCGCGTATTGCTTTAAATATTAAGGTCCCGAAGGTCGACAACCCTCCACGGGCTTGAAAAATTAGAACTGTGCGGTAGAATTATCATGTATTGAGCAAGAAAAGCATGACAAGGCCCGCAGGCCGATAACCAAGGTAGGGACGTTAAAGCTATATGTTTACGCAGCCACCACTGCGCCACAACTCGTGGCGCGCCGCGCAGAAGCCCCAACTAGAATCACATCATGCCCCTATTCCTTAATCTACACGGTTGAATTGACAACCTCAATCCCGCGCCGCAGCATTCTTCGCAGCGGCACCTGCCACCGCGTTCCAGTCTCTGGGGATCCGCCAAAATTGGACAGATACACCAGCGTCGTCCAACCTTTCTACCTCGTCCAGTAGCGTTTCCCACAAGTCCTTATTCTTCACCATGGACTGTCCCCTCAACCAGTTGTTCTTGACCCATTTCCGGGCCCAGACAGTAGCGCCCATGCTCACATAATCCGAGTCGGTGGCGACGACGACCGTCTTGATACCTTCGCTCTCGCAGGCCGGAGTGCGGAGGGCAGTGATCGCAGCACACAGCTTCGCCCGATGGCTGGTTTGACGGCCCGCCTTCTCGAGACTGTCGGAGGTCATCACTGGTTTGCCGTAGCGGCCGGGTCCATGCACCACAGCCCAGCCGGCTTTCGGATTTGTCTGCCCGTTATGAAGGCAAGCTCCGGCAGTGAACACGAGGAGCTTCTGTGGATTATCTCGGGGATCGTCCCGGTGGATATACCTTATCCTTAAGCGTTAGTGATATCTGGTCATAAACTGCGCTGTATAGATTGTCTTAACTTACCGAGTTTCAGATCCGTGCTCCCGTCTTAAGAACAGCTCGGTAGGCTTCACCAGAGCAGAGGGGGTAGTAAATTCGGCAGGGAAGATTCGGGCAACTCTGCTTGTCTTTTCAAAAAGGTGCTCGCTTGGAGCAACGGAAGGCATGGTGGTTTCCGATTCCTCACCACTGTCAATGTGGGTCGTCGGAGAATTGCCGTATCGCGCGCAAAACAGAGCTTTAGCTCCAGGACTCAGCAGGTCATACATGGCTTTGATCTCTGCTTCATAGCCGTTGCGGGTCTCCACATCGAAGACGTCGTTGTCGACAGTGGCATCACTGTCATCCTCTATATCAGAGGTATTCTTAGTCTCCACATTGGTGGCGTTGTTGTCGACGGTGGCATCACTGCCATCCTCTACATCAGGGGTATCGTTGGTCTCCAGGTCGGAGGCATGGTTGTCGACAGTAGCAATGCTGCCGCCAGTAGTGTTATTGTCGACAGTGGAATCTGTCACACATTTCGGGCATCCGATGAGACGATGAGAGTTGCAGACTACTCGACCATCAGGCAGCGCACGATGTCCTTGTTTGCCGCCACCAGCACGAGGTGCGGAACGTTGAGTACGATGTGTAGTACGAGCCATTGTGGAGGTAGAAAATATGACGGAGAAAATATGACGGGAGATTGTAGTAATAGAAAAAGTGATGGGGAATTGTGGTGGTAGAGACTGAAGATGATGAGATTGCTTATATGTGAAAATTTGTGTGAGCGAAATATCCAGTCTGTGTGAAAGATGTATATCAGATGCAGACTGGAGAGGTGGAAGGAAGGAAAAGATGTCAGGACTTGGAGGGGATGATCAGGACTTTATATACTCTAGGGGCCTTGAGTTACCCCAGCGAAATGTAGAGTAGGACAATATACAGCCAGGGAGAGAATAAAACAATAGATAGGCAGGTAATTTAGGTAGACAATAGAACAATAGGCATCTGGCAGCAGCCACAGCGGAATTCACTATTCTGAAATTGCCAGTCTTACATTACCTTGAACACTTGAGGATGGTTATAATAGCGCCCATCCACCATTACCTCTGAGAATAATCACCAACCTCCGGGTACGTCCCTTAGCAGACTACAACCCCAGGCATTGCACTAGTTGCTGAGAGATGTTAATTCAGAACAATGGATAACAATGCCAGTTAAACTATTTAACAATGCGGAAACTTGCAAGCGTGTTAGCTTAATAGTTAGTAGTAACAATCAAGCCGCATTATAATAATGGCTTGTTAGCAAAGGAGTGCTATTTGCTATAATTAATGCCCTCGTTTTTAGCGTAGTGTTACGTGTTACAAGTCACAATGCTGGCGGCTAGATGCAAGGATTTAATTACCATATTGGGATAAAACAAACAACTCAAAGAAAAAGGAAGCAAAAGAATAAAAGCTAGTTTTCAGAATCTTCAATACGTAGGTGTTTCCTTCAATTGCAGTGAATGCTTTGCCAGCTGTCTGCCACCTGGATAGGGCCTGTCAGGCCCTGTCACCTTCGCGTTCGCATTCACTCCGATCAACAGCCGAATTGGCAGGCCTAGCCACACGCACTAGCCACTGAGGCTGTGACACGTTGGAGACTTGTGGCTTCCCCGCCCTGTTTCTTCTCATGGGACTTGGTAGGTAGGAACGAAGCAACAGCCGGTTAGGTATTCCTACGCCAAGAGAGAAAAGGCAGGTATTTCCTGCTTGACCATTGAAAGTGGACATTCTGATAGGAAGTCTAGAGAGTCCCAGCCAATAGGAGATCTTTGACGATATGTCACAAGTTCCCGTCCCTGCGGATGACAATATAATGACACCTCGGACCTGCGTCAATGATCGCAAAAAAACCCCCGGCATGCAGGTACCTCTCATATAATGCTTCTTGACCATATCATCACGTCAGGCTGCATGCCCCGTACTATTCGCTCCTACGCAACTCGTGATTGCCATTGGGGGCAGTCATGCTGCAGTTTCTTCATGCACGGTCATCCTTCGGGCCGCGAGCGTGGCCGATGCAGAAAAAGCAAGCATCGGACATCACATCACGCGTCGGTGTCTCGAAAGGAAAGAATGCAACCCTCATTCCTTGGATCGATAAGTGTCGACGATATCGACGGACGGATTGTTTTCGTATTCCTTGGGATTCACAGCATATACTAGTCGTATAATTAATTGTATAAGAGCATGACATGTCGTCAGGATTCCCTTCATCGCCCTGTCCTGGTCCTATACTACCACGGTTCGATCCCTCTGGTCCAGCTGAGGAATATCGCCACTCAACATGCGTCTCACGTCGCCGCAGACGGGCTCTGCCCTGACACTCTGCTTGTCTCTATGCTTAGTTTTGAGGTGTTCAGTAATAGTGACGGGTGTCGCCGCGACAGGGCCCGGTGATGCCGACACCGTGCGCACTGCTATAGAGGCCATGAACACCTTCTACAACGAAACGACTGGACTCTGGGACACGGGTCCCTGGTGGCATAGCGGCGTCGCCTTGCGAGCCGTCGCCGAGTACATGCTCATAACGGGATCCGACGAATACGTCGATATGGCCGCTTATACCGTGGAAACCCAGCGCGCTCCGCTGGATTGGTGGCCAGAGGGCGGCGGTGACTTCCGCGCCGACAGCACCGACGACACGGGATGGTGGGCTCTCGCCTTGGCCTCGTTGTATCAAGTCACGGGAAATTCCACGTACCTGGACCTCGCAAAGGTGGACGAGGCCTACATGTACGACTACTGGAACACGGCGACGTGCGGAGGAGGCCTCATATGGAGTATTCCGAACATGACCTACCATAATGCCATCTCCAACGAACTATACCTAGAGCTCACGGCCACGCTGCACAACCTTATCCCCGGCGACACGTTCTACTTGGACCAGGCCTTGAGAGAGTGGGAGTGGTTCAATTCCACCGGCATGATCGGCAGCGGGGGGCTCATAAACGACGGCCTGACGGAAGATGAATCGTGCGTCAACAACGGCCAACCCATCTGGTCATATAATCAAGGCGTCATCTTAGCCGGCCTTGTTCAACTCTCAGCTGCCACGGATGACACGTCCTATCTGGACGTCGCGCGTAGCATCGCCGACGCCGTGCTGAAGGACGAGTCCCTCTCGCCCGGCGGGATCCTGACGGAGAGCGCTTGCGCCACGGCTGACGAATGCGAGCCCAACGGCACCGCGTTCAAGGGGATCTTCATGCGTGGCCTCGCGAAACTCGATGCCGTCCTCGACGATCACCCGTTTCAATCGTATATCCGGGAAAACGCACAGTCAGCGTACGATAACTCGAGAAATGCCACCGACTTCTACGGGTTCGCCTGGCAAGGCCCCTTCGACAGCGGGACTATCGGGAGGCAGGAATCCGCAGTGGACCTGCTCCTATCGACGCTCTAGTTGGGAGCCGGCGTTGATGATGGGTAGTTATCGAGCATGGGAGCTGGAATCAGATTAGTATATAAGATTTGGGTCTCGTCTCAGTATATTATAATACAAGTATAATTATATTCGCCAGGGGAAAGATTTCCCCTCAACACACACGCACACGCACACACACACCCGCACGAACATATCCCTCTGTGTCGCCGCGCAATCTTCTCCGTGACGTCGGGGTAGTCGTAGATAGTACTCTATAGACCCGACCTATCCACCACGACGAAAATGGCGGCGGCGTTGGCGTCACCGAGACCGTGGCGCGTCGGCCATGTCTTGCGCACACCCCTTTCCGACTCCGTCTCCGACATCATCGACTGACGCTTCACGTGTAAGACGCGAACAGCGGTCGCCCAGGATGCGTCGTCATATGCTGCACCCCCAAGCGAACGGCAGCGTCAGCCGGACGCTGACGCACATCTGCAGGAACTGCATGCGGCCGACCGGCCGACGTACATCACGCCCTACCCGTACTTGTACCGGCAGACCTTCTCGATATGTCGCGGATATAGGAGCCGTTACTGTACAGCACAGTAACGGCGCGTCGTTCTTGTGACACGATCACCATGAGAGCCCTTCTGTTACGTTTCAGTCTGAACTGGCGTTCGCGATCACCGTGTGCTTAGGTCCCGCACGTTCCCTCTTCTTCGTCTTCGCCGGTTGGTTATTCCTCGGATTCCCCTGCCTATATGTGTATGCTCACGCTCTGTTTACTTCTGTTGGACAAGATAGGACTGACCTAGCCTATTTGGTATGTTTTAAATAATAGAAGATACTATACCTATGCCTTAGTTTATGTGGAAACGTAAGGATAGTATCTGCTTGTATTATTCCTCGGTGCTCTCAGTCGAAGAGTCGAGTAGGGTCTATACATCCGTTAAATCTATTTAAAGCCTGCCCATATATATATACCCCAGGGAAAAGTTGTACAACTGCTTTTTCATAATAAATCTCATGAAGCCTCGCCCAGTGATACGTAGCACTGAAGGGGATTGTTCGTAATCGTGTCATACGAGTCCCGTGAGTTTAACTTGCCTGAGAGCTTGTGAAACTCAAAGTTCCACACCAGCAACGCGAGCACGATGCGAGTCTCGAGGTACGCCAACCGCCTACCGAAACACCCACGCGGGCCCAGACTGAAAGCCATCATGGGTCCGCTCTGGGCATCGTACGCGACGTTTCCGTCTTCGTCGGTCTTCAGCCAGCGCTCGGGCTTGAACAGGTGCATGTCGCTCGGGTCCCAGACGCCGTAGCGTATCTTCTCGCGCGCCGACGGGCTCCGGGCGCTCTCCAGCACGGGAATGGGGGGAGACTGGTAATCGGGCCCGTCCGCGAGTATGAACACCGCGGTCCCCTTGGGGATCCTGTGTCCCAGGAGTTCTGTGTCGACGAGCGCCTCTCGCACGGTTACTGGGACGGGTCCGTTGTAACGCAGTGACTCCTCGAGGACGGCGTCGAGGTACGGGATCTGTGTCTTCCATAACTCGACTACATTTGGCTGTCGCCCCTCGGAATATGCCGCCGAGTACGCCGTGCGAAGAGCCGACCGCAATTTCGTCTGAACCTCCGGATAGTCCCCAATGTTTTTGACCATCCCTATTCAGATGGGAGTGGTGAGTCAAGTGGCTCACGACTGTATCACACTACGGGGGGAAACGAGGGGCGTGGAGGCTTCGTCAACTGCCTAAGTTTACTTACATGACAATGCTGTGGAGCTGGTGTCGTGTCCAGCAATGATGTATCCGAAAAGCTAGAGAGCGGTCAGTGGTCAGCCCCTTTCATTTCGTAGAGGCGAGCCTCACCTCGTCATGAATTCGAGGGGAGTGGAAGACCGGCTCCCGCCCAGCCTTGTCCGCCGCGTTCATTTCCCGCCGCAGAATGTAATCCATGGCCGATCGCGTCCCGCTCTCACCCTTGCGAAGGCGGACGACGGCCTTGTCGATCTCGTCGCGGAGGAACTTATCCTTCCGAGCAAAATCCTTCGCCAGCGTTGGGCTCGTCAGCATCTGAAAGCGGTGAGCCAGCTCAGGGAATGGGGTCTTGAACTGTTCGCCGAGGTGAATCTCGAGCGCTTCGATGGCGGCCATCTCAGGCATGACAGGAAGTTCCGGGAATGAAACACTCCCGTCAACGTTGGGCGGGGGCCTGAAGCCCGGCCGGGAGAGCAAATGATCGAGTTGGTTCTTGACCATGCTCTGATGGTCTTCTAAGCCAAAGGCGACGGCATTGATAATATCTAGTGCGGCGTCGAAGATATCCCTACGTGCGTTGAAGGGCTGACTTTGTCCCACCTCGGCCTTGAGACGCCACAAGTCGACAAGAGCCATCGTTTTGGCATATATTTGCGGTGCAGAAACCTGTGAGGACGGTCAGCTCGCCCGTCATCGCCAGTCGCTAGACGATCTTACCTCGTGCAGGAAGTTAGGGGTCATTAGGTCCCGGACAAGCTCCCTATTCAACTTGAAACGCGGATCCGTCGATACCATGGCCTGTTATACCACTAGAGTCAATAATCCACGTAGGAAGATCTCCCTAGGGTTTAGGGAGCAGGCAGGAGCAGCGGGAGCCTAATGTGCCAGTTAAGGCAATTTATGGCTCCCAGACATGTCAAAGGGGGGACTGAAAAGACGCCAGGGAACTAACTATGTGGTGATTTGGGGCCACACCAGCGAAGGCACTCGTGTTTCGAGGGCCCCGATTGAACTCACGAGTACGCCTCAGCAAGATATCTTGCGTCTCGCGAAAGTCGGAAAGAATCAGACTGGGTTTCTGTAGCGGCCCCAGCCAGACTTGAGTAAGGGCAGACTCATGTCGTCTCGTATGGCCTATGAAGAACGGCCGCGTTTTCCCCGTGGTGCGTAGCATAGAGACTAGCTCAGGTAAATTACCAAGGAGGTTATTTCGCGCGCTCTCATCATAAGGAATACCCGGGAGAGGCTTCGGCAGAGCCCATCGGTAGGCGAGATACAATGCCGCTAAGAGGGCGACAACGAAGAAAAGAGCATTACCCACACTCGGACTGAGCGAAAATTGAGACGCCATGTTTATCATAGGCATTAGATGAGGTTGAGTGATTAAGGACAAGGTAGAGAAGACGGCATTGGACGTTGAGGCCGCTAGAAGCAACTAATAGTCGCTGGTTCAGGCAATCCCAAGAAAACGATTGGGCAGGCAATCTTGTTATTAAATACTCGGAAGACGTAAAGACGAGTGGTGATCTAGAACTATACGTTCCACCTACCGTTTACGAGGCAGAGAATACGTACGTAGGCTGTCTGCTATTAGACTTGGCTCTTCGGGTCGCCGACGGGATCCGGACTGGGCCTTTTGTGACTCGATGTCTGATATCGAGTAGCTCAGCCCTATTTTTGATAACACCTATCTAACCAGTTTAGGGTGTAGGTCCACGTAATGAGACCCCAGACAGCTTCCAGAGCTTAGGTAGGTAGCACTAAGGAGTGAGCAGCCAGTCCCCATCTCCTATCTGACATGTTGGTACTGGTATACCTAACTTATAAGTAGTAGGTAGCAGTGTATAACTAATGCAGGTCCCATAGGACTCTGCCTGGAAACACGCTGGTCCGTGGAGATGGCTGTGTCAAGATCGGCTTATCTAGTGTAGTGCGCCGGTGCAATTGATGCCCCGTCGTCGGACACAGCCCGGTTCAATACGTCGTAAGTATCCGACAGTGAAGTCTGCCGCCTTGTTGCCAGCGACAACAAAAATTTTTTGGCGCCGCCTTGCATCGGAGTTAAAACTCTATTGTTTTTTTATAACCATACCTAGAAGGTGTTATGATAGAGCGATGGGACATCATAGTAGCAGAATATAGTTTCGAGATGTTGACTGCTGGTCACCGGTTTGACTAAGCAATGGTGTGCCAAGCGCAATAGCTTCTGGTCCGGGCGCTACGTTAGTCCAGGAAGTTCCTATAACTGTCTCTGGACTACGAAGTACTACCTTGGTATCCTTGACCTATGATTAGGTAACCAAGCCATTCCCGCGCCATTAGGATACGCTCCCCGAAGTGATCTTCCGGAGCCCAGATAGGTCGGGCACCTTCAATTGATACGGAGGGCACCCCTCCACCTATTCTTGCTGCTGTTTTCCACAAGAGAAGTACTACCTACATATAAAACAGTCAAATACAAGCCAAAAAAGCCTTCAAATAAAAATCAAAAAAGAGAAATAGAATATAAGGCACATTATACAAATAAGGATCATAATAAAGTGTAATTATCTATTGATTATTGTACGCTATAGGAGGTGTCTGATATACTAGGTACTTCTACTTAATTTTCTCCGCTTTTACATTTGGCTATACCAAAATAGGGTTAAATATGGGGCAGAAACAAGGAATAAGTGGGGGAGGTGCCCTCCGTATTAATTAAAGGTGCCCAACCTATCTGGGCTCATCTTCCGATCCAATTATCTTACATAAAGTTTAGCGGTAAAAAAAGATGAAAAAAAAACCAACTAGGTAGTCGTTTATGTATATATTCTATGCTTAATTAAAACAATTAAGTTAAATAGCAAAAGCTATTTTATGATTATGAAGTGCATTCAAGATTAAGTACATGTTTGAGTTATACATGCGAGAAAAAAAAGTACAAACCAATTTCCTGGCTATCTGCATCAGATACATTTTACACAAATCACCCGGCATTCCAATGCACCAGACGAAGAAGACTGGGACGGGAAAAAGAACTCCGAATCGGGGAATCGAACCCCGGGCTTGACGGCACTTCATTGCATCAACAACACCACAGGATAGATGTTGTACGATGTGACTGAGAGCGTCAAATGTTAGCCACTACACCAATTCGGATTGGGGTGTTTGTGCTTGATATGGTAAATATTCCCCTATTCAGTTGGTACAGATCGGAGCAGGGGTAAGATTAAGCGAGGCCGTTTCTGGTACTACCGCCCTTCCTAACCCACATGCTAAATCGGGCCAATAGACATCGCCATGGCTATACAATCTACCCCTATACCGACTAGCTTCGATAACTATACTGCAAGCAGGCAGCAGATGAAGCAAATCCTATCCTATTGTACTTACGAAGTACTCCCATAAGAACTCCTCTCCCGACTTGGATAAACGAAAGCCACCCATGACATGTGAGAGACCCGGACAGAACCAGGAGCATTAATCGTGCCGAATACCTATAGTATACTTCGTACTATACTATGATGTAGGTTACATAGTGGTGGCAGATAACAGTCGCGTTATCGTTAGGGATTCTTCAGATTGAGGATGGTCTTGCTGCATCCCAACGCAGCTTCCAGGATATGCCAGCGACGAACGACGGGGCAATATCGACATGCATGAACAGAGAGGCGATACTTGTCCCGGAAAATGGGGAAAAAGAGCATTCTGGATGAATAGCCATAAGATACGTCACCGTCCGGAGCCCGCGCACACCGTATTAACTGTGGGTAACGCGGATTCTTTTACAAAGCCCGAAGCGCGCTGCCGTCTTTAGGTAAATGGGGTATTAATTACCCATCCTCTGGATTCCTTTCCAGACGGAACTTCCAGATTCAGGGGATACGTCCCGGTACTTGTGTACGACGCGTTATGATACGCGATTGGCTAGCCGCGAGGGGCGGAGCAACGGTATAAGCTAAACATGCTATTACAATCACAGCGACTTAGAGCTGATATTTGTATGTCCAGGATGATAACTCGATTCGCTAAATAGCTATATTCTGGAGGCGCGTGCGGGTACAAGCCGTCGTGTATCGTAAACCAAGTGCATTAGGTAGACGCAAAATGAGTAGCATGGGAAAGACGAAGAGAAATCGTGAAAAAGGTAGAGATTAAAGAAGGATGATAAACGTAAAGACCAAGAGGGTTCCGGTGCAAGAAAGAAAGAAATAGAAGAGCGGATTAAAATCTTAAGGAAGAGAAGAAGAGGGGAGGGAGAGAAGGGAGCCAATATGACTGACTACCTAGCCAGCCCGCCCCCCCTAAGTCCACGCATTAATATCAACCTTTGTACCCAACATCCCGCCCCCTACCAGCCGGGGCTAGCCGTCCTCAAGTGCGCTCCCCAACTCCGCAGCAGAGCCGACAGACGCACCCGAGAAGGCAGTTGGCGGCCCTCTCGCCGGCCTCCTTGGCATTGTCCTTGACGCGCTCCCGCACGGGAACGCGCTCCGGGACGTAGGTCATGATGTGATAGGTCTGCAGGTTACCCTGGGCATCCACGTAGGTATGGGTCCTGATGTTCGGGTCCCTGGTGGCAATCATCGGGGGCACGATTGGCGGCGCATGGGTGATGGGGCCCCCGGTATTAGCAGAGGCCGGAGCCGTGCCCGAGGAAGTGGCGGGCTGGCTATCGTGTCGGGTTAGAATAAGGGTGTTGAGGGTGAGAGTATCTCTGGGACATACCTAGGTTGTGAGGCGGAGGCACCGCCGCCAGATGGAGAAGAGCTCATTATAATCGAGGGATCGGGTTATTATCTTCTGCAACAGTGTTTCGAGAAGAGTACTCGTGGAAGCTGCGTTCAGGGCAAGTCTATTCCCGGAGGCTGTGGTAGTGGTTGATAATAGACGATGTGTTTCCGGCCTGATACATAGTCATATGAGGGTCGTCGTGGTTTTATTTATACACTGCAATAGCTAGTTGCACTCTTGCCGAGGATATCTCCCAAAGCGACACAAACTCGATCATGGGATTCATTCGTGACAGGAACTTGTGTCTCTGTTCCGGTGAATGCGTTGAATAGTAAACAAACAGAGCATGGGGCCGTGGACGGAGAAAATTTCAGGTCGTCGTCGACCGTGCAAGGGAGGACTGCGTATATATTAGTTGTCGTATAACCTAAATGTAGGGCGTTCAATTTCTTCCCTTTACACATGGTCTGGTCGTTTGAGATGTCTCATATCGATGAGGTGGAGGATAGGGGGCGAGGAAGCTCGACTATTGGGAGTAGTTGGCTATCAAACCACCTCTACCGGTGTTCTGCCCGAACGTATATCTTGTACTTCTTGGAGATATAGCTACTGTTTATTCATAGCAGGAACTAGCTTTCAAGTAGCTATATACTTACAGCAAACATAGGTTATGGACTGTGGCAACGTTTACAGGGAAAATGACGGCATAGCGGTAGCGGCGGCGACATAAGAGCACCATGATTGATTGGCACGAACGTCACTATAAGAATTCGCAAGAGTCATGAACGCACCTATGCGGACTGACAGGAGGTCGGAAACGATTGAGAGTAACTGAGTCTAGCTCGAAGTCAAGTCAGACACATTCGCTCAAATCATCAGACACAGGAGTCATGTCGTTATCCTTACCCTATAGTGAGTTTTCACTGGCCACTCGCATATAGCGCATACTTGGCACAATGACCACTCGTGGATCCAGGACAAGGGCAAGGGGGGAACTGTAGTGGCTGTAGACATCAACACGAACTTCTGTTGAGTAATACATCCGATCTTCCACATGACTCCATCGAGTCTGGGGGTAATTAGTTGGCGTTTCGACATACGGACACGTTGGCACCGTAAGACCACCAAGGCCGGCTGTAGTAAGGAGAACAACGCAGAAGGTAAGAAAGTCGACGGTAGAGTGATACCGCCGTGTATCCAGGGACAATATATGCATTATTATCATGATGGGTGTGTCGTCCGTTAGATCGGACGTGACGGCGACGTGAGTAAGAGACACGGAGAGAGGCAAGTCACCAAGCTCCAGTGTACACTGAAACGAGCTATAAATATGTTCCTGTACGAGTTCATGCTCTTGACCGTATTGTAGCGAGCACACTGATTGCTTATTTATCTACGAGTCTGCTCCTCCTTGCTTCGAGAATAGAGCGGTGTAGTGTTAATGGTATTGTTAACACGATCAGCAAATCATGAACGAAGGATAGAAGAGGGAAGGGAGTGCGTTTCATGCGACCGGCTGAATAATAGTGATATTATAGAGTATAGCAGAGACTTCGTAGGCCGCGAGGGAGACGTAAGCGTGCACGGGACCGAGGCAACAACGTATCGGAGCGAAGAACAATAACAATATCAACGAGCTCGAGTCGGACACTCGATGATTCGCATTTACCTACCTATGAAGTACTGTAACACTATCGGTATATTTATTAAAGCCAAATACCCAAAAGTCCACCAAATACCGAAGCCGTAGCACCATCAACGAATCGAATCGATCCAATCCCATTCGTTCCCAAGCATCCAACAGTGCCCATTATGAGTTTCATCAATTCCCCGATCCCACGTGCCGCGAACCTCGTCCGCGCGCCCGGGCCCGTACGCATAAGCTTCGACACCTTGTGTGACGGCCGAAGGGGTAAAGCACCTACCTACTAACTATACTAACAATCCCAAAATCAGGGTACTATTATGCAGAGTTGTAGTATTCACAATGCAAGGCATGAACCAGGGTCCAGGGATACAGGAATGATCTTTCCCGAGACGACGTGATTGATATCAAGGCTGTTTGCTAGACCTACCAAGTATTTTATTTCCCTATCCGATTCACATATCCCGCGATCAAACTAAGTAGGTAGATACAAGGGGAAAGGGATCACTGGCTTACTTCTCGCGCCTATAACTCAAGGTACGTACGAACCATGAAGGGATGCAAGGGACACGCATACATCTCAACCACATGATCGAAGTCGCAACCAATCATGCCAGCGGGCATATAGTGTAGAGTGTCCAATTATCTTCGACTTCTCGTACCAAACCAAACTACGATACCGCACACTCTACACTCACTCACTAACCATGTCCTCCTCTGCACCATGAAACGACGCTTGAGAAACAACAGTACCCAAGTAAACTCATTATATTGAATCCCAAGGGTATACAAAAACAGCAGAAAAAACAACCCCGAAGGTAACAAGAACCACGCTCCCCCAATGCCTAATCCGTAAACACACTATTCGTTCAATAACAGATTCTATGTCCCCTTCCATTGACCAGTCATAACATGCTCTTCCCATTCATTTCAGTCAGTCATCATCAAAGTCATCTCACCCCATCCCCGTCCCCATCCATCCATAGCAAAAGACAAATCCCTTATCGAATCACAGTCTGCGTAACACCACCACCAGCGGCCAGACCGCCCGGCCTCGCCACCGCGTTCCGGACGATGAAGTCGCGGTTCTCGATCGTCACGCTCTTGGTCATGTGATTGACCTTGTACACGCCCACCAGGCGCGCCGCGAGCTCGAACATGTTGTTGCGGAGCGAGATGACGATGAACTGGGCGTTCTTGGTGCGCTCCTTGATGTAGTTGGCCACGATCGACACCTAGAAAGAAGTCGTCCCGTCAGTTATTTGTTTTCCCATAGTATCAAACAAACAACCAATTAAAAAAAAGGAAAGAAAAAAGGAAAAAAAGGGGGAAGGGGTACTCACGTTCCGGAAATCCAGCGCGGCGTCGATCTCGTCCATGACGTACAGCGGCGTGGGCTTGTAGTGGTGCAGCGCGAACACGAGCGCGAGGCTCGACAGCGTCTTCTCGCCGCCGCTGAGGTTGCTGATGTTCTTCCAGCTCTTCTTGGGCGGCATGACGGAGAAGAGGATGCCCTCGCTGAAGGGGTCGAGGCTGTCGACGAGCTCGAGCTCCGCGTTGCCGCCCATCGTGATCATCTGGTACATCTCCTTGAGCCGCAGCGAGATGGTGCCGAAGCCCTCCATGAAGCCCTCGAGGCGGAGCCGGCGGAGGTCGTCGCACCGCTTCTTGGCCGCGTCGCGCTGCTGCACCGCGCCCGCGAGGTCGAGGGAGCGCGCGCTGTGCTCCTCGACGCGGCGGCGGTATTCCGCGAGCACGCTGACGTCGACGTTGACGTTTTGCGTCTTCTCTTCGAGGGCGGCGATCTCGGCCTTCAGTGCCTCCTTGCTCATGTCCTTTAGTTCGTCCGCGGAGAACCGTGGTAGCTCTTCGGGTTGCTCTGTTGGTGTTTTCTCTTCTGGCTCCTGCTCCTCCGGCTCCTGCTCCTCCTGTTCTTCACCATCCGTCTCGGTAGACTCTTGTACGCCGTTTTCGGCCGGCTTCTTCGCTGGCACAGCACCACCACCACCACCCATCAAGTCGTTGACGTTTTGTAAGACTAGCTTGCCCAGCTTCTCGTTCCAATAATGCAAGCGCTTCTGGTTTTCGACAAGAGCCTTCTGATTTTCCTCGAGCTGATTGCGCATCTCGATCTCAGACGCGCGCGTCTCATTGAGCTCGGACGTTTTTTCGTCTAATTCTGCCTTCATGGAAGCCAGCTCTCGCTTCTTTTCTTTCAGCGCCTCCTCGGCAGCCTCGACCTGGGCGTTCAGCGAGTCCGACTTGGATCCTTGGTTTTCGATCTCCTCTTCGAGTTTTTCGAGGTCCTTGGCGGCAGTCTCTAATTCCTTGGTGGCCTTGGCGTGATCTTTCTGGAGCTTTGTCTTGGACTTCTCGGCCTTGACCTTCTTCACTTCGGCATTAGAGGTCTCCTCGTTGTGAGAGACAATCTCTTCCTTTAGGGCATCGACCGTTGCCCTCTGAGCTCGTAGCTTCTCGCCACCAACCTCCATGATCTTGTCTTGCAACTCCTTGATCTCAGCTTCCAACCCTTCGGTCTCGGCATGCAATTTGGACACTTCCTTGTTTAATTTGGCGATGTCCTTTTCTAAAGTTGCTTTCCGATTGTCGTCGGATGCGGAGGGCTGGTGCTCTTTACTCAGCTCCTTGATTCGGCGCTGTGCATCTGCGATGTTTTTCTCGGCGCTCTGCACCTCTAGCTGAATCTTCTGCATTTTCGTGTCCAAGCTTGGGATTTGGTCGTGCAGATATCTAAGGCGCGACTCATGTTCTCGCTGCTGGTCTAGGAAATCCTGGAAGCGTTTCTCAAGGGTATCGCGGTCGCTCTCAAACTTGGCCACCTGCTCCTGAGTCGTTTCGGCTACGAGCTTACTTGACATCAGTCCTCGTTTGACAGTCTTGCCACCACCTGACATGGTACCACTCTTGTCAATGAGCTCGCCGTCAAGAGTGACAACTCGCCATCTCCGAGCCCCGTATGCAATGCGGTTGGCTTGTGCCAGGTCCTTAGCGACCAGCGTATCCTGGAGAGCATGGTAGAATGCAGGTCGGAATTTCTCGTCCTTGGCCTTGACTAAATCGAATAATCTGGGTGCACCTTCGGGTGTCTGGATTGGCTGAACATCACGTACACGTAACTTATCAAGGCAGATAAAGTTCCCTCGCCCAAGATTAGTCTTACGTAGATACTCGATGCACTGCTGTCCGGCTTCGACCGTGTCTGTGACGAAATTGTCGAGGGCACCGCATGCCGTTGAAATGGCAACGTCGTACTTCTCATCAATGGTGCCGAGGTTTCCGAGTCGACCATGAAACCCATCAATTCTCCCAGATTCCTTCATCCGCATCAAAGCCGTTAGTACGTTACCACGGTTCTGTGTCTGAGACAAGCTCGATCTCGCTTCGTCTGCCTTTTGTCTCGCGCGCGACACCTTTTCGCGGACGAGGGGTTCCATCTTGGCAAAGTTGTCAATTTCGGCCTCGACCTCCTTCGCCTCTTGCTCAAGCTTCGCTTTTTCCGTCTGACACTCCTCGAGCTCGGCGAGTTTCGCGGTACGGCCATCCTGAATTGACGTAATCTTGGCTTTGAGTTCATCCAGTGCTACAGCCCCTGCATTTGCCTTCTCGATAAGAATAGCCATTTCAGACTCGGCAACGGCAATGGCCGACTGCTTCTGATTGATTTTCTCTTGCCATGGCTCGAGAGCTTTCTGCTTGGCGGCGATCTGGTCCGAAAATACCTGCGTCTTGCCCTTGAGACTCTCGCGGATCGTGGCGAGCTCTGCTTCCTCTTCTTGTACGCGTTGCTCCAGGTTGACAATCTCCTCAGCACGAATAGCAATTTCCTGAGTACATTGTTCGATTGTCTCATCCGCTTCTTCCGCAGATTTTTCGGCGTTTGTGATCGTTCTCTCCAGCTTAGTTTGCTTATCTGTCAGAAACTTGTGCTTCTCATCGAACTTGACCCGCTCCTGTTCAAACTTGGAAACCTCCTTCACGAGAGCTTGCGCAGATTTCTCTTGTGATTCAAACTCTTTACTGCCCTTTGAGTACGCCTTCTGAAGCTGCTTGATGATGTGTTCGCTGCCTTGATGTTTCTCCAGTTCCGCATCGAGCTGAGCCTGCATCTGGTTAATGGCTTCCTCCGTGACAGCAACATTATCGTTGCATTCGCTGATATAGAGCTGGTATAACGCCGACTGTTTCAATGCGAGATCGTTTTCGTCTCTGATGTAGGCGAGGGCCTTGTTTTTCTTGTCTTCGAGACTGTTTTTTTCCTTTTCTACGTGTTGTACTCGACCGCTCTTTTCCATACATATCTCGTTGAGGGCCTCGACTTCCGTAGCAGCTTCTTCAATGGGGTTTTTGTACTTGGATGTTCCAATGATATCCTCAAGATATTCGAGTAGGCCGTCTTCGTGCTCGTTGCCGGCCTTTGGCTTCATCTGCGCAATCGACTCAACCTCACCTTGTAGGATGAGAAATCGTTTGTGGTCCAAGTCGACTCCTCGGTCGCGCAGCAGTGTGGTGACGATTGTGAAATTGGACTCTTTCCCGTTGATGTAGTATTTACTAGAGTTGTTCTTGAAGGCCCTTCTCGAGATGACAAGCTGAGAGTCAGGGATTATCTCAGTCCCACCACCAGGCTGCGACGGAATTAGTCTGATAAGCTGTAAAATAGTATAAAGATCGACCAACCAGATCCATAACCTCTTGGAAGTGGACAGCGACCTCACAATGGTCGAGATCGGGGTGGGCTGCCGAATTATGAATCAAGGCAGATATCTTGCCCTGTCGCATCTTGCTTGCCCTGAAGCCGAAGACGAAGAGTAGCGAGTCGATGACGTTAGACTTCCCGGAACCATTGGGGCCGACTACAGAAGAGAAAGAAGCATGGAAGGGCCCCACTTCTTGCCGACCAGCGTAACTCTTGAAGTTGTTGAGAATCAAATAGGTGATGACGATGCGCGCCTTGGGCCCAGTCTCCTCGACAACGGGCATAGCCGCATGTCGCGACTTCAAAACAATATCCATCGGCTTTTCCAGAATAGTGTCCAGCGGACGGATAGGCTTCACCTGGGTCAGGGTCTCGTCGTCGGGGGTGGGCGGCTCATTGACGCTCTGACTAGTAATATCGGCCAAGGGGGTATCGTTGAGCTCGGAAGGGTCTTCGGATGGCGCGGGTGTCGGGAAGGAAGACTGAGTATCTGGTGTTGTCTCCACGCTTGTTCTCCGGGGCGCGGCGCTCTTGCGCTTTCGTGGAGAGGAAGGACGCTTCTTCGTGGGCGACTCCGGAGCGAGAATGGTAGCCGACGACTCCTCGGCGTCGAGGTCCTCTGTGGTCTCCAGTATCGAGGACTCGGGGGCGACACTCTTCCTCGACCGGCTGGCGCGCGGCGTCGCAGTAGCGGCGGATTTCCTCCTGTTCTGCGTTTGACGACGGGTGCTGCGGTTAGCAGCCTCGGGGTCAAACTCATCCTCACTCTCCTCTTTAATCTTCCTAGCGGTAGTATTGGCGACTGCGTCGTCCTCATCGTCAGACTCGATGATGGGGGCACGCTTCGTGGCCGCCGCGCGACGGGAGCTTCGAGTGGACATTTTCGGTTTGGTTTTTGGATTATCTACCCAGGTTCTATTTCGAATTGGGTTGCGCGGGCCTCAAAGATACGGTGAACGATGTCGGATGATTCGTTTTTGTTAATCTCTTTAGGGAAGCATTTGTCAAAATCACACGGATCCGTGGAGGTATGCTGGTCATGAACCGGGCCGTTGTGCTCGATAAGCCGCGGAGCAAATAATGCTGAATCAGTCGCACCGGATGTGTCACAAAAAGATGGATTGTCGCATGTGTGAATGAATGGAGAAGTAAATATAAACAAACCCCACCAAATTATGGCAGGTTGCCAACACCCCTGCTCGCGCTATCCCAGTTTAATCTGCTGCAGGCTCCATGTTGCCGCTAGACAGGTTACCTACATTCGATCTAGGTAGCGCGTTTACGCCGACGCGCTAGCACTTATGCAGCAAAACGACACACTACTCTCGGTATACGCATATCGTCAGGTTAGGAGTTGTCTCGACAAAGTAATTGTGGGGTCAAGCTCGACCTTCGCGATTCATCCCTAACAGGCCGCCATTCTGGCTTCACAACACGAGCCGACGCCATTACGATGGACTACTCGCAATTTGACCGGGTGTTTGGCCCCGTGAGCCCGTTCCCCTACAACCGCACAGTGGCCGTGAGCATCGAGACGGCGCGTCGGGGCCTCGAGGGCTCCCTTTTCATAGACCGGGTGCTCAAGGCTTTGAACCTGGGACAAGGCAAGTGAAAGGAAGAGAAAGGAAGAATAGCTTCGAGCCAGTCATCCGTCATCCGTCATCCGTCGTCGATCATCTTCGTCCAGAACCCAGCTAACAAACCTCTTCTCAAGTGTTGGGCAACTATCCGCCGAAGAACGAGAATGCTCTGCGCCAGTTACATCAGCACATCTGCGACACCGGCAATATCACCCCCCATCACAAGCTCTCGATCCTCTACTATCTCCTGCTGGACATCGACGGCCGATCGGGCGATGGCGACAGCAAGGCCGAGTTGTTCGCCGCGCGCGCAGGCATACCCGACCGCTATCAGATCTTCATGAAAGGCCTGTGGTTCATGGACACGCGCAACTTCGAGCTCGCGCTGGAACACCTCACCCACCCCTCGCTGATCTCCGACTTCGCCGACGACATCATCACCGTTCTCGCCCGCCACTCCAAGGACGGCGACTACACCCTGCCCCTTGCCTACTACTATACCGTCCAGCCCAGCATCCGGTCCTCGGCCGCCCTCCAATCACTGTTCGATGCCATAGCTCGATCCAACGTCGTCGAGGCCTATGGGTTCTCGCGATCTCATGCCGACTACATGCGCCGCCAGCTATTCCAGCGGTTAATATCCGTCGTGTTGGACTCGAAACCCGGCGAGCAGACTGCCGAGAGAGCCTTTGAGCTCGCGAGCCTGCCGCTGGACACGGACGAGGAACAGTGGTTCAGGGAGTACCTGGAAAGCGGTGAGGGCAAGAGACTCAAAGCCGCCAAGGACACTCTCGTCATGCGCCGTATTGCCACTGGTCACGGCGCGGTCACGGGTGAGAAAGGCGCCTGGGCCACTTATTTGGAGGCCGTCAAGACGGGGAGTGGTGGTCGTGCTCAGGCTTAGTACCCATGTTAACATGTACTTGAGTGTTTCCGACTTGCATAGCGTTGGCGTTTGGATTTCGAAAATCGTGTTGGCCTACCGCCGAGAAGGCCCGAGGAATGGGATCATGGGATGGTACGGAGAAGTAAAGTAATTAATTGCAAGGGCCCTTCGAGACCAGGGTCCAACCTTCTATGCCAATCTATGAGCACGTCCTATTACTTTTCTCTCCCACTTATCACTGCAATGATATGGAAACCCATGATGCCGCGATAGGAAGCGGGTCGTACACGCAGACAGTTAAGCTTTCTCATGACACTCAAATCGCCAACACTCATCTCTCGCCATCACCAAATTCATAAAAAGCAGCTACGGATAGTGGATGATTCGATGTTCAAAGTCCGCAGGAACGGTAAGGTCTTTTACATCCGCATCTTCCCGTCGCAGTTCGTCAACTCGCCCACCACGACCGAGATATACATGCGATACTTGGAGCTGCTTCAGTCGGGTCTGGAGATCATCGGAGGCGTCGACGGTAGCGATGATATCTACGACGCGGACGTCTTCGAGTGAGCTACGCAGTCATTCAAGTCGTTTTTCATCGAGCTGGCCGGACTCGTGACCTCCCGGGGGCATAACCCCGATTCTATGGGGTTACCTCAAGGCCGGAGTTGTCTGGGCGATGTGAAGGCGGAAAACTTTTTGATTGATTGGGATCACAATGCCCAAGTTCTTAACGAAGGAGGTACAACTCAGTAGAACTTAGGATTCCTTCTTGTACCTTTTTGAACTCTTGTTCTGCTCAGTTCCATGTACCGCCTTCGCTAAAAACAAATGCATAGACCAAGCGCACAGATAATTTGCTGATAGGAAGGTGTCGGAGGGAGGGAGAGCGGTGTTGCACCGCCCAATGTTCAAATATCTTAACAGTTAGTTTTTCGTCTCCCCTATCTCCAGACGCATATTCATGTACACCTTTTATATATTGCCTTCAGAAACCAGGGAGCATACCATCTATCATTTCCTCTTCTGAAAAAAAAACTTATTAATCCTATTCATCTTGTTACACGTCATCCTTACCTCAAACGAAGGGGCGGTCGACCGGGCGAAGCTTTTGATTTCGCTGGTGAACTCGTCCCAGACACGACTGATAGAGTGCTTCGCGAACGAGCACGATGCGGGTGGATCAGTGAATACATGTGTAGTAAAGGTACCTCAGTTCCCGTTTTGATAAGGTCTTTCTTGTTTATTTGTAGTATTAATCTTTAGAGCTGCTAAATTTTATATAATTAGGTGCCTTTTAATCGCAATATGCCACGAACAAGATTGAACGCCGAGTGGAGTCTAGTATGGGTAGTAGCACTGCGAGTGGGACGCAAGGGATCTAGTACTTGAGAACGGCTACACCAGCGCATCCCTGATGTAGTCTCTTGAATCAAATGATGTTTAGAGTAGCCGAGTTAGCTACCTGAGTACCTACACACACAGACTACAAGGCAAGTAGCTCAGGGAGACGGGGTGGCATCAGTATGTATCGATATAAAAGAGATGATGCTGTTCGTAATATAATCACGGGGGCTGCAAATGATGTTCAAGATTTACATCTAAGCTGGCAAGGGGGTTCATGTGGATTTTCTGATCGACATCGTTTAGAGCTGACAGTCTCGCCATGTAGCGGTAATGCCCGTTTTCTACGACGGGGTTCCACCTCCAGGTTCGGCTCGACGATGGTGGTGACAGATACGGCCGCTAAAAGGCGTTGCCTGAACGTGGCGTGGGGTACATACGGCACGCGGCGATGATCTAGCCGTATAAGGGGCTGTGTAGTGGCCGTCGGGGGTTGGTTGGGGTACTGAAAGCGTTCGAGCAAGTGATGGGATATGTGCGCCGTATAAACGTGCATGTCCTGGCTATCATCGCGGTGCGTAAACAGGAGCCGAGTCTGTAGCAGAGTTTATCAGTACAGGTTACCAGTAGCCGGGTTGAGTCTCTTATGCAATTCAAAGTTGAGACCTATTGCAAGACGACTAAGGAACTGTTCTTACCGTAATAACGCCATCCGTGGCAGACTCGGTAGTGTTATTAAGAGAGAGATGATCGGCAGCGACCCTGGTATTTGACTGGCCCTTCTTGGCGTCCGCTTTTTCCAGCGAGACCGAAGACTGCGCAAGGCTGATGAGGACAGCGGCAATGAAGGGCTCAAAAGGGCGTGTTAGGTCGCAACGGCGACGGACGCGAAAGCGTGGTCGTAGCACACAGCTCGAGTCAACGTAGGGCAGTACTAGTGCGGCGTTGAGGAACAGGTGGAAAATGAAATGCAGCTTGTACGTGCGCGGGCCGACGACTAACTGAGGCGTCATCCAGCGGAAGGAGAATCGTCGACCTAGCACGCCATCGTCACGTCGCTCGCGGTCCTTGTTCATATCTCGACGCCCGGCGGCCCCCGGAGCAGGCGGTCGCGGCATCCGCAGGAGCAATCTGATTAGGCGACAGGCACGCGTTTCGTATAGTCCGCCCCCCGAAAAGGGGGCAATGAATTGGCCGAGCCGCGCTGGTGTCAGGTCGGGGATAACGGCGTCATAGTGCTCGTCGCCTCGTTCTCCTCGTTCTCCTCCCCCCTCGTGGTTACGTTCGTTATCGGTATCGCTGCTATCTCCGTCTTCCTCGTTGATTACTCCGCCGCTTATCGTGGTTGGATGAATGTCGCGACAAAGCCGCTGCCGCTGCCGCCGACGACGAGGATGTATGCCCAGTGCCGACAGGTGGGCGCTTGTCCACTTCAGCGGCGGTTTCCACAGAGTCTTGTCGGAAGCGACCACATAATTAAGCGAATAGTGCGTGAGGTTAACGGTAATATCTGGTGTAGTCATTGTTGCGCGCATCAGAAGCGCATATAGGTTGGAGAGAACGGAAAGGTCGATACAGTGATAGCGCGCGGGACGTAGAACACACGTACCCCCTATGGGGCGGCATGCGCTTGAATGGCGCCTTGGCGTTCTTGGTCAACCAGTCATCCTTAAACGACTATTATCGGATATAACGATTACCTCCATAGAGTCACGCTATTACAACGTATCATGGTGGTACCATGAGCCCTACCACCCACAGATTAAAGGAGGGAGCCAGAAGACAGAGGCTCTCGAGAGAAGAAAATACACAAGGAATTCGGAGGTTTCCTAAAAAAGAAGTCCTACCTTTTTAATTAAAACGGGGTAGTTAATCCAGCAAAAAAAAAGTTTAATATAAGTAACCCTTGTTCCACTTCGGAGACAAGTCTCCTACGCTAAAAACGAGGGCATAGTAACTTCTCAAACAATACTCACTTTCTTCCACTTAAAAAACATTCTAAATAGAGCTATTAGTATAAACAACATTTACCTAGGCGTTTTATTTATATCAGAATTTCTATATCCTCAATTATGTGGTAAACGCTACAAAAATGGCCGCGATCATTCATCTTGTCCAAACTTCGTCAGGTAAGGCTCATTCATGCAAAAGTCTCCGCCCTATAGGGCAAACGTGGTATAGGGGATTCCAGTTTCGGATGCCAGAACCTCCAGCCCTGGAGGCTTCTATACCAACACTTTAACATTTATATGCAATATTCATATGTTGGATTTGATAACCTTGGAATGGGAACAGACACAAAATGAAACTAATTCAAACTCCTATACGTCTAGTGCTAGAGAGGCGATATATGCTGGCATAGTCGTTGAGTATAATAGGGGAAAATTCCGCTTGAAGGTAGAGTTAAAGAAAAAGAAAACTTAGAAATAAAGGCAAGGTTACAACACGATCGATCCATCTCCCGGAAGATTATAGAATTACGTTTATTATATCCAGAATGCCCTTATCTCGATTACATTAGAGACAAGTTGCCGGACGTGGGTAACAATGTGTCGCCTGGTGAAGTAGGGCGATTGGGTAGTAGGTGAATTAGGGATGTCCTAGTCTAGAATATTTGCGCGATTTCTAGCTTGTAATGTGCAGACGGCCCGGGCTCAACAATTTCAATACCTCGAATCGCCATCTCCTGTTTCCATTCTTCAAGGATTTCGAGTTGCTCTTGTTCATAGCGGTCCGCCATGCTGCTGTCTGCGGCATTGGGGTCGAAATATAGATCTCCACAATTGGCACTCAGGTCTGATGTATCCAACCACATAGCGGCCTGGCTTGCAGCGTTTTCACCCGGGACCCCGTCGAGTCTTTTACCAAATTTACCACTTTCGTCAGCCTCAAAAGAGAACGAATCATCAGCTACTTGTTCCCCTTCGTCAATATGGAAGAGCTCATTGAGTTTGCTGTCTGAATAGGCGGAGTTGTCATCGGATGGGATCGAACTCTCCAACTTGTCATGCCAACAGTTCAACTCCTCGTCATAAAACCAATGCGGATTATAATCTTCGTCCAAAATAAGAGGGTGGTCGTTGAGAGCCTGATCGCTCTTTGTCCAAGATCCACGCTGCATGAGATGGTCTGCAAGCGAAGGACAGCCTTCTTTGCGTGCACGGCGTACAGATCTGACGAAGTAGATTCGCATCTCACCTTCGATACTAGCGCCCCTTTCTAAGAGAAATTGAACCATGTCGAGCCTGCCATGCTCTGCTGCTCCCTCGAGTGCGGTCCGGCCATAAGACTTTGCTGGTAATGCATTGATATCTGCCCCCCGATCCAAAAGAATTCTCGCGATGTTGAGATTACCGGTGATTGCGGCCCACTGCAATGCTGTTGCTCCACGTTCCAGTTGCGCTGGCGGGTTCACCAGCGCTCCGTATTCGAGCAGAAGTTGCACGATGTTCATATATTGTTCCTCGGCCGCGGTCTGAAGTGCTCCATGACTCTCTGTTGTTTGCAAATTAACACTTGCTCCCGATTTGATGAGGAAGCGGACCATCTCTATATTGCCGTTGCCCGCAGCTGCGCTGAGAAGACTATCGCATTCAGGTCGTGAATCAAGCCACATAGGGTCATCGTCATAATCAAGAGATTCCAGGACACTCGTACAGTCGCGCACTCTGTCCAGGTTATTGTAATAGACTGAATAATAAAGCAGTGATCGCCGGTATTGGAGGTCCATCTCTCGCCGCAGCCAGAGTGTCGATTGAAGGGTGTTAGATATGGCGTTTGAAGTCTCGTTGGGGCTCATCAAGTAGTCCGCATCACTGCACTGGAGAGGATATCCACGGTGAATCATTGCTTCAATTAGGGACATATTTCCCGAAAACAAGGCCGCCGAAAGAGGAGTGTCATCTGCTGGGGACTTCTCAATCCCTCTTATATTGATCAAGTAACGAGTTTATGTTGAGACATATGATTTTGTTTTCCCTGGGAGAAAGGGATCACCCAATAGCAGATCAACAAGGCCCCATTCGCAGTGATTTATAGCAATGACTAGGCATGATGCCTCGTAACGATCAATCAACCCATTTGGTCGCATCCCTGCTAAAAGCTTAACTGTTGAATAATCCCCCGACCGGAGTGCAGCTTCTGTAGCTATGCAAAGAGCAGTTGATCTGTATCTCCCTCCGGAGTCAAAGTATCGTGATATCATTCGTAGGTTGTCTGCTTGTACGGCGGCGTCAAGAACCGTTTTACCGTTTCTGTCAACATCTAAGAGACTCGCTCCCCGGGATACTAATGCGTTGACGATATTATCCTGCCCACGAGAAACTGCTTCAACCAACTCCCCACCAACCAAATTTGAAGTAGAAAGGAGAAGCATGATAGTATCTGTGTTACCGCTCATGATCGCGAGGTGTAGCGGCGTCAAAGAGAGAGGATTAGGTTTTGATAATATTAACCACATCAATGTGCCAGTTTCGTAGAATCCCTCAGGTTCGAAGAGTGCATTGCAATCGGCCCCATTTTCAATGAGCTGTTGCACAAGGACAGCGACGCCGTGACGAGCTGCGACGTGTATTAGGCCTAGCCCTGGCATTGTTTGCAACATCCCATCTATTCGTAGCAGGCGCTCAGCAATGGTTGTGTCTGGGTTCCAAGCCGTAGCGAGTAATGGAGAAATCCCCGGTTCCCAGCCACTTTTCAAATCAAGATTCAGATCCAAAATCTGTGACGCTGTGGCTAAGTCTCCAACCGCACATGAAGTTACAAGAAGTTTTTTTAGGATATGTATAGCGCGAGGAGACATTGGATATGTGAGGATAGGCTCCAGTAACAATTCGATCATCTCGCCGTTCTCCGAGATACTCGCAAGTTGCAAAGGCGAGTAGCTCATGTCCAGGGCTTGGAGAAAGCAGGAGGAATACGAATGTTGGCAGGACCCACGCGCGGATTTTGCATAACAATCGGCCAAGTCTGTGTACGCTCCATTCTCCATTAGAAATAGTGCTAAGCTGTTGAACCGCTTGCCGATGGCTATCGACAGGGGAGATAACCAGCTTGTATGTTTTTTACACCGTCTATTGGCGCACTGCTGGTCCGGCGGGTCAATAATAGCTCCATGCTTGACTAGTAGTTGTGCAAATTTCAGAACGTCAGTGGCTTCAGCGGTATTTCCGCTTATAAGGGCGCAGATGCTTAGCAGGTCGGGGAAGTTGCGACTTGAATCCGAGTTGTTGACATTGGCACCTGCCCGTAATAGGATTTCGGCTAAGCGGATATCGCAGGTAAGCGCCGCCTGTTCCAACCCAGTTCCCTCTCCCGGCAACACGCCCCAAGCCAGCCAAGATTTTCCACGCCGTTGTATGTTGAAGTGTATAACATGCTGCGCAGATATCCGTAGAGGAAGATTAGGATCTACACCATACTGGAGTGACTGAGAAATAATGTCAAAACTCTTCTCGCGAATAGCGCATGCATAGACGGCTTCTTTAATAGCGTGTGTAGTCATGCAATCCCCTCGTAAAACTTCCAACAGTAGCTCTGGATTTGTTCGCGAGACCGCCTCGACGAGGCGGACGACAAATTGGTCATGTAATTGTACCATTTTGTGGTCCCCGAATCTATCCATCCTATTTGAGAGACGATAAAAGATGATTTTTAGCATCGTCGATGCTATGGTTGATGATGACGTATTGCTGTGTGCCATACGTCCAGGCTGATGGTTCTCAAGCACGGGATCATCTGGAAGCATGCTGGTGAGTTGGAGAATTTCCTTCTGAAACTCCAAAGGACGTCTCGCAAGGAGATATAAATCCATGGATCCGGTATTATCGTCGAGGAACCCTCCATCGGATCCAATTAATGTGAAGAATGTCCGCAAAAGAGGCTCAGGTTTGTGCAGTGCTTATTTACACGTCAGAGACATCGCTATTGAAGGGACTCAACTTTCAAACTTACTAGGTAGTACTCGGCCTGTGAAGTTGAAACGAAACCAAGGAAGTGTATCCGGCCACTTCACAATAACTTCGGTAATGCTCGGGGTTTTGATGCGAACAATGTCTCCGCCGGGCGTTGGGGGACTAGGTACTGAGCACACGTATTAGCTTCCCTCTTAAGAGGTCATCTCTGGGTGATTATCAGTAACTTACGCGTCTTGCCAAATTCACGGGCGACTGGAATAGTCGCGTACCTCAGCGTTTCCCGGCGCACCTTTTCTTCGGAGAGGGTGAACCCGCACACCGCAATCTCAGTTTTCTTGCCCTCTCTTTTCCTTGTCTTGATCTGATGATCAACATATCGCCAGAATTCTTCCGACTGGTTTTTTTTCAGGCCCCATATCCTGAATTTATACTCGTATTGGTGTTTTCTGTATCGAAGTCAGTATATAATATTGTAGGAGTTATTCTCAGAGCAAGGCTGCACGTAATTACTTCTTAATAAAGCCATGCTCTGAGCTCATGTAGTTTGCAAGACTCTGAAGGGAGAGTTTTTCGACACAATATAAGTATTGAATAGTCGTCTTGAACGACTCCCACTCGTCAGGCGCCATAGCTTTAGCTTTGGTCATAAGTTCACGATGAGAAATGGGGACTCCATGAGGGCGCTGACTTGGGGTTTTATATATCTCTTCTGTACTTTCATAGCCTGATGGGCAAATTTCCCTACTTCTGTAGGTACACGCCTATGTAGGATTCAATTGGTTCGCCAACGTCAACCGAAACAATCGTCACGGCATAATTGGAGCGTATGAATACCACCCAACTGCATGTATAGACAGGGCCTAGTTGAATGTATGAAGAGAATGATTGGGCCATGCCAATACCTGAATGCATGAATGAGCCACCCTATGCATGCATCTAGTCACCACGCATCCTTTCCACTGCGTCTTACGGCTACTCTGGCGTCCCTCTGATTGGACGTATCCAAAACCAGAATCGTCAGCATATATAAGTATCGAAAAGGGGCTAACCGCACTCGGCACAGCCAAGCCCTCACAGCCTTGCCATAGAACGCCCACATAAACAGCAAAAGTTGTTAAGGCTTACTATGGGCTAAAGCCAAAACTTGAAACCTATATTCGATAATACGTCGGAATTAATATGCGCGTTAAGAGAAGCTAGAACATACCTAATGTCAAGGATAAGTGGGGCCGTAGCCATGGAGGCTCCCGGCGGAAATCACATGACTGGGAGGTCAAGGTCCGCCGACCGGGATGGTCCCACCATAGCCACTACACAGATTAATAGTCCAAGCAAACCTCTCTCCGTAGGAGAAAGGGAAGCTAACGGACTTTGGAGACCAGAAAGAATTATAGCCTACAAAGTATTTAATACCTATTTCCACGCCCTTGACCAGAAGCCCTTGTCACAGAGGGCATTTATTTTGCCTCTAATATGTCATACATTTCATGTTGTCGCAATACATGTAGTAATAATGTGACGCTGTCTTGGTTCTCTCGATGAATCATTACCTGCGTGTAGGCAGTAGGTAGACACAGATGCAGTCCAGTGACCTCGCCACAGCCGCGTATTTTCTCTGCAAGTGACGCGAAATCGTGGTACCATGACACATTTATATTACGTCAACAGAACTTAATGTCAAGTCGTGGACAGAAGGGCGTAGTGTAAAGCCATGCTATCCGTAAATGCTGAAAATTATACATTTCAAATAACGTGGTAGTCACGGTGAGTGCCCTTCCATGGCACGCGCAAAGGACAAATTTCGACGGAGAGAGTCGGTATAAGCGCCTAATAGTCTGGAAGAAACTGGGACCGAATAGAATACATCCATTACTTGCCATTAGAGCAACTGAAGAGGTGCAATCATCACAGACAAAGGATACTGTGATCGAAAGATAGTGAAAGTGCTTCTCATGGCACATTGACTCGATTTATGTTGGTCATTACTAATGATATCATGCCCTAAACCCGTCGTCATGCATATGAACCCATTCCCGAGGACCAGATATTCGCTTTTCCGAAAGATACAATCGCCATAGGGAGCATTTAAGCAACCTTGGCGGCCTGGGTGGTGGGTAGAACCTTCTTGCCATCCTTGTTGTACCGCACGCGCGGGGGAGGGGCACGGTTGCGGCGGCCCTCTCTTGATCGAACACTGTAGGTCATGGTCAGTACTCGGCATGATTCGTGTCGGAGAGATGCGCGAGGGGGTTCGCGGGGGAAAGACGGTTGCTCGAGTGTCGACCAAGGTTCTTCTCAAGCCCATACGCAGCCAGGACAAGCCAAGCGCGCAGTCTTTCCCTAGAGGGATGACATACCGAACGATCTTGCCGTGAATGGCACAAGATACACAGTATTGGAGTTTGAGGTACATCTTGGGGACCGTGTACTCAGCGAAGACCGAAGCATCGGAGATATCACCTGCGTAGGCAGTTCAGTCAGTTTCATGGTTCGCAAGTGGGGGAGCATGGGTCTCTCGGCGGGACGAACGGATGGCGGCAGACTCGACCATGTTTCGGATGGTGAATCTCTTGATGGCCTTGTCCTTGGGGGTGCATCGCGAGCAGTTGGAGCATCGGATGGGCTTGGTGTGGCCGCGGCCCTTCTTCTGTATTAAGGAGGCACATTAGTCGCCGTCAAACGAATGAGAGGAGATTGCGCTGATGAATTGGGTATTGAACGTACGTTGCGGCCGTTGTTCTTTCTCTTCTTAACCATTTTGTCGTTGGGGTGGGCTTTCCGATTGGGAGGGTTGTCGAGGGGAAGCTGGTGAAAACGACAAGTGAGTATGGATCAGTTGAAGGTGGATGAAAATGTTTAGAGGCACGATAGCTCCACGCTTGTTGATAAGAGAGCCAATTAGAGTGTGGCAAAGTTGAGTTACCTGTTCTGTGAGGGCAAGACTTGTGAAAACCCTATCAACTGTGTGGTCCAAGCTCATTGCGCCACTTCGATGCGGCGGGGCAGGGTTTCGCCAGCTCCAGTCAGACCGTAGCTGGGTCACCCACCCGCTACCAGCTGTCGCACGATAGCGGGACCTTGTCGCAACCATGGACCCACTCCATCCCACTACTTTTGTTTTGTGCGGCTCCTGGTAACCTCCAACTTTTCTCTTTTCTCTTACCAAACCTCATAGATTGCTTAGGACGGCAGTGTCTCGTTCATTGTCTAGGTATGTTATGACAGTCTCGAAAAACCCCTCGCACACATCCATTTGCAAAACCCGACTGCAACTGCAGCCTTTTGTGAAGCCCTGTCCTCTAGAGATATGGCTACGCAAGCTGCCTGCTTGTCGCCACATATCGATGTCGCGAGTCTTGGCCTGAGAGGTTGCGAGAGCTTCACTCTTACCCGAGACAGCACCATCATCTACCCATGAAGCTCGCTAGAAACACCATCTGACCGGGAGCAGGCAATCATGCAGATCTTCGTCAAGACCCTCACGGGCAAGACTATCACCCTCGAGGTGGAGTCTAGCGACACAATCGACAATGTCAAGTCCAAGATCCAGGACAAGGAGGGCATCCCCCCCGACCAGCAGCGCTTGATCTTCGCCGGCAAGCAGCTCGAGGACGGCCGCACCCTCTCCGACTACAACATCCAGAAGGAGAGCACCCTCCACCTCGTCCTCCGTCTGCGTGGTGGTGCCAAGAAGCGCAAGAAGAAGGTCTACAGCACCCCCAAGAAGATCAAGCACAAGCGCAAGAAGACCAAGCTAGCTGTCCTCAAGTACTACAAGGTCGACGGTGATGGAAAGATCGAGCGTCTTCGCCGCGAGTGCCCTGCTGACACCGTAAGCCCCTTGCCACATCCCGATCTTCTTCGCTCGTCCATGCTAATACTCGGGAACAGTGCGGTGCCGGTATCTTCATGGCTGCCATGCAGGACCGACAGTACTGCGGCCGCTGCCACCTTACCTACGTCTTTGACAAGCAGTAAACGGATCAACACCTCGAGACTCGGAAACATCGGGATAGGAAAAGGGTGGCTGGGAAACCCGGGCATGGATTTCTGGAACTTCATGGCAATATAGCATAATGGCTCCGCTACTCTACCACTTTCTCAATATACCCTGTCAACTGGTGCCTATCGTTTTCTCGCTTTCCAACGTATCTTGTGAAAATTCCAGGCTCCCTTTGGCCTGCTTCCGAACTAATAACAGGTCGCAAGGGCAGCACTCTTTAGACGTGGCGACTTAAGCTTCATGTAGTGGACCTGGGCTCGTTTGTCTGATAAATGTCCATGCACTCCTGCTAAGCGACCGGAGAGATAATGATATTCCGTATGGTGTGACCGAATATCTACCCTATTTTCCGTGCCTCATTGATCAACGTAACTATCGTAATTCCGAGCTATTTTTAATAGACAACGCCTAATTTGACTCTTCTACTACCCATAAGGCGAAAGCGAATCAAAGACTTGAGCTACGTATTGGGGAATCCAGCGCGCAAATTCTCATACTTTGACTCCGGGTACTCGACACAATTGGGCGTGTTGTCCAGCCTACCGGGGCCACCCAGCACATCCACCACGTTGGCAATCAAGCTCTGTTCGTCGTCCTTGTCCGCGCTGCTCTCCCACCACATGGCACCGCCTAGCCCCCGCTCTTTGATATACTCGGCCTTGTGGCGGGCCATGGGCACCGTGTCGTAGGTGACCATGGTCCTCGTGCCGGGGTGGTAGCAGTAGGTCGCGCCGGCGGCGTGGTCGGTGCGCTCCTCGGCGCCCTCAAGCGGCAGCTTCTTGTAATCGTGGACGCCGTTCTCCCAGGTGCCCTCGCCGACGCCGCTGTAGGGGGCACCGGGGCCGTCGGTGGCCTGGAACGCGCGGCCGTACAGCGGCATGCCGAGCACGATCTTGTGCGGCGCGACCCCGCGCGCCGCGTACGCCGCGACGGCGGACTCGGTGTCGAAGGGCGTCGACGCCGGGTTCGCCCCGCTGCGCCGCAGGTTCGCCTGGTGGCCGGCCGTAGCGTCCCAGGACCCGGCGTAGTCGTACGCCATGAGGTTCCAGAAGTCGAGCGAGGCGTCCATGCCGGCGATGTCGAGCTTCTCGTAGTTCTGCGCGCCCGCGGGACACGCGACCGTCAGCTCGAAGCGGTGGCCGCGCGCGACGGAGGCCGCGTACGCGTCCAGCGCGGCGCGCACGGCACGCAGCAGGGCCACGTAGTCGGCCGCCTCGGCCGCCGACTGCGGATACTCCCAGTCGATGTCGATGCCGTCGAAGCCGAGGTTCTTGACCAGCTCGACGCAGGAGCGGGCGAACTCGGCGCGGCCCTGCGGCGTCGAGGCCGGCTGCCGGAAGTTGGCGCTGTACGTCCAGCCGCCGACGGAGAGGAGGACCTTGAGGTGGCGGTTGCGGCGCTTCAGGAGGTTCAGCTGCTTCATGCAGCCGTAGAGGTTCGTGCCGACGTCGTTCCAGCTGTCGCCCTCCCAGTGGATGTCGGTGTCGGCCCACGAGTCCGTCAGGTACACCTCGCCGGACTCGGGGCGCACGTTGGCGAAGGCGTAGAGCACGTGGGTCAGCTTCTCAACGGGCAGGTCCTGCGGCCGGTGCTTGCGGCCGTAGATGGCCCAGTTCACGAAGTACGCCACCGAGCGGTACTGGCCGTGGCCTGGTCCCCCGCCCATTTCGGATGTTGATGGTGGGTTGGCGGGGTGGTGGGAATGGTCGGGACCAAACGGGTTTGGGACGTAGGGTTGGAAGGAATCGAACCAGGTTAAGGAGGGGTTGTTACGGAATAATAGGAGGGTAGTGAGAAAGATGAACGTGGAGGTGACGAGGAAGAGAAGGAGTCTTGGTGATAACATATAGAAAATAGAGGTTTTAGTTAGGCTTCAAGTTCTTATGAATGCTTCATAAAGTTGATTCAGCTCTCCCGTGTCTAACCAATCAACGAGGTTCAGAGGCCCCGGAGCGGGATGACGTCGGAGCCCTCACGGTTCTGAGGCTAAAACGGCAGGGGCTTAGAAGTCCACTATCTTGGCAGCTGTGGCTGGTGCCAGATGCACACGCAACGAAAGAGGCTGAGCAGTTACCACAAGCAGCATCAGCCTGTAGGCCCTGACAAAACCCAACCCATGAGCGCCCACGAAAACCCATGGGTACTTGGCGGGCGCCCAAGTAGACCCATAGGCCAGGTTGGGCCAAAGCCCATTTGGGGGCCCAACTGCTTGATTTTTTTTTGAGGCTTAAAATTGTAAAATATCAATATTTAGAACAATATAAAGATTAGGACAATAATTAGTACAAAAGCCCATGGGCTGCCAAGAACCCATTGGGTTGCCAAGAACCCAATGGGTTATTTGGTTGGGCGCCCATGGGTGCGCTAGGCTGTGGGTTCTTGGCATTTGGGTTGGGTTGTCAGGGCCTAGCATCAGGCACAACACTGTTGGCACCACTGGGCCCTGGCATGTGGTCCACACACACTCATTACATCTACACCACCTACAGAAAGACTAGGGGCGCTTAGTTATATGAAGAAGCGCTTAGGAAGGAATGACAACTGGGGATTTTGACCATGAACTCGGGAATGCCTACCTATCTCTCTCATTCCTTCCAAAATGCTTGGTGTATTTGGTCGACCTAATCTCGGCCTTTTGGCCGTTGACTTTTTGAAGAATCACACTGTCATTCTCGCCTGGACATAAGTCATTGAATTCCGTTGGTGACAAGCGGGTAAGTAACGTATTCGGCTCTATCCCCCCTCACTATGTCGTGCGGGTTTGACCTAGACACTTCCTTCTCCCAGTTGTGTAATTCGATACCTACTTGTAACCCCGCCACTCCATCCAAGCTTGTGAATAGTCTTCGAAGCCGCGATCTCCCAGTGCCTTCTGCATCTCTGATCTCCACCAAGTCGGACATGTAGATGCGGAAGCAGACAAATCCATCCCACCCGAGATTCGAAATTTGGTTCTGATCCAGCCCCGTGGGAAATAACCCGAAATCTCGAAGTCGATAATCCCCAGTTTGCCTGATTTTGGCTCATCCTCCACGATGATATTGGTAGGTCCGAGATCGGCATGGCAAAAGACGACACTAGAACAGTCCATGCCAATAGCCTCGCATCCTGCTGGAACCAAACCGAACATTTTGCTACCAGGAGGTGTGACGAGAAAGTGTTCGGGAACACACTGCTTGTCCACACCACCGACTTGATCTCCTTTCCACTCAGCCATTTCCTGACAGATGCCCACTACAGCATGGACGTAGTATCGCTTCCAAGATTCATCTAGTGTCGGCCATGCACGGTCGAGAGTCCGACCAGGTAGCCTTCTCATAAACAAGAACGATTTGTTATCGTAAACTTCATAGGAAAGTACTTCGGGCGTTTCGAAGCTAGGGTTTTTGCTTCGAACAAAGTCTAAAGCTACGGACTCAGGCGTCACCCCGTCTTCCAGGTACCGAACCTTACACAGTACATTGCTTCCTATCGACCATACAGCAGACGCGTCCCCGCATTCGTAGATCAATCGTATGTGAGGAGAGTCAAGCGGTGTAGTCGAGACAAACACTCCAGGAGCTTGCTTAACCAAGTGATAGTTCGAATGGTCGCTATGATCGCTCCAAGTTGCCTTTTCAGAAAGGACTGAGGATCGACGGAGGACAAGGTCGCCAATCAGCCAGGTAGCGGCATCGATTTGCTTGATGGATTTGTTGATGTGCTGATCACCCCACTTGCGCTTGTCAGCCATGGCTTTGGAAAACACTACTGGGGATCAGGCTGTTGGCTTCTCGAGAGATGGACAAATATTGATGCTGCGGCAGAAACCATGTGCCTCAGCACAAGGAAAGCTGGGGAATTGTCAGTGCTGACTGCTGGTGACTCCAGTATAGACTTATTCTTATTGCACAAGGAAGGAAGTGCTATCTGCTACTCTTAGTTATTTCCTCTTGGCTTATATAGCCCTATAGGTGGTCCGTGCACCTAGTGTTAGTTTGATACCGTGACAGGAATGCGCCTTTGAGACTGTTGTCGCGGGCAGCGTGCGACAGGCTGGTCCGTGATGTATAGGCGAGAGGAATCGGTATCATGCATTGTTGCGGCTCAATCTAAAGCTTGCCAGTGAGTAGCCCAGTATATACCATAGCGGGCCAGGGGGGGTAGGTATACAAAATGGTTGTCGGGAACGTTTTAGACCTCAACGCCATGAGGTACATATAACAGACTTGTACATGGGGAAACATCCTGTCTGGTACTTCGTAGCCATGTAGCATTAAAATCAAGTCGCAGCTCTAGATATAAATAGGTATACAGTGCCGACAGACCCAAAACAGTGTCCCGGAGATCAAGCTGAATATAAGCATCCCAGTCTCAGGAAGTCTAAGCCTCCTCCCCGTTTACGTTGCCAAGTCACTGCAACCTGAAGCTATTCTCATCTCCAAGCCGAAGGGAACATGGGGTGAATCCGCTTTTGCAGCGTAATTACCTGTCCCAGTCGCGGGAATGAACACTACAAGCGATCTTAGGCGTCTGGGTACAAAGTATCTGGGTGTCTAAAGTCCCTTTTGCACTACTGAGTGTTGATGACAAATGCATCTAGATCCTACTTTCTGGTAGTGGTTACATCACTTATAATTCCTCAATCATCAAATACACGCAAATTGAGGTTAGACATTGTATTCACAGATATATAGATATATAAACCGCAGAGGTGCATGTTAGGAATTAAATCATCATTCCGTTCGAACCCTATTATATTTATTCTATCGAGCTGCGACGATATTTCCACACCCGCCGCAATATCTACATAAGAGACTTCGAACTCGAAGAATGGAATAGTAATGAATCAAACACAGCCGACGACCCCGTGTGAGTGAGGTATCTGAAAATGCGAAACCCGAGAATGTCTCCCTTCTATCCTTCGCCATAGCCCATGGATAACAGAGCAGAGCCTTGCTGTTCTCGTATGACTCCATCTCGAAAACCGATGCCGCCGTGAATGCAGTCAGAGCAGCAAGGCCAAATATACCCGCGACGCCAATAAGCCGTGTGAAAGAGCGACGGGAATTTAACGACGACAATTAAGAAAAGGATGATGATAAGAGTGACGAGAAAGTCTCGAAGTAGCCCCGTCCCGAAAGACCCTCGCATTCATGTCGACTCGGAGATCATTCCACCGCCGGTGCACAAGATGCTACCGACGTGGACAGCCCCGCTCGGCATGACCGAGGGGTGGCCGAAGGTGAAGGGCTGGCCGTGGGGGCCGCTCGCAAAGGTGCCGTAGTACGGGATGCAGGAGACACTGTCGTCGCGGAGGATGTACAGCTTCGAGACGGCGGCGAGCGCGGGCGGGTTCCGGTAGAGGGCGTCGACGGGCACGTCGATGGTCGTGTTCGCGTGGTGGAATCCCTCCTTTGCTTGCGAGTTCTCGACGACCACCGTGGTGCATGGCGTGTTTTGACACGGGATCAGCTCGGGCGGGAAGCCGACGGCGAGGGCGCCGCCGAGGAGTGGGAGGAATGCGAGGAGAGTAGTGCGCATCTTGATGATTGTTGTTTGGAATGGTGTGATTTGTTTTGTGAGTTTGCGAGGACGTTGGTAGATGAAAATCTCGTAGATGCGGAGATTTGGCGTGAGCGTCTGTCTGTCGATGAGAAGTGGTAAGTGAGAGATGATGTGCTGCGAAGGGTTCTAGAGGCATCTTATATCTCTTTTATACCCATGAACAACTCCGTGCTAGAGGTTGTTTGAACTTTCTTTCCGTAACTGATTCTAAATCTTCATGTGAACAAAATAAAGTTAATACCTAACGGATGCTAGCCGTGATAAGATTTGAGCATATCCTCTACTGTCTGTCTACCTAACAGTCTACATCTAGCATCTCCAAGACTGTCGTCGGCCAGTAGACTCATGGTCCTTGCGAGCACGATATACCTGGGCTTCGAAATCGAGTAATCAATCACGATTCCTTGGCTCATTGATATGCCCTTCTCTTCAAGTAGCTCTTTCCATACGGCACAGCCACGTGGTATACATTTCAACCCGGCGTTATGTATGGAGGTTTCGCAATGGCAACACCTCTGCACGCCACAGGCTAGGGTCAAACTCAGTGCTACGGGAAGGCCCCTTAGACTGTCCATGTGTAAGCTCTACCTAGACGGAAGGGGCAGACGGGAACATCTTCATCTGCAACTTTAAACCCGATCGATTCACGTGGTGTCGTTTGGCGCGATGTTTAAGTGCAATTAGTGTGTCTGCCATCAGTGGAAACCTCAAGTAGAAACTCTATTCTCGCAACTTGGCGACGACTTGTGAAAAGTGTAATCTGATGTTGCCCAGTGCTGACAATTAGTTTTGAAAAAGGGTGGCCTACATGAATGAAAGGTGCTGGCTGTAGAGTTCGTGTGACCAAAAAAAAAAAAAAAGTTCGGTGTTCCTTGCTACTGTATTGAGACTTGAGGGCCTACTCGGCCTAGGGAACGTAGAAAGTATTGCATTGATTGAGGTCCACGATCTCGTTAAGTATATTTGTAAAAGAGGGAGAGGTTTTTTATTTAAAAAAAAAGATGAGGCTGCTTTCCCCAGTGAACTGAGGAGCATCAGGAATTGAGCCCAATGCGGGGGTCGAACCTAAGCGTTGTTATTAGCATTGGTCGCACTTATTTCTGTGCGTCGAATCGTGCAACTTACCCGCAACCTTGAGATTAAGAGTCTCACGCTCTACCGATTGAGCTAACCGGGCGATGGGACAACTTCTCGCGGGATTACATAATGAGGCTAGGGGAGCGGATGAGAAGGAAGGGCGGACAAACGACGGTTTGCGGGACTCGGGAGCCTCTCTCTGCCTGTCTCACACCATGGATCGAGCATGGGAATCAGCCTGTTTCCGTGCCTTCTTAACAGCGCAAGTGACCCCTCATGGTCGTTTTACCTTATCTACATAGAGTACGAGGTTGGTTATAAGTTACTTTCATGGCGATACCTAGCTACCATGTTTGAGGCTGTTTTTGTTGACGCCGACTGACTGGAAGCCAGTCCCGCCTGTTCAATGCTGGCATTGCATTTTACAGTATACCCTGTTCTGGATACATAGGTATGCATCGAACGGGGTTGATCAATGCCGCGCCGAGCTTCTGCCGGGCCTGAATACTCCACCCGCGCCGACACGATCCATGTAGGTTAGGTACGTACCTCTCTTATCGGAGAAGTGGAACCAGAGCTTTCGAGCTCTGGGATCCAAAATTTTCAATTCGGGCTTTTGCATTTCAACCTCGCCCAGTCTGCAGGTATTATTGCAACGTCGACAAGCCTTATCCCGGGCGCAATTACCGACACGTTGCCGCCGATCAAAGTTGTATATGTTATAGAACTTGCATTGCAATCCAACTAGGCCAATTCCGACCTCAGAGACCCCGTCTCGACCTGCGCATCGATCCCCCCGATTTCTATCCATCTGTCGCAGTCGCGGTCGACGCCAGTTGCAAACATGCCGCACGTCGACTATCTTCTGTATGAGGTTAGCACCTTGGACTCTATTGATCATGGCGCTTTTCTGTCGCGTAGACACGGAGTAGAGGAGTAGTAGAGGAACCTCGCTGACCCCCTGATCACCCCGACTTAGTCTGCGACCGGATACGCCATCTTCAAGGTGGTCCACCAACAAGATGATGTCGCCCTCCGTCTGGAAGAGACCAAGAAAGCTGCCGAAGACCTATCCAAGATGGGCAAGATGCTGAGTCTCACCTCGTTTGCGCCCTGGAAATCCGCTGCCGAGGCCCTCGAGAACATCCACAGCGTCAGCGAGGGGTTGATGACCGACTATCTGAAATCCACCATCGAGCTCAACATCCCCGTGTCGAAGAAGAGCAAGGTGGTCTTGGGCGTCGCCGATAAGAATCTTGCCGGAGAGATCAAGTCTGCTTTCCCCGGCATTGAGGCTGAGACTGGCGACACGTCCGAGGTTGTCGCGTATCTGCTGCGCGGCATTCGTCTGCACGCGTCCAAGCTATTCAAGGACCTGAAGGAAGGAGACGAGGAGAAGGCTCAATTGGGCTTGGGCCATGCTTGTAGGCATTCTAAGGCCTTTGGCTTGCCTGTCCATTGTTACTAACATGCTTGCCTAGACTCGCGATCTAAGGTAAAGTTCAATGCCCATCGCAATGATAATCATAGTAAGTTGCCTTCAGTTGATGTTCCTCTTACGTATTTCTGTCGGCTCCGGGAGAGTTCGTTGCGTCTATCCTCAAATAGCAGTGACTGATAATGCTGGCTATAGTTATCCGTTCTATCGCGACGTATGTACAACTCCAACGATATTTTCTAGCTGGTCTTTTGTTAACGTTGGACCCGATAGCCTCGATAATCTTGATAAGGTAAGCATTCCATTCCCTTTCCATTTTGGCTCATTGGAGGGTCGTTCTATGGCGCAGTCGTTAGGTTCAACTGCCCCTGAATGACACCTTCGGTTGCGGGCGTGTAATTTGAACGACGTTTGCTGACTTGCGGCTCAGGGTATCAACCTCTTCTCTCAGAAGCTGTGAGTACTATGAAAATAACTGCCTGCCTACTATGGGTAATCTTTGGAGCAGATCTCTCCTGGATGACCGTGTAGCTGGCAGAACCCCATCAACCAAGTTGAATAGTTACTGATTTCGATAACGTGAAGGCGAGAGTGGTATAGCTGGCATTTCCCAGAGTTGGTGAGCAGACTTGTTACTGCCTTTGTCGCATGAACACGCTAACACTAGACGTTAAAGTATTCTATCTGTTCTGATAATCTCACATACGCCAAGGTAGCATGTTTCGTGGGAGATAAGAGCACATTAGGTGATGAGAAGCTTCATGAGCTGGCTGGACTCCTAGGCGATGACGAGGAAAAGGCGACCGAGATTATCCTCAAAGCAAGGATGTCTATAGGAAGAGAGTTAGGCGCCGTCGACCTCGAGAATGTCCTCACATTTGCCGAAAAAGTTCAGAACATGGCTGGTAAGGCTCAAATCCTCATGATGTTCTCGTTGCCACTGCTAACGATTCTTCTAAACACAGAGTACCGAAGGTCCCTCTACGCCTACTTGGTTAGCAAGATGGAGACCGTGGCACCAAATCTTGCTACTCTGAGTTAGTAATCCTTCATAACCCTTTTCTTTCACCTTAGTGGGTTTGGCACTAGTCGTCGCTGCCTTGCGTCTACTAGTCCAGCTATCGTTTTATGTTACTACTGACATTGCTGACCGCTGCTCTTAACAGTTGGTGATGTGGTAGCGGCGCGCTTAATCCAGAAAGCCGGTTCCTTGACCAACCTGGCCAAGTATCCCGCCTCGACATGTAATTAATACTCCCCACGTTAAGTGATTGTCTACTAATACGGCCTAGTGCAAATTCTTGGAGCAGAAAAGGCCCTGTTCAGAGCCCTCAAGACTAAGACGTAAGTATTCGCGACTTCGGATCTCCGTTATTTTCCTCTCAATCCCAAATTTCTATTCGCGTGGACTTCCTGATTAGAATTGTGTTTCGCCACGTCTCTGTCCTCCGCTAGACTCAATATTCCACATCATCCGCTAACCGACAGTACTAATTCTCAATTGCCAATAGGAATACACCCAAGTATGGAATTTTGTTCCATGCCAGTTTCATCGGAAAGGCTGCGCAAAAGGACAAGGGTCGTGTGAGCAGATACCTTGCCAACAAGTGCAGTATTGCGTGAGTATTTCCCTCGCTTCTGGCTCGCCGTTTCGATTGGCACAATACTGATTGTTGATACCTGGTAAAGTGCTCGTATCGATAGTTTCTCCGAGGAACCCTCCAAGAAGTTTGGCGAGGTTCTACGTGGTCAGGTCGAGGATAGATTAGAGTTTTACGCCACTGGCAAGAAGCCGATGAAGAATGCCGACGTTATGGACAAGGCCGTAGCAGATCTATTGGCCGAGGGCCAGAGCCTGGCTATCGACACGGAGATGATCGATGCTCCACTCCCATCAACGGCGCAGGCACCTCAAAAGGAGAAGAAGTCCAAGGACAAGAAAGAAAAGAAGGACAAGGAGGAGAAGAAGGACAAGAAGGATAAGAAGCGCAGACACAGCGAGGTCAAGGACATCGCCGAGCCGGACGCGGAGGTCGACGGCGAGAAGAAGAAGAAAAAGAAGAAGAGGCACTCGGAAGCATAGCTCGGAGCGTCTCTCCCCCGGCACCCCTGAAGCAAGCGCGATGGCGAAGTTAATCTATCAGCATCTCGGGGATGGCGTTTTCACGCATGGTTATGGGCGTTTCTGGATCTGGAGTGCTTTCTCGCTGGTATCTGGCTGTCTCTGTGTCCGTCTATCTGTGTCTGGTCTTGTGTACATACATGTATGGGATCATACCCATTTGGTGTTTCCTTTCCGCCCTATCTTTCATTTCTCTCTGCCCTACTTTTCTTCCCTGCCTTGCTCGTAGACGTGAATGGACCTGTGCGGGAACAAAAATATGCCTCGAATCATCGGTCCGTTGTCGCGCGCGGCGTAGCGAGGGCTTCATGAAAGTCCGGACTACAGTGGCCCTGTCCACGGAGATGGATTGCGTACATTGGCGAGCGCGGGGAGAGCCCTTCCCGCTCTTGTAGGGAGAAGGGTGGTTTATGGAGTGTCATATTCCGCGCGCACTTATTCATTTTACTCAATCGCTCGCGGAGAATATCACAGTTGTTAAGCTGAGTGAACTTTATCATCATGCATGGTATATCATTATCATTGACACGCCATGCCATGCCATGATCGTCGTGCGTGGATAGCGAGGTAGGTACACTTGAAGAGAGGCTTGGCTTACTCGAGTTCCGAGTTCTCGAGTCCTCATATAATGACGCGAGCCCCAAAAACGCCCAATGCGATGCCCGGGACTTGTCTGCTTTGTTTGTCTTCTCTTCTCTCTCTCTCTCTCCCTTTCTCTCCCCCACCCCCCCTCTCTCTACGTCGTATCTCGCTACGTCCTCTGTACATCTCTTCATGGCTCGTTCCTCATCTCGTGACGCAAGCAAGTCTGCGGGAAAAAAAGGGTGTTAAATGCGTCGTGTGTAGCTGATTAAGTTAAGTTATATTTAAATCGTCGCGTCGCGTCGCGTCTCTCTCTCTAGTTCCCCTCGCTGCCGAATTCTTTGGTCCAGTCCGAGTTCCGTTTCAGGTCTTCCGCGGCGACGGTCGGCCGCGACGACTTTATGGCCTTGACGAAGTCTTTGAAGTCGACGAGGGGCTCGAGGAGCGTCTGGGCGTCTATGTCGTCCCAGGTCATCTCCCTCGCGCCCGGGTCTCCCGGGGAGCAGGGCGTGACTTTTATTACGTCGTCTACTTGTACCTATTTCGTCGGCTGTTGTTAGTGCTCGTCCCGCGCTTTCGTTCAGGGGGTGGTGAAGAAAGGAGTCTGGGGTCTTACCTCTTTGAAATGTGTCGCTTGTTGAATTTTCCGTACGGGCTGCATCAGGGCGTCTTGTACCGCAATGGCAATATCGCTGCCCGAGTAACCGTCGGCCAGCTTCGCTAATGCGCGGCAGTCGTCGTTTGTTAACGTTGTGGGCGTCTCGCCGATGGCGAGCTTAAACATGGTCGTCCTCGCGGCCAGGTCGGGTAAGCTGATGTGGACCCTGCGTTGGAAACGTCTCCGGATGGCGGCGTCTAGTTGCCACGGGATGTTCGTCGCGCCGAGCACGAGCACGCCCGTCGAGTCCTTGCCCACGCCGTCCATCTGTACCAGCATCTCGGTCTTGATACGCCGGGACGCCTCCGACTCGCCTTCGCCTCGGGGACCGCAGAGGGCGTCGACTTCGTCGATGAAGATGATCGAGGGCTTGTTCTCGCGAGCCATGGCGAACAGCTGCTTCACCAACCTGCAATTCCCTTTAGTAAACCGCGCATGCAATGCCGGATTGAACGGACACAACTCGGCCGGGGTGGACCGACTTACCGTTCGCTCTCGCCCATCCACTTGCTGACCAAGTCACTACTGCTAACGCTGAAGAATGTGCTCTTGGCCTCCGTCGCCACGGCCTTGGCCAAGTAACTCTTTCCCGTCCCCGGCGGGCCGTACAGCAGGATCCCCTTCCACGGCTGCCTCTTGCCGGTGAAGAGGTGCGGGAACTTGATGGGCAGGAGCACGGCTTCCTTGAGGGCCTCCTTCGCGCCGTCGAGGCCGGCGACATCGTCCCACTTGACGTTGGGGCGGTCCTGCAGGATGGCGCCGGCCAGGGCGTTCCTCAGCTTCTTGGAGTCGTCGTCGACGGCGCCTCCGCCGTCCTCGCCGTCCTGCTTGCCCTTGCCGGTGCCGCCGGTGGAGGAGCCGTTAGCGCCGACCATGCCGGGCTTCTTCCGCTTCGCGTCGGCGTCGACGAGGTGGGCCTTGAGCTTCTCGGCGCGGTCCATGTACTCGCCCGTCTTCTGGCGGATCATCTCCTTGGACTTGGGGTTCTTCTCCCACTTGAGGGCGAGCATGAAGAGCTCGAGCGACTGGTAGTACAGCTGGTAGGCCTTGTCGTACTGGTTGCCGTTGTCGGCGTCGATGGCGCGGCGCACCGTGTCGATGGCCCGGCCGAGGAAGTCGGTGTTGGACATGGTTTTTTTTTTTTCCCTCGTCGTCGTCGTCGTTGTCGGAGCGATGAAGAAGAGTCCGGGGTCGGGGAGAAGAGGAGATCGAGAGGGAGGGGCGCGGATTGAGTTATTTCGGTCTGGTCATTAAGATGTGTTTGGACCCTATGAATCGAGATCGAAGCTCGCGGTGACGTAGATCGAAGGTCGAGGGCGGGTTGAGGCGGGAAGACGGAGGCGCATTGGGCGGGTTGATGCTGCGGTGTTGTGGTTTGCGCTGGCTGGCTGGGATGGGTAGGTAAGGTAATTGGTCGTCGTCTGGGAGCGACGAGCCTAGCCTGATTTGGACTTTCATGGAGGGGCTAGACTCCGTTAGGTACTAAAGAGGTTATGTGCCTCGGAGGATCTCACAAGCCACATCCCGACTTCTGCTCAACACGCAAGCCACAAACACCGTTGAAATGGTACGAAGTACTTAAGTACCTGCGCATTCAACCAATGTTGGGTAATCGTAACCCTATAAATCATATCTGCATTTCAGTTTACCTACGTTAAGTCGCTGCAGCAGTTTATAGAACGCGCTTTAGCAAACGATAACCTGACCAGGACCAGCCACTACCTACCTTGATACCTAACAAATCACGCTCAACAGCAACAAAACCAACCATGGCTGAAGAAGGGCAAGCTCGCCTGCAGGCGCTATCCGAAGACTACCAAAAACTGCAACAAGAACTCCAGACTGCCGTCGACGCCCGGCAGAAAATCGAAGCACAGAGGCAAGAGAATACCGGAGTGCAGAAAGTGAGCGAGCCCCGCCCATCTGTCTCAGATAACTCATCCATTCACGTATTCATTTGCTCCCTCTCCGTCCAATATGAGGGCGCAAACATCTCCTTTTCTTCTTCTTCTTCTCGTCGTCGCTAACTGGGAAACGAAGGAATTTGACAGATTAAAAGACGGCGAGGCCATATACAAGCTCGCCGGCCCCATCTTGTTAAAGCAGGACAAGGTGGAGGCCGAGAGCACCGTCAAGGGCCGGCTCGAATTCATCGGCAAAGAACTGTAAGTGAATCACGCGCGCCGTGAGATCATTATCCGTGGGCGCAAGTGCACTGACTCTTTTCGCTGCTCTGCGTCTTCTGAACAGGGAGAGATCGGAGAACCACATCAAAGAGATACAGGACAAGATAGAGAAGAAGAAGGGCGAGATCATACAAGCTCAGGCTGGACTTCAAGCTCCGGGCGCCGCACCGGGGAAGGCTGCGATTAAAGCTTGATTGTGTGTGTGGGGGAGACGGCCGGGGGAGATAAGTGTTGCGGGGCACGTAGGTCTGCTGCTTGATGTCTTTTGGAACCTGGGGTTTTCTATAGCTTGGGGTTACAGATGATAGCTTCAGGCGAAAGAAACAACTTAGGTTACATTGAGCTACGTGCTTCTAGGAAATGATACCTCAAGTACTTCATGCCTCCTCACCTGTTAACTACAAACCTGTAAATATAACTCTATCAACTTGTCTAGACAAGGCTCCCATCATTTAGCTTAGAGCCATAGGCTTAGGAAGGTATAGTGTCGCGTCTGCTTGTGCGTATTGTGTAAACTACCTGGTAGTCTACACAGTAAGTACCTACATAAAGGCATTCATCTCTCTAAATGAACACCCCGCTGCGCCACATGATGGCAGAGAATGACGTAAGATAGCTCCAGAGCTGCCCCGCGGTGTGGCTTGAAAGGCCGGAGGGGTATACCTCCCTACCTCATTTAGGTAGCTTAGGTTACGGCAGGCAGTAGCCTAGCTAAGGTATTATCTAGATCCAGGAACAACGTGCCGCTTCAATTCTTGGTGAACCTGTCTGCCTTCAACCTGCAATACATCTACTACGTAGCTCTTTTCTCTTATTACCATAGTCTACACCCACAACCAGCGACTCACCCACTCTTCCAGTATTCAACTGCTGCTGGTCTAGGGTTCATCGGTTCTCTGGTTTCTCTTTGCGCCAATTGTCGACGACATATCTCTGCGCCATGGCCACGTAGACTCGCCGTCCTAGGCTGCCCCTCCACGTCTGTCAACAGATCGAACATGGCGCCCGCTGCCGACGACGAGGGCCCTAGCCGCCCGTTGAGCGTGAAGGAGATCTCGGACCGGGCGCTGGCCTTTGAATGGAGCGTGAATATCCCATTCAAGCACTGGCTGCGTACAACACAAACTCTGCAACAGGAGGTGAGTGAGCGACCATGATAAGTCAACAGGTGGGATAGCAAGACAACAAGACAACAAGAGCAGGGCTTCACACCGACTCCTTTGTCTTGTTGCACATATTCCACTGTCCATTCCATCACCCGATGCTGATGCTGATGCTGATGCTGATGCTGACTTGCTAGAATAGGCCGACATGTATCTCCGCGACGGCAACTTCCCCCAAGCCTACCTCCTATACCTCCGATATTCGACACTCGTGGTGGATTTTCTCAAGACACATCCTGATTACAAGAAACCCGAATACAAAAAGGCTCTACAAACCAAATTTCTCACCATAGATGTTGTTTTCAATCACTTGGAGTTAATCAAGCCCATACTAGAGCGAGAATACGCAGCATGGAAGGAAGCCGAGTCTCAAAAGACGACCAAGCCTGGCCACCAACGACAGGACTCCGCAGATTCATCCGAGGTCTCTTCCAAATATAAGCAGCATGCTTCGAAAGATCCGGCACTGTCATCTGCCAGCCGCCTGTTAGATGCCGGGGAGCACCGAGACCTCGCCGTTGAGCTAGCGCAGAAGGAGATTCGCCGTCGCGATGCGGGCAGAAGGGCGGCCAGAAAGAATGGTGCAGCGCATCCGGATCAACAAGAACGCCGCGCCGCTGGCTTTTGGGAGACCTGGGTCCAGGATATCGCAGACAAGCAGGCCGATGATGAAGAGGTTCTCCGCAAACAGATGGAGACAACGAGAAGAGCTTTAGACCGAGACGCGGACTCGTTTCCTAGCGATCCTCAACATACATCAGGTCATCAGCCCAGGCCTGCGCCAGCCGTCCCCAGCTATTCCTACCCCAAGATAGCCAAACATGTGCCGGTAGAGTACAATCCACAGCACCTTAAACGCAATGAAAGCCCACCAACCCAGCCGGCTCGGCCCCCCAAGCAGCAAGAGATTGCGGATCATTCACTGCTTATTCCCGAGCGTCCAGCAAAGACACCGCATCGTACCGAGTCTATAAATCATATAAATCACACATACCCGAGCAGCACCAAAGCCTTGGACGAGTTACCACCTCGCCCTCCAAAACTTCTCGATTCACACCCAGAGCCACCGAAAAAGCAACAAACCGTTGCCTTTAAACCCGCTGCATACCTCGAAAATGGCGAACCCATCCGGCCAGTTTTCCTTCCGAGTCAGCTTCGCCGCCGGTTTCTTGAAATCGCCTCAGAGAATACCAGGCGTGGCCTCGAGATGTGTGGGATTCTGTGCGGAACTGCTGTTAATAACGCGCTATTCATACGGTGCTTACTCATTCCCGAGCAAAAGTGCACCTCGGATACATGTGAGACAGAGAATGAGGGTTCGATGGCGGAGTACTGCTTCGAAGAAGAATTATTGATCCTCGGTTGGATCCACACACATCCTACACAGACCTGCTTCATGAGTTCTCGAGATCTGCATACACAATCTGGATACCAGGTTATGTTACCTGAGAGTATCGCGATTGTGTGCGCGCCCAAGTTTGAACCTTCGTGAGTCTTGTCTTTGAATAACTTGCTCATCATGTGTCGTTTGCTAACACCTCGTACTTGCCTTGCCAGCTACGGCATCTTTCGACTGACGAACCCGCCCGGATTATCACACATACTCAACTGTAAGCAGTCATCAACCTTCCACGCTCACTCCGTGGACAACCTGTACACCGCGGCAGAACATCCGCCAGGCCACGTGTACGAGCACGACAACCTCGAGTTCTACGTGCAAGATATTCGACCTGGCGCTCGCAACGGCGCCGCCCCGAACAAGAAAATTTAGGGCATCAAGTTTGAGTGGGTCGGCCACAGCGCAGATTTATGCGGACTAGTTGGTTGTTCTTCTCCTGTAATCTGCCCACCTAATCAGAGAGGAAAGTATTTTTGTTTCTGGTCACGTTCATCCAAATCAAGCAAGCCACGCAAGATACGCAATATTAAAGACTCGGTACGGAGTACTCTGCTGCCCCTGACTGCCCCTCCTCGTAGCCGCCGGGATGAGGACGTTTACACGAGTAGATAGTGTTAATGGTTTTAGGATTGAATAAACAGTCCATTCCAATTACTAGATTTTATTATAACTAGTTATACTAAGTGGTGATAACCACCTATTGATGGCCCCAATATCCGACGGGCCATGACAGCATGGAGAACACCCCCTTTTCGCCTTCGAAGAGAATGTTAACATCCCCACCAATATGGCATGATTTCGGGGACAGTTGGTTCCGCGGACAGGTTGAGGAGTTTGTGACATCTAGAAACTGACTATTTCGAGTGAGCGAGAAACCACACGGCAGGTTTCTAGATCCCTCTCAGTAGTAATCGCCTTCAGTGTATGAGCTTTAATAATTGTATCAAACAAAAAAGCATTTCAAGAATGCCTTGGTCTTTTTACCGAAAGGCCATCCAAATCTACACCTGTCCCTTGCCTCTGCCTCTTACCAACCTGCTGGCCGACATCGATACATCGAGTCGATTCTGATTCCGGAGCAGCCTTCTTGTTGGCAGCACGGGATACGTTTGGGTGCTTACCGAAGCTCGGTCGCTTCTCTTGACTCGTCGTTGTTTTGGCAAGCTGCGGAAGCTGAAAGCATATTACAGCTTCGCTAGAAGTACGGGTGGTATTATTGATCGGTCGTTTGTATTTAGCTATAGGCAGCCGCTGCCTAGCTCTGTCTATCTGTTGCTGGAGGATGTGCTCTTCTAATTTTATATTTTTTAGATCGCTATAGTAACAGTCTTCAACAATAATCTTGTTTAGGTTTTGCAGTCTGTTTGGCGGGGCAGGCATATGCGGTAGTATAGGGTTTCCATTTTTGGATGCTAGAACTTCTAGTCCTGGAGGCTTCTATACCAACTCTTCAACATTTGTATGCAAAATAAGGAAAGACGATTGATATCCACGAGTTTGATTTCCCCCCCGGGCGTTCCCCTTTTCTTTTCCTTTCTCCTTCTGCCCTCTCTCACCCAGCATTATATGTCCGCTTAGGCCATTACATTCTTTTCTTCTTTCGCTACCGCATTGCATGGAGTCAGGGGTATTAGATTTCTAACATAGGCCTTGGACCTGGACCAAAAGGGATGAGGTGGTGGCTTCAGTAGGTAACGGCTCGGGTAGCTTGAATGAGGGGAGCCAGGCTGCAATTAGCTGAGCTGACTGGGCTTTTACAATGTGTGCTTAGGTGATGTAGTGAATTGGAAGGGAAACGTAGAGGCCTGTTGTTCCGACCGACAACCAGCGTTGCCTACAAGCAAAACAAGACAAATAATAGCACTTATTTGATTTTGACTGATTTGGTACCTAAAATTGCTTGTTTGATTAATTTGGCTAAATATCTTGTTTGATTTATTCCAAATATTTGCTAGATAAATTATGTAAGTCCTAGAGCCTTTTATTGCTGTTATTATAGCCTTAAAACTGTTAACTAGTGCTAAAAACCCCGAATAGCCTTTTATACTTGCCTGCTTATCTAGGTACTTACTATAGCAGGCTAGAAAAAGTATATAAAATAGTTATAAAATATGTTTTAAAATTTAACACTATAAGGTATATATAACAAGGTTATAAATAAAGAATATTTTATTTAATAGCTATATAACATTAAAATTAAATTACGACTTTTTATATAAATAAATATATAATACTAATAAATTTAAAATTACATAAAAATAATGTTTTAAAAATTAAACTGCTAATAAATATTAATATAAAAATTATAATGTTTTATTTTTTTATAATATTATAAATAGCTATATATATTATAAATAAACAATTTTTAAGCACTTTTATTTTATTTTATAATATTTTATAAAAACTATAAAACTTTTTACTAAAGTTTTAAACTTTGAATTAATTGTACTAGTTTTTTTAGTATTTATAATAATAGTTATAATAATATAAATTTATTAGCTAGCTATTAATTAAAAGATTTATAAATTATAGAAAATAATTTTATAAAGTAAAAGTAAATAAAAATAAGTAAAAATAAATAAAAATAAGTAAAAATAATAGTATAGTATACCTAGGGTTATAGTTAATACTAGTAGTTAAGTCCGTAAAAAAAAATGTAGATTAAATAAAGGTAGCCTATAAAGCCTACCTCTATAGTAAAAACCTAAAGTTTCTACCTTATTTAATCTATAAAATAAAAAAACCTTTTATTAGTACGTATTAAGTGCTACAGTTTATATAAAAAGCTATTAATTTTAACAGATAAGTTAAGTTATTAATAAAGTATAAAAAAAAGCTAATTTATACATGCTTATAAAAGCAACCTCTGCTTTACCTAATAGATGTTTTATCTTTCGTTTTAGTAAGCGTTGCAGGTTTTTCTTCTTGCTATTGCTAATACTTTTTAATTAATTTAGTAAAGTTATATAATTGCTACTTTAATTGCTACTAATTGTTTTTATAATTATAGCTTTTCTATTTAACTAAGTAATTAAAGCTATTTTTTATGCGGTTTATATAATACTTTAAAATAATTTCGATTTTAAAGAAATTTTTTGCTTTATTTAAATCTTAGTTATTTATTATTAAGCTAGATATAAAAATAATACAATAAAAAAGATTTTTATCTTATATATTTAGTAATAGGTATACTATAGAAATAATAAAGTATATATTAAAAGTTTTAAGTAAATTAAGTTTATAAGCTAAATGTTTAATATAACGTTTAACTTTTTATAAACTAGCTTTTTATTATAAATACTTTTTTAAAGGCTTTTTAAGTAAGTAGTAGCTAGTATAAAGTTTTAAATAAACTATATTACTAATATTAAATTTTATTAATTTATGCTTATTATTATAGTATTATTTAGCTTTTGTTGCTATAAAATCTATTACTAATTTTATATTTTTGCGTAAGTATTTTTATATAAAGTAAAAGTTTTTATAAGTATTAGTATAAGCGTTAAAGTTAGTAAGTGTTATAATAGCAGCATTAGCTGCGCGTAATACCTTTTATGTAGTACTAGTAGCTTACTTATTTAAGCGGTATTTATATGCAGAATTTTCCTACAAAAGGAGAATTTTATATATAAAAGCTTTGCTTTCGTACTTAAATAAAAAATAGATTAATATACAAAGTATTTATTTTATTTATTTATTTATATACGATATTATACCTTTAGCTACTTAATACTAATTAGTATTTTTAGCTAAAGAATATAAATTAGCAAAAGTAAAAACGGAATTTTAACCTAATTATATAAAGCTATATATTCTATATTATATTTTAGTTTTTCTAACAATAAATTAATAAAAAAAAGAAATTAATTACTTTATTATACCTTAGCTTAGATTTTATATAATAGTTTAATTAATAACGCATAATTATGCTACTTTAATAACTATTATATAAATTATATAAAAGTTTGCTTTATAATTACTTTTTCTTTTTTTTTTCTTTTTTTTTTATATTTATAACTATGTTGGACAAAAACCGATTATATAATAGCTATTAAAAGCAGTTATATAAAAACGCTAAATTTTTTAAAAAATAGCTGCTAATTTTTTTAAACAACGTTTTATATAAGTTTATAAATAAAAAAATTGCTAAATATACTAGCTTTGCTTTAGCTACTATATAAAGCAAAATTAACTTTTTAATATATAATAATATTTTATAAAACTTAAATATAATAACTTAAAAATAAATTAATATATAGACTGTATATTTATATACTAAGTATAAATAAACTTTATATAAGCTTAAAAATCTTTTAAAAAAGTTAGCAAAAAATTTTAAGCTAGCTAGTATTAAAAAAACTATAGCAAATTAATATAAAAATTGTTAAAAAAATTTATAATATATTTTATATAAAAAGCATTCTAGATATAAAAGCTACTTTATATATAAAAAAAGACTATATTATATAGTTTTTAAAAAGTAAATATATTTTAGTATATAAACTTTAACTTTTTATATAAGCTTTTTAGATAATTTTAACTTTTTTTACTTTAAACTAGCAACTTTTTAGCTAAAATAATAAAAACTTTTTTATATAATAAAATAGCTTAGCTATTTTTACTTTTATAACTAAGGTATAATTTTAAAACAATTTTTATATATAAAATTAGCAAAAACTTATAATTTAAAATACTAAACTATTATATAACAATTAAGTATTAAAAGTATACTTTAATAAAATAATTTTATTAATTAAATAATATTTATTTTTTATATTAATATATAACTATGTTATATAAGCTAAAAGTATATTATATTTTTAATATATAATAAAATATTTAGTTATATAATACTTTTTATAGACTTTTAAGTAGCTAGTATTTTGTACGACGTTAAAAGTAAGAATATTTATTTTTAGGATTTAAATTCTCTTATTATACAACATTTAAAATAAAACTATTTTATTAGCAAAATACTAAATATTTCTAAAAATGTAACAAAAAGAAAAAAACTATTTTAAAAAGCTATATAACTTATTATATAATAAAGCTTAATAGTTTGGTAATTTCTGCTAAAAACTAAAAATTATAAAAAATTAATTTTATGCTATATTTTTAACTATTTTAACTAATCGTACAAAAGATTATTATATATACTATATTAGTTTTAATTAAATATAAAAAAAAAGATATAATATTATAAATTTATATTTTAATATAGTTATAAACTATAATTAGTATTAAACTAATTAAACTAATATTACTTTTATATAAATATATAAGCAAAAAAAGACTTTTTTTTATATAAAGTATTAAAAATTATAATTAATAAGCTATTAAAAGTATAAAAAGTACTAAAAGTAAAATATTTTAAAAAAATATATTTTAGTACTACTGTTATATAAATATATAAAAGTATACTAAAATTTAAAATAGCACTTATTTTTTAAAAACTTATATATAAAAGCTTTTTTTTTAACTTTTAGTTATACTTTTAAATTAAAAGTAACTTATTAAACAAATACTTTATATAAAAGGTAGAAAAAACCTATTATATAAACTAATGCTATAATTAAGCTAACTGCTATATTATATAATATAAAAATATTAAATGCTACTTTTATAAAATATAGAAGTAGTATTTTAGCTAAAATTATATAAGCATTTACTTTTAAAAAAACTTATATATAAATAAAAAGTGCTTTATTTACTATAAAAAAATATTAGTTAATAAATTATACTTTTTAAAAGAGAGCTTATATAAAAGGTTAATACTTTAATATATATAAAAAATATTTAATATTAAACTAACTTTGGCAGAATTTTCTACTTATTTTACTAAGTATAAAAAATATTTAAACTTATATAAAAATAAAAAATAAAAATTTTAATATATATAAAAAAGATATTACATAATATATTATAAATAATATATTTATATATTATATAATATAAAAGAATATTTAAGCAGTAATAATAAACTAACCTTTAAATTAGTTTATACTAAATAATTAGTATTATATAAAATACTAAAGCATTATTTAAAATATAAGCGCTTTAAAATTCTTAACTATAAAAAAGCTATAAATAAAAATATATATATAAAAAAATTCTAATATAAAAATTAAATAAATACTTAAAGCAACTAAAGTAAGATTTAATAAAAATTATATAATAACTTTAATTAGCATAATTAAAATTAATAATAAAATCGATTATACGACCTTTTATATACTAAATATTCCTACTTTGTTTTTTTTTTTGCTTAAAAATATAAATTAACAAAAAGCCTACTATAATAATATAAAAGAATAGGTAGAAACCCCTTATACTATAGGGCGACTAGTTGGCGGCTATACTACGACTAGTTAGTAAGCCATTATATAGGCTATATTTGTATAATTATTGCTAATAAGGCAATAACTACTTTACTTTTCTAGTATGCCGATGGTATAACAGTTAAATAGCAAACCGTTCTTTTATACTATTATTACTTTAGTACTAAAAGGTTTATAGTTTAAGTTAAAGTAAATTTTAAGACAAAATTTCTAAAAAAAAGAATAATAACTTTAATTTTAATATTTAATTATAACCTTTTAGTATAAATATAGTATATATAGCCTATAAAAAATACTTTTATATAGTAAAATAAGAAATTATAACAATAATACTTAAATATTTAAGCTATAAAGTATAAATAAAATAATATACCTATAAATAGCTAGTTAAAAATAGGTTTAACTTATATAAAGTACTTTTAAGTATAAGAAATATTTTTTACTTAGTATTAAAAATTTATAATTATATTTTAACTATATAAAAAGTAGTTTATAATTGCTATACCTATACTTTATATATATGTTTATATATATTAGATAAATATTTAGTATATAGCTGTTATACTAAGTAGAAATTAATTTATTTATAGGGTTAGCCGCTATTAGGTAGTACCGCTAAGGTTAAAAACTAACCTTTCTAAAGAAAAAAATAGTATAAAGAAATAAGCAGAAACTTTTTGCACTATAGAGCGACTAATTGGCGGTTATGCTACAACTAGTTAGTAAGCTACTATATAGGCTATATTTATATAATTATTGCTAATAAGGCAATAACTATTCCACTTTTTTAGTACGCCGATAATATAACGGTTAAATGGCGAACCGCTTCCTTATAAATAATATAAAAAATATTATTATATAAAAAAACAAAAGTATTATTTTTATTATATATAAATAAGGTTACTTTTTTTTTAATATTAATTTATATAAAATAGCTAGCTATTTTACTAAAGTTAAACTATAATATTTATATAGACGTTTTAAATACCTTTATATAAAAAGGTTATATAAAATGCTAACTTATATAAAATATAAAATTAAATAACTAATTTTAAAAAAGATTTAAAAATTTTATTACTATTATTAAATATATAATAAAATACTATGTTGCTTTAAATTTATAATTAAAAACGACCGTAAATTTAACTATAAAATAGTTATAAATATTATATAAATAAGAAATTAAAATGTGCTATATATAATTAATACTGCAATATTGTTTTAAGCAGCTACTTTTTTAAAATTTATGTTTATATAAAATGTTTAAAAAATATTATATAAATGCTAAATTAATATTTACTAAAAACCTTTTAACAATAGTATATATAACTTAAAAATAAACTTTTTATTAAATAAATTTTAAAATTATATAAAAATAATAGGCATATAATACCGCAAAATACCTATTAAAGTATACTAAGCAATTAAAAAAATAAAATAAGTATATAAACTGCTAAAACGTATATATAATATCTTTTAAAAAAAAATTAATATATAAATAAATAATAAGTTAATTTTGTAAATAGTAATTAAAGCGCTAAATAATACAGCTAAACTAAATAATCTTATATTAACTTTTTTTATTTTTAAAGTATATTTACGTATTAATACAAACCTTTCTTTTTTTTAGCTTTTATATAAAAGATAGCAGCTATTTAAAAAGCAATAAAAATGCTGCAAAAAAATCGTACAAAAGTTAAAATTAATTATATAATTAAGAAATAAAACAGACTATTTTTACACAAAGTACTTATACTTTTTTTTTAAAGCAAAGTCTTAGTATAAAAAAAAATAAAAAATAAAAAAGCCTATATAAAATTAAAATAATTAAAGAATTAGATATAATTATTTTTTTAATTAATAGATTAATATGCTTTCGTTATATATAAGTTAAACTATACTAGTATATAAAAAATGCTTAAACTAAAAATGCAAAAAAAAATAATATATAATTAGTATAACTAGTAATTATATAAAAAAAAAAAAAGCTAGCTAAAAAAAAAACCTACTATATATTTATTATATAAAGCTTAAATACTATAAACTTTTTTAACTACAAAAAAATAGTAAGCTTTTAAGCTAGTAATTAAGTTTTATATAAATAAAATTATTATAACTTTTAAAAAGCTATTTAAAAAATTAAATATAATAAAAATTAATAAATTTGTTATATAAAATATTTTTAAATTTATTATTTATAACTTAAATATATATAAAAAAAAGCATATTTTTAAGTTTTACTTTATATAAAAAAAAAAAAAATATTAAGCTATATAAAAAGTTAAAGCTTATTATATAAAAGTATAATAATACTAAAAAAAGTATAATTTTAATTTAGTTACTAATAATTTAATAAATAAATTAACAGCTAATTTTAACTTTTAAACCTATTTTTATATAAAACTTTAAAATAATATATAAGCTTAAAAATATTATTTAAGCTTATATTTAATTAAAAAATAAACTATTATATAATATTTATACCTATTTATTTTTAAAGCTAAAAAATAAATACTTTTTAAAAACTATTTTATAAATTATATAACTTTTATATAGTTTAACTAAATTTAAATTATACTAGTTTAAAATATATTATTAATACTACTAAAAAAAACTTAAAATATAAATATTTATATATAATTTATATTTATTTATTATATATAATAGCTTAAACATTTTTAAAATAATTAATATATATATAAATAATATTTTAAGCTTTATAACTTTAAAGTTTTTATTATATAAAAAAAAAACTTTAATAAGTAAAACTTTATATAAAGCTAAAAAAGACTTTATTTTTTAACTATTTAATTAAATTTAATAATAAAAAAATTAATTTATATAATTAAAATATTATAATAATATAAAAAAGCTAAACTAAAAATTTTGCTAAAGTTAACTTATATATAAAAAGGTTTATATAAGTTTATATTTTTTAATAAGCTTAAAAAATATATATTAGCAGTATATATTAACTAAAAATAGCTTATAATTTTGCTATTATAGCTTAAATTATTAAACTATAATTATATAATATTAAAGTACTAAATAAATAGATTAAATAGCAGCAAAATAATTTATTTAAAAAACTTATATTTTTTTTTTAACTTTTATTATATAAAGCTGTTTATTTTTATAAATAGCTTATTTATAAATAATATAAATATAACTTTTTAGTTTAAATTTATTATTATATTAGTAGTTAAAACTTATATAAAAAATATAATAAATTTAAACTTTAAAATTTAAAGCAATATTATATACTAAAGTTTAAATAAATATAAATATATTATATAAAGCGTTTTAGCTAGCAAATTTTATAGTATAATAAGTAGTTTTAATAATGCTATTACTTTTTATATAACTTTTTAAAAAGTTATAAAAGCATTAAACTTACTTTTAATACTTACTATTTTTTGCTTAAATTTAAAATTATTATATAATTGCTTAATTAAATTAAAAATAATATAAAAAAAAAATTAATAACTAATATTATATCTTTTTAAAAGTTATATAAAAAAAAGAAATTTTAAAAATATAATAAATTAATAGTAAAAATAACCTAGCAAATATATTTACTAAGTATGCTTTAAATTAAGTACTAAAAACTTTAGTTTTAATTAATAAACTATTTATATAAGTTAAAGCATTAATTAAAAAATTATAAAAGGTATATTTATATATAAAAAAATAGCTAAATTAAAAAAAAGCAAATATTATATATAAGCAGTTAAAAAAATATAAAAATATAAAAAATAATAAATTTTTTATTTATACTTTAAAAGGCTATAACAGATAATTATTCCTTTTTTTTTTTTTTTTATATATATAAAAGTTTTTTTTTTTTTTTTTTTTTATAGCTTTTGCTAAAAGTAGTATACCTTATATAAGCGCTAAATATATATATTATATGCTTTTTTTTAAAAGCTAAGCATTTAATGGTACTTAGTAAATAATACTTCGATATAATAGCAGTAACTGCTTTAAAAACCGTTAATATAAAGCAAAATTATAACTTTTTAATTTTAAATAAAAATTATTTAAAAATACCTTTTTTAACAAATAATTTTTGCTTATATATTTAAAAAAACATTATTTAGTAATATTTAAAAGAAAATATTAGTTAATAAAGCAACAGTAACTATTTTTTCTTTATTTTATTATATAATAAAATATATTAGCTAAAAAATATACTAAAACTTATTTATATAAAAATAAAAATAAGAAAATTTATATATATTTATATAAAGTAATTATATAAAGGCTTAGTAGGCCTAACTTTTAGTAAAAAAGCTATATATTTTTAAACTATTTTTTATTTATATAAAGTTATAAAATTATAAAATATTATTTAGAAGTAGTAATAGTAAGCATAAGTAAGCAGCAGCAGTAAAATTAGCAATAGTTATACTATTATTACTACTACTAATTCTTTAAAAATTATTATTAATTTAAATTATTAAGCAATAAAAAAAATCTTATATATAATAGTAATAGTAATAATAATAATAGTATTACTATTATTACTACTACTACTATTATTATTACTACTATTACATAATACTTATTATTTTAAAGTTAGTATAACTTTAAAATAAAAATAAGGGCATATATATAACAAATATATATATATATATATAAAAAAAAAAAAAAAGAGAAAAAAAAAAAAAAAAAGCATTAAAGCAACTAAATAAACAAATAATAGTTATATAAGCTTTTAAATTATTAATAAAAAAAAGTATATATAAAAGATATATAAACTAGTTTTTTTTTTTTTCTTTTTTTATATAATATAAACCTAATATTATATATTATAGATATAATAAATAAAATAGCAATTTAATATATTATTAAACAATTTTATTTGTTATAATTCTTTAGTTTATAGTTTTTCTTTATTTTAAAGCAGTTATATAAAAAAATATTATAGCTAAAAAAGAAAAAAAGCTAGTATTATAATAGCGGCATTAGCTATATATAATACCTTTTATATAGTACTAATAGCTTACTTATTTAAGCAGTATTTATATATAGAATTTTTCTATAAAAAAAAATTCTATATATAAAAGCTTTGCTTTTATATTTAAATAGAAAATAAATCAATATATAAAGTATTTATTTTACTTATTTATTTATATATAATATCGTATCTCTAGCTACTTAATAGTAAGCATATTATTAAAGCTAAATAGTTAAAAGCTAAAAAACTATTTATATAATAACAACTTAATTAAATTAAAGTATATAGCATTAAAGTTTTATTATAAAATAGGTAGTATATTAACCTATTAAAATTTAAGGTATATAAAAGTATAATATTAAATTGCGATTTTAATTATTTGATTTTTTTTTAAATAAACTATTGCTTTATAAATAGTAAATAATAGTTATAAGTAATTAAGTACTAAAGGATTTCTAAAAGCCTTGCTAGAAATTAAATATAAACTTATAATTGCAATTAAATATAATATTACTAAGTATACCTTAATTAAATAAAAAAAGTTATTAAAATAAAGCTAGTGCTTAGTTTTTTGCAATATAAGTTTTATAGCTAAAGATTAATAATAAATATTTAAATATAGCATAAATAATAAGTATTAAAGTATTATAGCTTATATATCTTTTTAATTGCTATAAAGTATTTATAAAAAGTATGTTTAGCAATTTTATAATAAAGTTTATTTTAATAGTTTTTGTTAGCTTAAAATTCTTTAGCTTAATTAAAGTATAGTTTTTATACGGTTTTTTTTAGCTAGTATTATATATTTTATATTTATTATAGTATTTTAGGTATTAAAAAACCTTTTTAGTTTTTCTAGCTATAAAATAAAGCTTTAATTCCTATATTATATATTTTTTTTTAAAATAGTACTTCTTATTATAAGTTATACTAAAAAACTTACTAATTTATATATTTAAAATATATAATTTATATTTACTTTTTTAATTAACGTTATAAAATAATTAGTTAATAATTATAAATAAATAGTTAAACTAAAAAAAGTTTATAACGTTTTTATTGTTATTATAAAAAGTTTAAAAAATTTTGCTATACTTAAAATCTTTTTTATAATTAGTAATAATTTTATTATAAATAACTTTATTTATAATAGCTTTAGTAATACTAAAATTATTAAGCTTAAATAAAGTTATTTAAATTTTGTTAAAAACTAGTTTATTATTAGTTTTTTAAATTTTATTATTTTTGTTTACTAAGTCGGTAACATTTTTAAAATAGCTAAAAGCGTTTAATATAAAGTTAAAGTGTTTTAAAAAGTAATATACTTATAAATTATATTAAAAATAAAAAATAAAAGTATTAACTAATTTTTTGTTAGCTTAATTAGTTAATTTAATATTAAAATTAATTTAGTTTATAATGCTTTTAATTATAAAATAGTTGGTAAAAACTATAATAAAGCTATATAATATCTTAATAGTTATATATAACCGCTTAATAATTTAAATAATATATATAACTTTTAGCTTAAAAAAATTATACTTTAATTTAGGTATTAAAAATAAATAATTAAAAAATATAACAAAAAAAACTTAGGTACTTAGTATAAAAAATTTTGGTTTTTAAGTATATTTGTTTTTAAAATAAAATAATATTATTTTAAATTTTTGCTAAAAAAATATATTTATTTATATAAACAAAGTTTTACTAAAATTATAGTAATAAAAAATAAAGTAACTATAAATAAGTTTTTAAACAGCTTTAAAAAATGCTAATTCTTTATTTATAGGCTTATAAATAGTTAAATAGTAGTAAGCTTAGCGCTTGCTAGAATTATTAAGTATAAATTAACTAAATTATTAACTTTTGCTTAATAAAGTAGTTTTTTACTTTTATAAGAGCGCTATATATTAGGTATAATAAAAGAAAAAGTTATAATAGAAATTACTACTGCTAATATATTGCTTTAATATTTTAAGAAAATTTAGAAACTTTAAATTGCAAAATATAGCTAGTTTTTTTTTTATTATAAATATACTAAAAGTATTTACTTAAAAACTTAATAATTTAATAAAAAAGTAGCTAATAAAAGACTTTTTTAGTAAAAAAGAGATATACTTTTTATAAAAAAGCTTAAAAATAGTTTAAAAATAAAAAAGGTACTCTTTTTTAGTATTAAAAAAAAGCATAATATTGTTAATAAATACTTAATAAAACTATTTATAAAAATAAAACAGTTTATTTATAAAGCATTAAACATAAGTAAAAAAGTTTTAAAATTTTATAAATATAATAATAAACCTTTTTAGCCTATAAAAGCTAATAATAATAAACTAGTTATAATAATTAAAATAAACTTTAAACTAGTAAAAAAATGCTATAGCATTAATAATAGTTATATACTATTTTTTTTATATAAATAAAATAACTTTTAATTATAAAAGCAATAAATAATTATTAAGTATAATTATTTTATTTAGCATATATAAGTTAATAATAAGTTTAAACTTTATTTTACTTTTATATTATAGCTATATAATAAAAGTAAAATATATAAAAAGTATTAATTTATTTACCTATTTTATCTAGTTTTAGTTATAAAGCTTATTAAATATTTTATTTATAGCTTTTTAATTACGTAAACTTAAAAAATATATTTAAAAATTAAGTTTAATTTTTTACTAATTATTTACTAATAGGATTTTTATTAGCTTATTTTTTAGTATATTAATAATACTTTAATTTTTTTAGATTTTAAATGTTTTATTAAGCAATTATAATATTTTTTTTATTATAATATTTTTATTTATATAAATAAATTAACTATTAAAAGCTTTAATTTTGTTAATTTTACTAGATTTTTTAATACTAAGTATAAATAGTATTTTAAAAATATAAAGTTTATATTTATTTAATATATTAGGTAGCTAAAGCATATTAAACCTATTAAGTAATTAAGATAAGTTAAGTAGCTAGTTTATATTAAGTATAGCAAAAATATCGTAAAAATTATATTAGCTAAAATTGCATATATAAGCACATTTAATTACATTATAAATTATATTTATAACTATAATTATAAAGTTAAAAATGTTATACTATTTTAAAATATTAATTATATTAGCTATATTAGCAATTTTAGATTTAAAAGCTAAAATAGCTATATTTAATAAATTAGTTAAAATTCTGTATTATTTTAATAAATTAATTATGTTTGCAAAGTTAAAAATAGCTAGGTTAGCTAAGTTAGCTAAATTAGTTATATTAGAAACTAATATAAAAGATTCTGTAATAATAGCTTCTATTATAGAAGTTATAAATACTAGTTAGTTTAAAAAAAAAGTATTTAAAAGCTTAAAATTATTAAAAAAATAAATACCTGTTTTTATAACGTTTATATTTAAATTAATAGCATTAATAGTTACTTAATAAAAATATAGTATTATATTAGCTTATTTATTTATAGTATTAGTTACTGCTATTTCTATAGCAAAAAGTATTATAGCTATAAATAATTTCTATATACCTTTTACTGCTTTACTAGTATAGTTGCTTTTTTTAATAGTATTTATATAAATGCTTTTAAAAATAGTTTTAACTTTAAAAAACAAATTAGCTATTATTACCAATTTTAGCATAATTAATTAAATTAGAGCTATTATACTATTTTTATATAAAGGTTTAAATATAAAATCTTTATTTACAAGCAATAATTTATAAAAAGTAAATGCTATAACAGAAGTACTAAATAAAATAATTATATTTTAAAAAAAAGTAATCTTGTAAAAATATAAGTAAGCTTAAAAAAAAATTTAAAATAAGACTTTAAAATTATTATTATTAGCAAAAGTAATTTTGCTATTTTAGTAGTTAATTACTGCTCTTTTAAGGTTTAAAAAACTATTACTTAATAGTAAGCTAGATATAATATTTTTTTTAACTATTTATTTTGTTTTTTTAATTTTAAAAAAAACTAAAAATTTATAGTTATTAAATCTTAAAATATATAACTTAAATTTGGCATATTTTTTATAATAAATATATTTTTTACTTATGCTTTTAATTTTTTTAAACTATTGTTTTATTATATAATTAATAAATTTAAAAATCTTTTATAAAATAAAAATTTAGCTAATACTAGTATTAATATATACTATAACATTATTGCTATTAAATTAAGCATAAATAGTAACTTAAAAAAATATATAATTATTGCTTATAGCTTTAACTACTTTATTAGAATTATAAAGTTTAGGCGGTATTTTATATAATTTTAATATAATTTGCTTTTTTTTATAATTAAGGCTTTTATTTTTTGCTGCTAAAAAGGCTAATTTTAATTTAAGAAATGATAAAAAGGCTAAGCTTGCTATATAAGTTTTAAGGTAGTAAAATAGTTTATTCTAACTTAAAAAAAGGTATAATAGCGCTTGCATATATAAATAATAAGGTATAACAAAGGTAAGCTTTTAATTTATAAAAATATACTAAGTATACTATTTAATATATTAATCTTTAATATAAGTTAAATTAAATATTTTATTATAGTATTTATATATTATATTATAGTTAATTATAATATAAGCGCTATTGCTATTATTTAAATTAAATAAAGTTATTAAAAAAATAAAAAAAGCTAAAAAAAAAAAAGTAATACTGTTTATTTTTTAATTTTTGTTTAATAATATTAGCATAATTTTTTTTATATTTATTATATTTATTTTAATAACAATTGCAACTATTTTTGCAGTTATAGCCTTTTTTTTTATAAAGGTTCTTTTTTTTTTATATTTATTGTTTTTATTTAAATAGTACTTATTAAATAAATACCTTAAATACTTTTTATTTTTGTTGCTTTATTTACAACAAAGAAAATAAAAACACTTATTTTATTTATCTTTTTTATTATTATTATATTATAACTATTTTAAAGCTCTAAAATATTTTTAATATATAGCAAATAAAAAAACTAGTTAAGCTTAAGCAATATATATTATATAATTCTTTAAAAATTCTGTTAACTTAAGTATTTAAAAATATTACTTAATATTTAAATCTATTTATAACTAGATAATAGTTATAATATTATACTAGTTTTTATTCTTTTTATTAAGCGTTTTTATAGCTTTAGTATATTATAACTTGTGTTAAATAAAATTAATTATAGCTGCTTTATTTTTAGCTATATATTTAAAGAAAAGTTTACTTTTGTTAAATTTTATAGTAGCTTGTAAAGCTTATATAATAAAGCAAGCAATTAATTTTTTTAATATTTTATTTAAACTTTTGTTACAAAAAAAATAATAAGTATTTATTATTAACTTATTATTTTACTATTATATTACTAATGTTACTAATAGTATTTACTATATAAAAAGAATTTAAGCTTAATTAGTATTAACTCTATTAGCATTTTTTAAAAACGATTTAATATGTTTTATAAAGTAGTATACGTTAATAAATATTAATTTATTACTATTAGTAATTATTTTAATATTATTAAAGTTATACTAAATAAAATTAAATAATTTTATATTTAATTACTTAAAGCGATTAGATTTTTTAAATAATATATTTAATCTTATAAGAGTTTTACTACTATAATAGCTGCTATTGCTACTAAAAAGTAGCAGAAAAAGCGGCGCAAAAAGCAGTGCTTTTTTATTTTACAGCTATAGTAGTTTATATAGTAAACCTAGTACTCCGGGTAGTTTACCTAGTAGTCCGCCTAAAAGTCTAAGTAATAGCTTAAACTGTCGTAATATTTAGCTAAAAGGACTATTACTGTTTTTATTGTTGCTATTATTGCTATTTAGGTCGCTATATTTTATAGCTAATATATAATAACGTTTGCAAATATTTAAGTTATATTAATTAAACCTTTTATAGTTTTTATAACTATTAATAAAACAGTATAATATAAAATATTATAATAGTTTATTATAATATATTTAATTATAAGTATATTTAAATAACTGCTTAATTATTAGCGCAATATTTTTAGCAAAATAAATAGTAAGTACTAAAAGTTAAAATATTTAATTATTTATTTAAAAAAGAGCAGCTATAAAACTAAGTTAAAGTATAACTATAAATACTAGTACAAGAATTAATATATAAGCATATTATATAAAAAAGTTTAGAATACTAAGTATATTTAGCTAAACTTTTGCTTAAACGGCTAATTAGCCAAATTTTAATATAGGAACAGCTAGTATACTAAATATAAGTTGTTATATTAAAGGTTACGCCAACTAAAGCGCTACTAGCTATACCGCCTAAACTAGTATAGCTGGCTAGCTTAACTAGTTAAATATATTTTATTATTATATAAGCTTTACTAAGCTATTATTGCTTTAATAAAAAGTAGAAAAAAAAGATAAGTTAAATTAATTAAAATTTAGCAATAAAAATAAAGCTTTTGCTTTTAACTTATTTTTATTACAGCTAAATACCGGCTATAAAAATAGTATAAATTTCTTATATTATTTAAAGAAACTATAAAAACTTGCTTTTAAGTATTTTTTACTTTAGAAAATATATAATATTATTAAAATATTATTAGCTAAAGATATTATATATAACTTGAAAAAGTTAACGCTAGCTTTAACTTTTTTAACTTTTTTATAAAAAGCTATATTCTTTTTATAGTTAAAAATTTTATTAGCTATTATTTAATCTCTAATTTGCTAATTTTTAAAATTTTTTTTAATAAACTTTTAACTTTTAAAATTGTTATTATACTTAGGTAATTTTTTATTAAATTTCTGTTTTTTAAATTAACTATTTTTTTTATATTTAATAAAGAAGTTATCTAGTTATACTAGTGCGGCCTTATAAGCTACGCCTTATTATAAAGATTTAGATAAAATATTTATAATATATAAATTAAGTTAAAGTAATTAAAAAAAGAGCTAATTAATTTATTAAAGTATTATAAAATAAGTAAGCCTATTTAGTAAGCCAATTAGTACTAAAGTTATAGTTAAAGGTTTTTTTAATATTAGCTATTAATTAAACTAACTTAAGCTTTTTTAGTTTTTAAAGGTAGCTTAAGTAATAATTTTGCTTTTAGTAGTATAAGTATTAAGCCTACTTTAATTAATTTTAGTGTTAAATTTTTAATAAAAACAGGTTTACTAAATTTTTTAATTATAGTATTATAATTTACTTTAAATATTACTGCTTAAGCCAATTTAAATAATATTAAAAATATATATAAAAACTTAATTATAATTAAGTAGTATAAATATTTAATTAAGGTATATAAGGTATAAAGTGCTTATAAAGCATAAATATTTTATATATAAAATATTTTTTAGTATAAAAATACTATATAACTTAGCAAGTATTAAAAAAAAACTCTATTTATATATTATTTAGTTAATACCTATTGTTAGCTATTTTATAATAAATTGCGTACTTTTAAATAATTATATATAGTTTATAAAACTTAGAAAAAAAAGCTATATAAAATAAACTTTAATATAAAAGATAAAAAAAGCATATTAAATATAAATATAAAAAAGTATATAATATATGCTAACTTAGCTAAGAAATTATAAATTATTGTATACTAAGTACTAAGTATAGTAATATTTTAAATAGTATAGCTATTAACGCAGGATAAGAATTAGACTATTTAAGCGTAGTTTGCGGCAAAAATAGTAAAAAAAACAAAGTATAAAGTTTTGCTTAGCTATAAATAAATAAATCTTAGCTTAAATTTTAGCGTTAATTTTGTAGGCTTAATCGGTAACTTATAGCTTAACAAATTAATCTTTAATAATATATAGATTTAATAGGTTAGCTAGTAGCTTTAGCTAAATTAAAGTTTTAACTAGTTTTAATTAAATATTATAAGCTAATTTAATTAGTATAACTTATAAAATAACTAAAAACGCATAAATTACAGTAAAAGTTGCAAATTACTCTAGTTAGAATTTATAAGCTAAAAAGTAATAGTAATTAAGTACTATAAGCTAACTTAACTAGAATACCAGTTTTTATATGTTTTAAAAGGTTATAAACTATTTTGTGCACATATAATCTGCCGGCAAAAAAAAAAAGTCAGCCTTAAAAAAAATAAGGCTTAATATAAAGAAATAAAGTAATCTTTAAAACGCTAGCTACTATTTAGTATAATGCACCTAAAGTTGCAGTTAATACTAGTAGTTAAGTCTATAAAAAAAATATAAATTAAATAAAAGTAGCCTGTAAAGCTTATCTCTATAGTAAAAACCTAAGGTTTCTACTTTATTTAATCTATAAGATAAAAAAACTCCTTATTAATATATATTAAATAAGTAAAAGTAAATAAAAGTAAATAAAATAAGTTATAATAAGTCGAAATACCTAGTAGTAAATAGTAATAAAAATAATATTATAGCTTTTATTTATTTTTACTTTTATTTATTATTACTTATAATTACTTATAATTACTTATTTTTATTTACTTTTATTTACTTTTACTTATTTTTATTTATTTTTACTTATTTTTACTTATTTTTACTTATTTTTACTTATTTTTACTTATTTTTACTTATTTTTACTTATTTTTATAATTTTTATAAAAATATAATCCTTATAAAAAACATAAAGCTTATAAAAGTATAATTAGTTTAAAAATTTAATATTATTTTTTAATAATTAGGATTTTTTTTTTAAAATTATTATAAAAAAAAACTACTTTTAAAAAGTAAAAATCTTTATAATTTATTACTATTGTTATACTTTAACAAAGTTATAATTTTATTTTTAAATAATGGTTTTAATTTTTAAAAAGTATTTTTATAATTTTTTTATATATTTTTTCTAATTTAGTATAATATTTATTTACTTATTTACTTATTTTACTTATTTAATTTACTTATTTATTTATTTATTTATTTTATTTAGTTAATTTATTTACTAACTTATTTATTTACTAGCTAAAAAAAGCTATATAATTTAGTTAAATTAGCATTAAATAATTATAAGCTAGTATTAATAAGTTAAAATAAGTTATAATAACAAAGATTTACTAATAAATTAATAGGTATATATTTAAGCTAACGTTTTTATAGCTTTTATTAATTAAAAATACTAAAAATAACTTTAAAAAAACCTTTTTAAAAATTGGTAAAATTATCTGGAAATAACTGCTAAATAGCTAGTTAAATAAAGATCATTATTTTGACTCCAAATATTCTAAAAACCGTTGTTTTGCTTTCATTGGTTCAATTAACTATTAAGCAGTCAAAATAATGTTTTGCTTGTAGGCAACGCTGCCGACAACGGTCTGGCCGTAACAATCTAGCCCTACTCATTTAAATACCTATAGGACCACAATTCTGGCGTTTATTTCTCGATCTTTCACATTTGCTTTTATTTCCTCGGGGCCTTAAGGGAAGAGGGTAGGCATTCCGCCCTACCTGTGCTTGTCGATCGACCGATCGTCAAGAAAGAATCGGTCTCGTCAAGCGCTTTTGAAACCTCCTTGTCTCTCGATTCATTTCCATTATCGAGGGCTGACTGCGTCTGCGCAGCGATGAGCTGCGAAACTGCGTGCCAGACGTCACCCTGTCTGGTATAACGAACATTTGCCACAAACAGGCCCGTTATGATCCAAATGCACAGCAAGTCCACGGAGCCCATAACAAGGACAGCAATTAAGCCGTTCCACTGCTGCGGGACTCGGACCTCGGGAGAGAAAACTACTTCGACATCACCCGGGACGTCAAACAGCGGCAGCGTGATGTAAAAGAAGTTCTGGGCGAGCTTCGCCATGTAGGTGTCAATGGCCACAGCGACCCGCTGGCTAGAGTTGACAATGCTACTGAACAGCGCCGCGCCGTCTTTAGAAGACGAGAATCCCCTCATCTGACACGTGGTGCACACATTTAGGCTCTCGTTGTTGTTAGCCCACGACCATATGGCAGAGGAAGGACCGTGCCACGACGCCCATTCGCTGAACGAGATGTCGTCCTTGGTCGAACTCGCGTTGACGTCACTAGAGAAAGCAGACGAAGGGGCCATGATGGGGTGCTGTATGTTGTCGATGGTCAGAATTCCCCTGTCCTGGGCGCTTTTCTTGTCCTCGCTCGCTCCCATCATGTCCTGCAGTATCCCCACACTGGCCGTGTGTATGTCGGGACTCCATAGGAACTCGGGCTCGGAGAGCGTCACTTTTGTACTCATTTGCACCTGCGATATGGTGGTGTTGATCTGGGAAAAGCACAGGCTGACGTTCAGGAATGCACCCGAGTACATCTCGTAACTGATCCACTCGCCGTGCGCAGCAGGCGCCGGCAAAGGGCCGGCTGTGATATTGGTGTCGTAATAGTTGACATCGGCATTGGATGCAAATGCCAGGAAAATCATGGATGTAGGCCCGTATAGGTCATTTGTTGTTTGCCATACATCAATGTCCGCCTCCGTGTTTATGCCTGGAGAGTCGAGGCGACAAAGAGCAGACCCCCATTCGGGAAACCTGATGTTGTGCTGCGATGGTATTGTGCAATTAAAGGCTGTCAGATAACAGACACTTTCGGCCCCATCATTCCTATCGTAGCATTCTGTGGAATGCTCTATATGGGCATCCCTAAAGGTTTTCTCGTACGAAATCTCTCCTGTCAAAGAGGCATAGGGAATATCTAAAGAGAATGGATGGACTTGCACTTGAGCTTCGACCAAAGGTTTCATGCATGACACCTCTGTATTCAGTGCGAATGCAGTGCCTTTGAAAGCTCTCAGTTTGGTTCGATCTTGGCGTTTGAAGGGTAGGAAAGCCCGTTGCTTTAGGCCGGTATAAGACACGCCATGTTCGTCGGGCAGCGGCGAGTCAGCCGAATCCAATTCCCCAAACAAGGCATTCGAGCCTTGCAGATTAGCCCATGAAGATCCGAAGAAACCTTGGATGTCTGACTGTGTTGCGGGCGATAGCGAAACATTGTGTCGAATTGACGTCGAATCCCCGACGATACTGGTAGTATTTAGATCAGGTACTAGGATTGTGGAGGAGAACTGGATCCCTAGTGACCCAAGACCTAACGTGACGAGTATGAGCGTTTCCAAGTGGAAGATTAACGCAAACGATTTAGTGAAGAGTATATTCTGAATGAGCTGCTGCGGCCCGCTGTTGACGCTCCTACATATAGATACTTTTGCGATTTGAGAAATGTGGACTTTACGCCTTTCTATCAGAAGCGCGGCAACCATCGAGGTGCAGACCGTAGCCTGGATACTGATCGCTAGGCGCAGAGCGACAGCTGACAGTGTCACGGCTCGAATAGCCCAGTCGCGAAGAATGATTGCGCGCCAAAGGCTCGGTGCATCTTGGCCACCCAAGGATCCCTCGCCAGCCCAGAGAAAGGCGAGAAAGGCCATCTGTCATAGCCGTGTTAGAGTCTGTGGTAGCAACTCCGAGCCTCGACGCATATGTTATGTAATAGGGGGTTATGGTTTCTTACCACGATGATGCTTAGAACTGATCCGCCGATGACTACGAGACAGCCAGATATCCCAAGTGATTCCCTGACCGGAAGTCGTCGATCAAGTTGGCTCGTTGGGAGTTGGGTTTCGGTATCAAAAGAAGACGACGCTCTTATCTGAGGATGCGTATTCACGCTGTAAGCCACGACAGTCGCCTCCCTGGACTCGACGGTGAAAGTTGACTGATTGTCGGGATTCTCTTCCGAATGCCTTTCTACCTGTACTGAGCTGTTATGGGTCACCGGTGCTGTTGATGTCTGTAACTCTGCGCGATTGCTATCGGTCTGATCCGAGTCACATTGTTCCACTGAAGAGACATGTGGCTGCGGCGTTAGGTGAGTAAGCTCGCATGCTTCGGCAACGATTGGTTCAGGTACAGGGTTTGTCTTCGACATTCTTAAGGAGGAATGAGATACGATGAAGTGACTGTTGAAGATGTTTGAACGGATACAAATGTAAGGGTTGGTGGGAGACTTTTATGTTCGCTCTACAGGTGGTCTTCTTATTATTGAAGAAAAGACTATAGTATATCGAGGCATCTTAAAGTCAGTCCCATAAATAGCTTTGCGACTTTTGTTCAGATGTGCTATTAATTACATGGATCATCTTATCTCGAGCTTGAGTCGGTAGCATCAAAGCCTTATGCATCTCCAAATTTAGAATTTACATTGCATGGTCGTTCATCGTCCCCAGCTTTCAAGCCGTTCATTACGTTGCAATACCCCATTGCTTCTTGGGGGCCATTACTCCTTAGGGGCTATTGCTCATTGGGGATTGAGTAGTGAGTCAATCATTCCAATCAAATAGCTGCGGTGTCGTGAGCAGATCGACAGATACTCCAAAAAAGAAACGGTGGTACTGGAGTCGACAGCCAATCGTACGTCACAACGGGAAACTGCCAAGTTCCTCGGGTTGGACGCCCAGTGTGCCTCTCACCCATTCTTGTGTCAATCTTGAGAGTCTGAAAGCCTAATGGCCCATAATTGCCCGGTGATGGTGGGAGCCTCCCAAGTCCTAGTAGGTGCAGGAAGCAAAATATGTCTCACAAGGCGTACGCCAGATGGCAGTATCTGGCCTCACAGCGAGAAGAGATCTATTTTTGTTGACATTAAAAGATGGTACTACCGGAATGCGAACCTTCGGTGAAGGTTCTACAGGTGGGGAGGTCGAATTTTACAAAGAAAGCCATCGGACTTATTAATATATTCAAATAATTATTTCACTCAGGGGATTGACTATGGACGAGGCTCTGGTAGAAACAAGTGAATGACTCCGAGACCAGCTTGCTACAGTCTATATATAGGATATGCTGGGGTATTAGGAAGCAAGCCGACTTGCTGCGCTGGTTAGCAGATGCCTTCGTACCAAATTTTCAATTCGACAGTAGTATATAGGTATAGAGCTGTAGTTTTATTTAGTAATATTACTTACGACGACTTGCTGCCCCTGGTAATACTGTACCCCCTGTCAAATATAGTCTACCGGTAGCCAATCTCGCTCCCAGGACCATCGCGGCATCCAGTGCGCGTCCAGAAGAGGCCAATGCATGATTGATGAGGACCATGAGCACGACTTGCCCACGTTCCCTCTGTATAGAGATGTGGTTTGAAGTGGTGCTGCTCTGCAGGAATCGAAACAATGCAAATACGACAGGATAACAGATTGCTTGCTGCTTGACGGAGGAGGAAGCCACCGTACTGAATATATCGCCATATTTGCAAGGACACCTTCATAAAATTGAGATGAGCATTTCATTTTGAGGCACAGCGGCGGTAATTGATCAAGCAATATTGAAATAACATAAGGCTATGGCGTGAGCGACGTACCAAGCCGTGTGAACTACAATATTGAAACCAGATATAGTTCAAGAGGCGTATAAGTGTGGATGGTCTTCAAGGTTCTGCCAAGGAATCACGATTTGGGTGCCCCGTGCTCCTGTTCTTTTTCCTTGCCCCAGTATGAGTGGATGCATCGGGAGTAATAGGCGGATCGCCTGTTTGTAGCTTTTCACCAGCGATTTCCGAACCCTCTAGTTGCCGGGACAGTCCTGAGCGTCCAGAATTCTGCTCGAATTGCTCAGATTGAGGTGAGAGTATAGACCGTCGGGAAGACTCGCCCTCGACTCGTAGCATATCGACGGCAGAGCATATCTTCTGGAAATGTTCGACGGCCCATAAATCTTGGACGTTCTGAACAAAGATTGGTGTCTTCCACCTTTCGTCTCCCTCTATTGTTGGTACAATATCAAATTTAGAGATGACGCACCGATGATACGTCGTATTTTTCCCATCGATGAAGGGATAATGGCCGTAAATTCTCACTGCCTCATCGTCGTGCGATATCGAAAAGCCGAGAATGTTCCGATGAAGCTCTTGCTCTCGGTGCACAAGCCGGAAAAGAGTGACTAAACCTCTCAACGCGATAGTCTGACTAACAGTATTCTGTCGGTCGGCAATGTCGAGTGCCGTCGCTCCACATGTCACTTCAGCAGTAAGGAAAGGAAAATATGTGTCGTATGTCGTGTTGATTTGTGATTCCTGGTACGATTCGGTGCATATAAAAGGCCGTAGTTTCTGCAGACGTGCGGGGCTAAATGCTTCTCGATCGAAGCCAATACTATAGTCAGGCCGTGGACGACGGTTACAACACCGTATAGCGTTAATCCAGCTCGCATTGATGGTCTCATTGAGGATGCTTAGATGTTCAGCTCCACGGAGTGCTCGAATTTTAGGTGAAGGAACCAATTGCGGTAGTAAATAGCGAACGACCGTCGCCCCATTTTTGCCCTTCACCATCTTGCACACCTGAGGGAAGAGCTTGTCAGAGAATAACGTATCTTCTGGTAGCTTCTGCGGCGTAGTTAGGAGCTCCTGGCAAAGCGTCTTGCTTTCAGGCGTAATACCCTCTGCATGGTCATCCATGAAGCTCCCGAAATCCTTAAGTTCTATCTCGACATTTGGATCTTTGTATGTATTCTTTTCTGACAAAAACTTTTGATCGGCGGAAGAGACGGTTTCTGCGGTGAGGCTACTAGACGAACGCTTACGCACGAGTGCAGACGATCGTCGCCTGGCCAGCGCACTGGGGACGTAGTTCTCTCGACAGCTCTGCATTGCTTCTTCTTCAGCTTCTGGCGGCCAGGTTCCCTGTTCACTCCAGTAACGAACCCGATCATTCTTGGACTCAATCGATGCAATGGCTTGGTCCTGGTCAGAGTTATCCCTTCTCTCGGCGAGAGAGAGTCGTGCACGCTTTCGAGGAGGCTCTGGCGATGCCTGTGAGGCTACGACTTTGTGGTGTTGTTGCTGCCGCCCAGCTTCTGCGTAAGAACTCCTTTGGCGCGTCGCAATACGTTGACTGCGTCGCATGAGTTTGTTGCTTGCATCGGAATTGGTCATCATTTGGCCTTGTACGCGCGCTCCCTGCTGGAAATTTTTGAGATGCGCAGGCGACAATCATAATGAGGGGGGAAAGGCGAGCAATTTACTGTTGCTGCGAAGATGTTGAGCAGGCGATGGCCGCCAATGCGAAAGTTTAGCGCGCGGAGGGTGGCGCAGAGCATGCGCCTGATTTTGTGGCTGAGACAATGCCCCAAGTTGGAGGGAGATCTCAGAAGCCAGGACTACTTTAGCAGAGCCAAATAGATGCAAGACCTATTGAATGAAAATGAGCAGTGTAAGGACATTGTTGGGTTTGCTTCGTTCTGAGCTGTTTCCATGTTTTCCCTCCCTATAGGGGTATGTTGTTACATACTCCGTTTTCATGGATGGTTCTATTCCCAGATAGGCTAGCACGCCCTGGGCGAAGGGTACTTAGGGGCCCCAGACGCGTCGCAAGGGGTTTTTCCTGGTTTTTATCCCTTTATTTAGCCCTATGACTTCGTACGGTGGCCAGCTACGATAGCGCATTGTACGAAGCCTTCTAAGGCACCCCAAAAGAAAAGCAACACTATATGGGCATGGGTTTGGGCAGCTATTCGAGACCTGGGCCGGGTGGCCGGCTACGTACAAATAGCGCACCGACCAGGCCTCGAGTAGAGGCTCATGCTCCCCCAATACTAACACATACCCATTTCGTCCTCTGTTCACAGAGCCGCAATTTTTGGGTAGCAGCGTTCTACTCGTAGGCTAATAATCTCATTTGGGCCTTAAGTTCTTGGCATTGGGTTCGGCGCACGCACACACCTACAACGTCATGCCCAATATAATGGATGGCGGGCAGCCTTATCGTCCCAGATTTCATTGCCGCGACAGCCGACTTTGGAAACTTGCATGCCACTGGAGACTCCAGAAAAAGGTCATTTGGGCGTTTCATGGGACTGTCGGACACAAAAATTATCCACCATGTGACGCTGGATTGCGAACGTGTTCGCAGTTGTTGCCGAGGCCAGCCTACCTTATCGCTGCCCACGATCCGATTAATTTGGGTGATATAGAAGACATGCAGGTTTGGAACGTATTACGTCAATCAGCAGACCGGTATTCCATGAATATTGGGTGGCTCTTGAGGTGAAGCAACACCGCTACCATTCACTGGCCAGTTTTCTCTAGAGCCTGCTGGCGCTCACGCCTATCCGACAGTATCGGCAAAGAAAAGGGGTAAAGAAAAGGACAGTCCATCTCACCAAAGAAGCAACCAATCTTTTAGGTCCCCGTGTTGGCTTCTGGTTTGATAATCATCTCCTACGCCTAAAATTTGAATAGTCGAGCATCGACCTATGGCGTTTCCGTCGCAAATGGTTCTGAGCAGTTCGAGTTATACGATATCTAATCACCCCCTTCATACCCTACACGATGCAGCCGTACAAGTCACCGATGGCCTTATTCGATTACACTATGTTATCTCGACTTGGGCCAGATGCGTTCGAGGCAAGCATCCAAGGGACCCGAGCCCAACCAAGGCTAGTTGCTTCAATGTCACGGCCATAGAGGCGACTCAAGATATTTGGTTTACCCCTCCCTCTCCTGTTTCCCTGTCTGTTGTCAAATATGGGTACGATCAACACCTATTTGACTATATATTACACTCGATATCCCAGGTCTGTCGGATAGACTCACTCTCTCCCTGCTACATCTTGAATTCAACCTGCAAGCCTACTACTGCTATCTTTGACATTTGCCTCCGTTCTTAGACACTTAGCATAAACTTCTCTCCCTCCTTCATCGTCGAGACCTTTGCGCTACCCAATCTACTTACGGGCCTATACCTCGGCAACGCAAGAGAATCGTGGGCCAGAATGGACAACGCAGAGATACTGAAAAATATTGGGTACAAATTCCCCTCCTCGCCCTCTCGTAGAGCACAGGAAGAGCTAGAACTGACACAAATACAGTCCCAACGACTTGTTTGTGGCTGTAATGGGCATCACAGGGTCTGGCAAGAGCACCTTTATCGGCAATTTGACAACCGCGGATGTGGATGTCGGTCACGGCCTCGAGTCTCGTAAGCTAGTTAAATCTTCTGGACTGGCGGTGTCACGGATTTAACAAGATGTGCGATCCAGATACCAAGCTAATCCGAGCTTACCCCTATGAATACCGCGGCTGCACGGTCTGGCTCGTCGACACACCCGGTTTCGATGACACGGTCCGCCCAGATATCGATGTACTCGAAGATCTAGCCTTCTGGCTGAAAGTGGCCTCTGACCAAAAATTTCAACTCGCTGGCATCATTCACCTCCACCGCATTACTGACATCCGGATGGGAGGCGCCGCCTACAAGGACCTTAAGATGTTCCAGAAGTTCTGTGGCCAGGAGAGCTTTCCCTCGGTCGTGCTCGCAACGACCATGTGGCCCAAGAACCCGAGCAAAGAGGAAATCGGGAGGGAGGAAGAGTTGCGAACTAGGTTCTACCAGAATATGATCGACGAGGGCCGCGGTGCCAAGATGGTACGTCATATGAATACCAAGGACTCGGCTGCCGCCATCATCTCCCAGCTCGTGGATCGGGTAGTGGACAAGCCTAAGAGCCAGCCGCTCGTCCTGGCTATCCAGCGGGAGCTAGCCCCCAAGGGAGCTCGGCTGCTGGATACGGGAGCGGGCCGCGAGCTGGAGGGAGAAAGGATCAGGATCCGTGAGTCGTTTGAGAAACAACTCAAGGAGAACCAGAGACGCCTTGACCTTGCTATGGAGCAGAAGGACAAGGAGCTGGTCGACATGCGGAAGCAGCAGCAGGCCCGGCTAGAGGAGATGCTAGTTGAGGCCCGGAAGAGGGAAGAGGAGACACGCGCTCGGCTGGAGGCCCAGATGGAAGAGAGATTCGAGGAGAAGGATAAACTGTTTCGAGAGATGCAAGAACAGTTCTATGGCTCCGATGGACAGTCGAATGCGCCCCGAGCTCGGAGTCCAAGCCCAAGTGATCACAATCCTTGTCAGAACAGGAGATTCCAACAGAAAAACAACCGGAATGGCAAAGAAGAGCAAAGGAGCCCAATTGCCGTGGTGCTTTTTGATCTTATGTCACTGTGTAATATCATGTAGCTTGTTGCCTTGGACAAGCGGTTCCTCTTTAGGGATAGAAAATGAAACAAGGTAGCAGGCGGTTGGCTTTCACACCCCTCCACGTTTTCATATTAAGCATTACTAAATTCAACGGAGGCCTAAGAGCTTTAAGAGAAGAACGGGGGTTGTTGCACTACTGCGATGAGTTAGTAAGTTCCATTTCGTGATATTACTTACGACTACTTGCTGCTCCTGGTATTATACCCCCTGAATGATTATGTAAGTAATTGGAAATATTACATTCTACTTTCACAATGGTGTATAGTAATAATGTTGCCCTCTTGTTGTATGACGGCACCAACGGTTATACGTAGAAAAGTAGGGTGAAACCTCAATGTTCTTATTGAATATCTACCGAAACTACTCCTCTTTATGTCACGCCCCTGGCTGACGAAATCGCGAGAGCCTCACTGTGGCTCCCTCATGAGACTTTCAGTGGAAGCAATATGCGCCCCGACAGAACTCTCATGAAGAGTATCATCACTTGTCTCACTTATTTATCCACCGCTGTCTCCCCCTCCTCGCCGGCAGGCACATACTGGCCGACGAAAGGCGAGGTGCGCTTCTCTTCCTTGACTACGACTTGGTCAGCATCTTGCTAAACATGGTCGTAATGCTCGCATGACGTACCTGCCGTTGGGGCAGCTAGGCCGATTGCGACGAGGGCGGCGAGAAGCACGAAAATCTTCATGTTTAATGGATTTGTAGGTGCTTGGTGGAAGGGGTGAGATATAGATGGGAGGCGCCGACTGGTGTTCAATGTGTCGGATTGTCTTATGGTAGCTGAACGAGAGAGCAAGTTGAATCTACTACCGACTGCTAAGTCTCTTCCATGGGTTTAAATAGATCCTCTGAAGACAGTGCTTCCTGGCACCAGCTATAACGGACATACTTGGTACTATGAACAGAGAGATAGGATCAACTCCACCACTCTGTGTCACATTCCCGCCCTGGTCGCTTGCATATAACATATTGGTGATGATTTGAAATGCTGCCATGTGAGTTTCTGAACACGGCCTGATCCGCAGGACTTTGCCATGATGCCACAATGATGCATATATCGCGCAGTTGAGCAACTGTTCCTATTAGCTACGTCTAATATTACGTGATTACCTAGTACGCTCTTATTGGTCGAGTGTGACCTGTGTAACAAGAATATAGGGGGAGTTAATACGCCCCCTACGACGTGTCTTTATGTTTTGATAATCGTGTCGCATTGTTAAAGCAGCAGGTCGTCTGCATAGTCCTATCTGTTCCGCATAGCTACCTAACCAGCATATGAATTGCCCTCGTGTCATATGATCACATTCCGCAATGCAGATCTTACCGATATAATGACAACGTAATAGGAGGGTCTCCTGCGCAGTTAGATAGAACAGTAGGCATATTTGCAATGCAATCGCGTGATGACGACGACGTGACTGATATTGGTAACAGACTTTAATTCGGAAGGTGATGATTGTACCTATCTTATCAGTGCATGGGTTTTCTACCTGCGTTATTCGTCTACGTTGGTGGCGTCAAAAGGATCCAAGCCACCTCCACAAATCACGACATATTCCTAGATGTGTGCAAAAACTGCCTTTTATTTGCAAGGGGCTTCATGCAGAATTCTAACTCGCTTATTCTTATCTCCAAAGCCATGACGCCGCCGTACCCTGATATTCCGTTTCGATCAACATACCTAGAAACATGACCTCCATCGACAGTCAACGATTACCAAATCGTCTTCCGACACCGGTAAAATCCGAGCTCAATCTCAGCAACACTACCTGTATGAGGCTCACAGCTCTCGGAGAGCTGGTCCGCACAATGATTTGTGTGATGCAGGCTGATTGTCTTATTGTCAATAAACTCCAACCTGTTGGCCATCGCATATTGCAACTTCCTCCACTGAAATAGACAATGCTCATCATGATAACTTTACGCAATAGCCGTCAGATACCTAGCTTTAGTGAAACGTTGGTATTAGAGGGTTAGCTTACCGAGATGTGTAAGCCAACTTATACTCGCCAGCCCAGAGTTGCTCTGGCAGTAGCGCCTGCGACATATTCTTATCGCTGTAGTATGTGCGGTCCTCAAAGATTGGTAGAGACTGGGTGAGCTCGTCAAAGACGCATCTGGCTGGCATCCAACCGTAGAACATAGGTTCCATCTTGCAACCGCGGGCCCTAGCGGCGTCGCTGGAACGGCCACAGTAATTCCAATCTTCGGCCTCTATCTCGGCTGCTGTCTTCGGGATAGAGAGGGCCCCGCGTACGGCTAACAAGATCACGCCGAGGGCGATGGTCGTCACGCAACCGATGCTGAACGAAAGAGTATTCCATTTATTTTTGCGATGCCTCGTCGGCGGCACTTCCGTGCTTACGTCGCTAGGGAGCGGCTTGTACTCAAAGCTGCTTTTCATGATAATCTGCTGCGACTCGATTGAGAATTTTGATAATTAAGTAGACCAAACGAGGAAATTGGAAAGAGCACGGTTGAGCGGTGACGAAGACCAAGTAAGATATTACTGCAAGGGGATATGGCTGCGGCCGCCTTCACATGAAAATGAAGGCCGAAGCAATGAATATCGGGCAGTCTTTGCCTACTGCTCAATATTATCTCGCTGCTTTAGCATCCATAATGTATTTGCTAATGCATAGGTGCGGCACAAGAGTTGAGGTGCATGCCGCCACCGTCATGCGGAGAAAAGCTTCCGCAGCATAGCTCGTGTGCATATTACGTGATGTTACTAAAAGAGTATTCCGCCTTCGCCTCTCTTAGGTTTCGCATGTGTTCGCTGATTCCTCTTTCTCAGAATCGTAATAGCCCAAATTACCAGACCATGAGGGATCCAGCAGGACAAGATACCGAAGGGCTCCTCCCTAAGGAGCATCTGTTGGGCGCCGAATCGACGCAGTTCACAGGTCGAACAGGTCGAACAGTATTAAAGAGCTGGAAAAAACATTCTCTGACTATAACGACAATACTCGGCATCACTAACACCGTCACCCTTAGCGCCTTTCTCTTTCTACTTGCAACTCGACAGTCACACACTCCATGCGTCAACCAACCTCCAAAAGGCATTGCGCCGACTCTAGCACATCTGGCACAAGAACATAGGCCACAACTGCTCAATGTGACATTCTACCCAGACGGTACCCCCTGGCGAGAGCATAATTCTACCAAGGCGGATGAGGTATGGGCTGAGTATACACAAGCCGGTATGTCTTACATCTCCATACTATACCTCTAGAATAGACGCTTAATTCATCATCTCAGATGGAGGATTCATCATGATCCCCAAAGAAGAAGCCGCGGCAGCAGACATCGACCCTTCGCGGCACGCTTACGTCGATAGGCCCGACATTGGCATGGTAGGCTACCCCGTGCTGCCCGAGGCCGTCCACGAGATGCACTGCGTCAACATGCTGCGCAGAAACCTATACTATAATAAGGAGCACAGTCGCTCGACCTGCAGGCCGCCCTTTTGCGTGCCTCCTGAACTGGAGAATTGGGACATCCTGCACATCGGTGAGATGACCCTGCTACATCAATTAGCTCACTACTCTGCAATTGATTACTATGTGATTATGCTAAAGACCCGCATAGATCACTGCCTCGAGATAATTCGCCGACGGATCGCGTGCACGGCGGACTTGGGAATCGGTATGTTGTTACTCTGACCTCGCCCGATTTGGGTGTAAGAGGTGGCTGACTGTTGGGTATTAGTGCCCTTCTTATGGTATAGGCACAGCGGGAAGTTGACGGGCGAGAATGCGCGCATGCACACGTGTGGCGACTACGAGGCCGTGAAACAGTTCGTGGCCGAGAATGGGGTTCGAACCCCTCCGCTGGGCACACAGAGGGCCCTGAAACCACCGGAGGGCGCCTATACCCTCGCGGACTACGACCAGTGAAGCTATTCTCGGAAAGGGCGTAGGATAGCAGAGGTCCGGGTATCAAAAGAGCAAGAGAAAAGTAAGGATTCTGTTAGATACTTACGGGCAAAGATACTAATTATTAATTGGCTCGCTTATTTCTGACATTGGCTATGCCATAGATGACGGCCGGAATAATGCGCCTAACCCACTCGTTCGTCTCCCTACCTGATGCCCAATGTTGTATATAGAGGGCGGGTCGGCTAGCTACGTCTCATACCCCTCGAGAGGCTTCGGCTATTGCAAAGCAGTAAGCCCCAGGACGCTAAACACTATCAACCAACCAATCAACCTGATGTCTAATATGTATCTGCTTGGTTGGGTCACTTTATCACAGCAGCATTGATGCATTGTACCAGATAATCACCAGGAAAGAGTTCAAGGCCCGCTAGGTCACGCCCCGTCCACGATCTAAAATAGAGAGGGTATGGCTATCACATCTACCAAGCTTCACGAGTAGTAGTCAACTCTAGGGGGGTTGAAGGCCACCTGATACAATAATACGAAATGCGGAGAATGTTTGTCAAATGGTTCATAGCCAATAGAAACATAAAATGTGGCAACAATGTAACAAGAGATGTACAACACAGTTATCATGTAGGCAGAGTGCAATGTGCTGGCGAGGTTGCATCCAGTGAATTCATCCGGCTGCAGTGAAAGTGCAATATTGGGTATGGGTGGCGAGAGAACGCATGGCTTTCAATCCAGTCTAGGTAGGATTAGTCGCCATCTAATACAGAAGCGAGCCATTAATATACGGTGGGACTCAAGTTCAGCTCCTGTCGAGACGGACGTGCGCCGAGCCAAAGTTTATACGTTATTCAACAAAGCGTTGTTTTTAACACCCAACAATCCGGCTACCCAAAAATTATAGGAGCGGCAGCCGAGGCTAGACTAACGCTTCCGGGTTTTGGGGCATATAGTGGCAATATACACGAATGACAGAGAAATGATAATCCAGGCTACACCAACGTGACTCGGAAGAGCGGCATGCATAGAAACAGGCCAATGCCAGGTTATCTATTATGAATGGTGCTGAGGAGACGCAATGACTAGGTGTGTAGTGTGTACGCCTCGTCGTAGTGGCTATTGTAGCAACACATGATATTAAGGATCGGAAGAGGCGGAAGAGAGTCGAAAATGATTGAGGCGCAAGAATCAATGAACTAGAACCGACTCTGGCTAAGGCGGGAGCTTTCGCAGTTGGCTACACTCTGGCATGCCCAATAATACCGCAATTTAGAATCAAGGGCATAAAACGGATGGAAAGTATATACTCCTTGATGTTGTATGTACTGGATACGATCCACAACCTATTGGGTATATATTGTTCTAGATATCCCAGGCCTATAAGATAGACTTGACTCTTCTTCTTCACGTTGAATACAATCTATCAGACCATCTACTTCACTATCTTTAACACTTGATCAAGTCAACGTTACAAATCTAAATCCAACAAGCGGCCATCAGCAACACCAAAATGGGAACGTCTATCCCTGGGCTCACAGATGCCGTTGGCTCTGGCAGAAAACCTCTCCATTTGGCAGCCAGGCATGGCCAGGCAAAAAACGTGTCCCTCATCCTAAGTAGACTTGAAAGTACCCATTCGGATATCAGCGAGAAAAATGCCCAAGACGAGAAGGGGCGGACTGCATTACACATTGCCTCTGAGAACAACATGCTTGAGGTGATAAGAAGACTCCTAGGGGCGAGCGTGAGTGTCGACATGCTAGATAAGCAACATCGCACTCCGCTCCATCTGGCCGCTGCGAAGGGCCACACCTCTATTGTGAAGCTTCTTCTCGATGCTTACGCGTCTCCTAAGGCTCAAGACTGCCTGATGAAGACCCCTCTCCATCTTGCCTGTGCCGAAGGACATAAAGATGTTGTTGAAATTCTCCTTCGGAGAGGAAATGAAACCAAAGATTGGCTAGACAAACAGAGTCAGCCGCCGCTTTTCTACGCTATAAAAGGAGGTCACGAAGTCTTAGCAAAAACGATACTAGCCGAAGGCGTAAGCATTGACACCAAGAATAATGACCAAAGTCTCCTTTGGCAGATGGCAAGCTCCGGAAACGCGGAAAGCTGCAAGATTCTTATCGACCTCGGCGCCTACGTAGAGGCTACAGACAGCAAAGGACGGACTCCACTATATGCCGCTGCAGAAGCGGGCAACAAGGCCGCTTTTGACACACTTATCGATGCGCATGCAGACGTTAAGGCCGCTGAGAAAGGCACTGGTCACACGCTGCTCCATCGCGCCGCCCAGGATGGCAGTATTAATGCTGTTAAACTTCTGATCGGTGTGAAGGCAGCTCTGGAGGAAAAAGATAAATGTGGTCACACGCCACTTTATGTTGCGGCAACGTCTGGCCAAGATCGCGTTGCACAGATATTGGTTGAGGCGGGTGCGGACAAAGAGTCTCCTGACGTCAATTTGAGCACATGGCTACACCGCGCGGCAGAAACAGACAACTCAAACGCAGTAGCCATACTTTGTAAACTAGGTGCAGAAAAAGAGGCGCTCGACACCCACGGTCGAACGCCCCTCTACGTTGCCGCAGAGGGGAACCAGGGGAATGCAGCCAAGACCCTAGTGGACCACGAAGCATCTGTTGATGCCCGTAATAGCGACCGCGCACAAGGAACGCTACTACACCGCGCAGCACGCAAGGGGAGTGCTACCGCTACCAGAATACTCATTGAGTTAGGGGCTAATAAGGATGCTCGGGATGCCGAAGACCGTACACCCTTACATATTGCAGTGGCTACGGGATCCCTTAAAGCAGCCGAACTTCTCGTTATAGCAGGGTCTCGCTGCGACTCGAAAGATAAAAACGGGCAAACTACATTGCACGTCGCCTGTGGTCAAGACAACAGCGCCGTCGACATGGTCAAAATTCTGGTTAGGAATGGCGCTGCGGAAATTTCTGACGAGAACGGCCAGATACCTCTGCACGTTGCCGCCGCTCGGGGAAACCTAGCCATTCTGGAGGAATTAATCAAGGCGGAAGAATTACTTAATAGGCTCGATAAAAAAGGGAAGACAGCCCTTCATATTGCTGCGGAAGAAGGCATGGATGCTGCAGTATCTTTATTAATCAATACGGGAATAGATATTGAGGCAAAAGACAACGAGGAAAAGACACCTCTGCACCTTGCTGCCCAACGTGGTCGGACGGCAGCTGTCAAAACGTTGGTGACTAAGGGCGCAGACCGGGCAGCGAAGGACAAGCATGGGCACTACCCACTCTCCTATGCTGCGCAAGGCCATTCCCTCAGCACAATCGAGGTGCTAATAGACGAGCCACCGACTTACACGCAGCGATCTGCTACGCCGAGTGACGCGTCGATTGAGATGCCGCCGACTAGTGATGTAAGCTTCCATAGGCTCCGTTATTTGTTCGTGACTGCCAGCTTGTCTTGGGCGCTGCTTGATACTGTGCTAACTTCTCTGTCCCCGTCTCGCAACGTTTTAGCCTCCTCCCAGGACAGAACAAGGTTATCTTGACTATATTGACACTTTCGTAAAGGACAATATTGGGGACCCCTCGCATTTCCCTGGCCTGGGGAAGTTGGCCCCAATCGCGGCTAAAAACGCCGACACTGTGGCGGAAAGGCTGGGATTGGGCCGGAATAGAGGACCAGACCTCGTCAAGCTTATACTCTATAACTTTGTTATTTTGTGTGGTAGGTCACTCTAACTATATGCTTTCCGGGTGGTGAGTGTGCGAAGCTAAGGAAGAGAATAGATGACAGCACTTCGATGCAAAGAGATAATCGCATAGAAACCCTGAAAATCACGCTCAATAAGATGGCGGTGATCGTTAAGTCCATGGATTTTGATCAATCCGGGATCAATATCCGGTTCCTAAACTATCCTTCCGACGCGTCAGGCCACTTCGATAACATGACCGACCTTGATGACATATCAAAGCGGGTCAATACTGCGTTTCAATCTGGCTTGAAGGGGTCGGAGCTCGGCGGTCAGTTGCGGAGCAAGGTTGTCAAACCGTTCATCGAGAAGCAGATTAACGATTCGAAATTCAATAAACCCGTTATCGTAGTTCTGATTACTGACGGACAGGTATGCTAGCCCATTTATATACTTGCTTATCCCTTATCAAGTCGGTTAAGTAACCCGTTGTTCTCTATTAGCCTAAAGAGGCCAGGGATACTCTGAAGCAGGTCATTAAAGACTGCAGAGAGTTCCTCGATGCAAAAGGATACAAAAAAGGTTGCGTTATTTTTCTGCTCTCACAAGTTGGCACCTCTGCAACGGCACAAGACTTTCTCCACAAAATTCAGCTGGACAATGACATTAAAGACATGGTTTACTGCTCTCCTGAGAGGTTGGATGAGATGATTCGGACAGCCCAGGGCGGCGGAAAAAACCAGTATACCGCGAAGGTAGGGCTTCTCCCCTATATCACATCCAAATTTGATGGCTGACAATTTTTTCTCTTTCCAACACGGACAGTTGGCCGAACTATTCTTAGCTGCCCTGGACCGGCAAACTGTGCGGGCTGATGACAACTAGCAGTTCGCGTAATTGGCAGGGGTTCGGACTCTGGCTGGCTAGGAGTTTCTTTCATTCTTAAGCTCTTTTTAAAAAAAAGCCTTAGAACTAATTTGCATGCAACATCCTAATCATCGGCGCCGGGATGCAAGGCGTCTCACTAGCCTACCCAGCGTTGCCCACAAGCAAAACATTATTTTGACTGCTTAACAGTTAACTGGACCAATCAAAGCAAAACAACGGTTTTTAGAATATTTGAAGTCAAGATGATAATCTTTATTTAACTGGCTATTTAGCAGTTATCTTTAGATAATTTTACCTATTTTTAAAAGGTTTTTCTTAAAGTTATTTTTAGTATTTTTAGTTAATAAAAGTTATAAAAATGTTAGCTTAAATATATACTTATTAATTTATTAGTAAACCTTTGTTATTATAATTTATTTTTACTTACTAATACTAGTTTATACTTACTTAGTGCTAATTTAACTAAATTAAACAGCTTTTTTTAGCTAGTAAATAAGTAGATAAATAGGTAAATAGATAAATAAGTAGGCATAAAAGGCTATTTAGAGTTTTTAGCACTAGTTAATAGTTTTTAGTAAGCCTTAATAACTTAACCTAAATGCTAAGAATTTATAGCTTAATATACTTATAAGCGCTTAATTAAATAACCTATTAAGTTTTTAATAACTTAATAAGTTTTTGGCAGCTTATAAGCTTTTGTACTAATTATTGTTCTAATTTTTATATTGTTTTAAATATTAATATTTTATAATTTTAAGCCTCAAAAAAAAATCAAGCAGTTGGGCCCTTAAATGGGCTTTGGCCTAACCTGGCCTATGGGTCTACTTGGGCGCCCGCCAAGCACTTATAGGTTTTTATAGGCGCCCATAGGTTGGGTTTTGTCAGGGCCTAGTTTCTAGGCTGTAATAACAGCAATAAAGGGCTCTGGGACTCATGTGATTTATCTGGCAAATATTTGGAATAAATCAAACAAGATATTCAGCCAAATCAATCAAACAAGCGATTTTAGGTGCCAAATCAGTCAAAATCAAATAAGTGCTGTTATTTGTTTTGTTTTGCTTGTGGGCAACGCTGAGCCTACCACATAGGGCAACAGACTCCTCACGAAAAGAAGTCATCCAACGTGCTCCTGGAGGCCCACCAAGTATGCTCATTTGCGACGGGCCGCAGTGGTGGGCATGTCAAGGTCAAAACGTGTACCCGCCTCGAAGACAGGCTCGGACTTTCTGTAGCAGAAAACTGGATAAAATTTAGGGGTGGAATTTGGGGAATTTGAAACTGCGGACCTATAAGGGCGGCCGATCTGTCAGGTGATATAGTGCTGGTACATTACTTGGTAGTTTAGCTTGTTGACTATAATATATAAAGGACGAAGCACCCTAGGTACTAAGGAGATTCATGAATTTAATAATCACTCTTCTCCCCCCTATGGTCTATCAAGCCCTATACCTTCTCTCCAACTGCAGCTTGGCTGTCTATGCGACTAATACATTGACACGATCGATCTGTCTCAGAAACTGGACGTTTCGAGACAATTGACATTGCCAAGGGATCAGCAAATTATCGACGAATACATAAATCCGGTCAATATAATAGGAGGGTGGCGGCTTACTGAACTCAAGGTTTAAACAGAGTATATTAGAGAGAGCGTTCCGGTGAAAAGTTAAGGGTTCCCAGAACAATTGAAATATGTGACAATAATTTACGCTGAATATCTGTGATACTAACGTGTCCCTATAATAGTGAACACAATCCTATGTCATCTAAGAAAATTCTCAGCAAAGCACCGGCCGGTTATACTGGAACTTTCCGATGTGTCACAAGCGGGGTACAGTGCGTGGCCTGGCGTTCTGTACATTTGCGTATGTACCTAGCTAGGGTATAGAAAAGCCGATGGCAAATGTCTTACTTTCAGTTCTTTGTGTATACCAAGACTAGAGCCACCTTTGAGAAAGGGAATTGGAGGCTTGAGGCTTAAAAATTGCGTGACTGCAGCTATCCCCCATTCCCTCTTTCTAATCATCTTGCCCTCTATATCCCTACTTCCCCCCTTTAATCTCTCACCACTCTCCTATTGATCCGGTCCAGTGTCCCATCCTCTCCATATTGTCACCGCAACCACCACATAATTCTTGCCCATCATGGCCTCCACGAGCACTGTAGACTACATCATCATCGGGGGTGGAACCTCTGGCCTTGTGGTTGCTAACCGGCTATCCGAGAATGCCGACATCCAGGTCCTTGTACTCGAGGCCGGAAAGGATCTCACTTCCGACCCTCGAGTCAACATCCCGGCTTTCTGGACATCTCTCATGGGCTCCGAAGCAGATTGGCAGTATAAATCCCTACCACAGAAGAATCTCGAGGGGCGATGCGTTCGCCACCCGCAAGGGAAAACTCTCGGTGGCTCGTCAGCCATCAACGGACAAGCCTTCATTGCACCTGGCAAGCCCGAACTAGATGCTTGGGCCAAACTGGGCAACCCTGGTTGGGACTGGGAGAGTATGGTGCCTTCGTATCGAAAGTCATACACACTCTTGCCCCCTTCAGACCAGGCAACCCTCGACCACCTGGGAATTGATTGGGTCAACGAGGACTACCGCGGCTCGTCAGGCCCTATCAAGGTCTCGTTCCCAGGTGTCATTCAGAACCCTCTCTGCAAGGCATGGATTGACACGTTCAAGGATATGCACAAACTTACAAGCGCTGGTGAGTCGAGCCCTTTGAAGCGGCACACTTTTCATCATGGATCAAAGAAGGGTCTTGAGAGTGCCCCTATATGAACACAGCTGATAACGTGGCCGTCTAGATCCCTTCTCGGGAACTTCCCTTGGGGGCTACAGCAACACAGCCACCGTAGACCCTGAGTCGAAGGTTCGAAGCTATGCGGGTGCTGCCTATGGCATTCCAGCCGGTCAGAGACCCAATGTGCGCATCATCACTGAGGCTCAAGTCCAGAAGATTCTCTTCGATGAGGGTACTCTCGGTACTGAATCGGCGAGGTCCACTGGCGTCCAGGTGATGATAGATGGGAAGATGGAAGTTTTCAACTGTTCCAAGGAAGTTCTCGTCGCCGCTGGCGTTTATAACACCCCGAAGACCCTCGAGCTTTCGGGCATCGGCGCAAAGCAGCTTTTGCAGCAACATGGAATCAAGGCTGTGGTGGATCTGCCTGGTGTCGGCGAGAACCTCCAGGACCACCTGATGACTGGACTCAGCTACGAGGCAGTCAAGGGCGTCCTCACTGGAGACCCGCTGATGCGACAGGAGCCCGACGCTCTTGCTTTGGCACAGAAGCTCTACGTGGAGAGCAAAGCCGGGCCCTTCACCATTGGAGGAATGCAGTCCCATGCCTTCATGTCAACACCGGGTGTCTCAGCGCTACTGAACGGTATCGATGCACAGGACCCAGCAGACCCCGAGCGCGACAGTCTAATCCGTTCCATGCTCGATAACCCAAATGGAAGCTCTGGCGCGTGGCTCATGTTCCTGGCCCAAACTAACCTCCACGAGGGCGGGAAAAGCTTCGTCGGTTCACAGTTGCTCCCCGAGAACTACGTCAGCCTAGGCTGTATCCAATCACATCCGTTCTCTCGGGGCTCGACTCATATCGCCTCGGCGGACATCACCGTCGAGCCCAACATCGATCCACGATACCTGTCCCACCCCGCCGACATAGAAATCCTAGCACGACACCTCCAGTCTCTGGACACGGTCCTCCGGCCCTCGACGCACCTCTCTCAGTTCCTCAAGCCCGATGGGAAGCGCAACCACCCCGACGCTTTCAAGGTTCATGACCTTGAGGAAGCCAAGAAGTACGTCGTTGACACGGCCACTAGCGCGTACCACAGTTGCGGCTCGGCGGCCATGATGCCCTTGGAAAAGGGCGGCGTCGTGAGCCCTGAGCTCCGAGTTTATGGGACGAGTAATGTGCGGGTCATAGATGCCAGCATCTTCCCCTTGATCCCTCGCGGCAACATTATGTCTTCTGTGTATGCAGTTGCTGAGAAGGCAGCAGACATCATCAAGAGCGTTTGAGGAACGGGAGGTAGGGGACGATTTGCCGGTTAACGATGGCTAGGGGGCTTGATAACTTCGGTACATGTATGAGACATTTATGTGTATTTAGATCTCCTGGACGGACAAAACACAATTTGATATGGTTGTATGAATGGTGAAACCATCCTACGTCATGTTAACTAAGCGACTTACAAGACACAAGCTTACATTCTCAGCAAAACACCATCACCTAACTCCTCCAGCTGGACTTTCGTGGCATGCGCCTGAGCCTTCTGCTTCTCCAAGCTACTAGCATGCACGAACTGATTCTTCGCCGCATTGTCCAGGCCATGGAACAGCATCGCTAACGCACTGCTCTTCCAAACTTGTGTGGCCGACTTCTCAGATCGGTACATCATGGCGACGAGGAACACGAGGGAGCCAACAACGACAGAAATGGGAACGATGGCAAACACCCAGTGCACGTTTACGTAGGATTCCGTGTACACAGCCCGGCCGGTAACAGGGACCGCGCCCAAGAAACTACGAAAGGCAACCGTCATCGAAGTCGCCATATCGCTGACTAATAGATCGAGGCCGTCGGCGTATTGGTAGTAATTCCAGTAAAACGCTGTCACGATGTCAGAGTCGAAGAACGTCTCGCCGCTTGAGATACCAACGGTGAGATTGACGACGACACTGTTGTCCGTAATAGTGCGGTTGTATGCAGCGGCGTTGCGAGAAGCAGACCCGTTCGTGAATAGGGAAGAGAACCACCCGCGCATGCTCAGCATAGCCTCAATGCCTAGCTGATACTGCGTTCCATCCTCTCCGGTCATGTAGATATTGTGGTCGTACCCATCGTTGAGGTTGCTGTTGTCGATGACGGTATTATTTGTTTTGGTATCAAGTGTCTTTTCAGTTAGGATACCATTTGAGACCTTAGTATCGAGCGTCTGAATACATGCTGATAGCATACATTGCCGTGCCCAAGGCTGTGTCTCACCAGCCTTCCCGTCGTACGCTTCTGTGCCCATGAATATAAGGCGCAGTATCGACGAATGCGGCTGGTCACCTCGTGCTGTAGGTATATGAGACGTCATGCTGAAGACCTCCGTGCGGTCAGTCAGCTTCGCGCCCTGAGGTATCTGCCATCCACAATTCAAGTTGGATCCGGGAGGGCAATATTCCTGTATGAACGGGGTAAGATCCACACATTCAGCACACACGCCGAGCGTGTCATAAGGATCCCACGTGCAATTTCCGCTCTGGCATTCGAACGCGAGCGCTGCGTTAGGACGACCATTTTCAGCGAAGAGGCCATTGTAAACAGCGGACTTCAGGGGTAGAATAGGCACAAAACCAGCTATCGTGCTAATTAGCTGCCTATATAATCGCATGTTCTGGAAACGACTGACTTGGGGACGTCTTCCCTGGGAGTGCTCCGGTATAGTTGAGTGCTCGGGAGACGCTTGCACTTTCGAGGCTCTCTACTTCCCTCGTCTGGTATGTGGCGATCTGTTGTGCAAAGGGGCCCAGGAACAGAACAATGACAGAGACAATGGCTCCAAAAGAGCCAAGCCAGCTAGGTAATGCGATATTAACAACTCAAAATCAGGGAATAGATTGTATTTGAGCAGACTTACCCTCCACGGAATGTAAATAATAGCTTGATAGCCCCCCAGATCCCACGGCTCGCCTCATCAAACACCTCTATTTCAGATAGCCGTGTCCGGGACTCCTTGAATCGGATCCACTTGAGCTGGCTCATGCTATTCTGTAGTGATATATTCATAGCTGCAGTAGTCACAGCGGCCAACACAGCGATAAGGGCGTTGAGTGTGATGTAGTATGGCCACTCCGGAAGAGCACGCCCATTGAACTTCGCTAAGACCCCCATTATCGCCCCAACCGCTCCAAGGGCAACAGCGACGGCGATAATCTCAGGGGCCCATAAGGCACCGCTGCTGAACGAGATACCCTTCCTAATCGAACTTGAAGAGGATGACAAGAAAGGCTTTCCCGGGGGAATGTGGGTCGATGCCGTGCTTGCACTCCATTCGCGATGGTGCGAAGAGAAACTGGGAGCGGCGTCAGGGTCTGCTGAATATTGTGACGTCCCTTGGAAATTGGGCCCGTCCTGGAGATTTGAGTCCTTGCCATGGGCCGGGAAGACGTATTGATCGGTTCGGGAGATTACTTGTCCCTGATCGTCGTATAAGAAATAATCGCCATCTCCATAGGTATATGCCATAGCTAGGAACCTTGATAACTCTGTCTTACAGCACGGAGGAGTTACGAGATTGAAATGAGAAAAGATTAAAAGGAAAACGGCATATTACAAGAATGATTTAGCCGTGCGGAACCCTCGGTTTTCTTGGGTTATCAACTTAGGCAGGCTATAGTGCCACCAACCATGGACGTGCGATCTTGCTTGGCATCAAGAGGATGGTGTGCCACTGCTGCATGTCGAACTACCAGCTACGTCGCCCGTGTAGGGTTGTCCTTATCAGTGTTATATTTAGAGCGCCACCCATACTATATACAACCAATGGATATCACGGATAAGTCACCCACCACCAATTACTATCTTATGGAGTATCCACATGAGGCTCGTTCGCCGGACGCGACCGGACTCGCGACTTCACATTGGACGGCGGCCCATGCCGTGATTATAATGCTCCGAGGAGTATTACCCCTCTACTCCTGCAAAAGAAAAACCGGATTTCGTCATATCGGGCGCACAAGGAATTCTAGGCTCACCCGTCTTACTCAGATGAGACGTCTAGCTCCGATAACAGAAGCTTGGCAGTTCAGCTATGTTGTTCAGGTGTGTATACACCCTTTAAATTGGCGTTAAGTATTGGAGGCGGCATAGCCGGTTTGGATGCCGATGACGTGGAATAGACGTGGAAAAGGCCTTGTCCAAAACGCCAATCGATGCTCCCAGGATATTACCATTAGCCAAAAGATGATGACAAAGTACCTACCTATTATACTGGGAGATTCAGGGAGCCCACGAGGTTATGTGTTTGCTTTTACCTGTTGTGAAATACACTGTCACTCCAGTGGGCTTTGTCAGGGCCAAGCTTCGCCTGTGTTATGGTACCACCCCTATGTCGGTCAAATACTAACTGAACAATTCTAATATTGTCCTGTGGCCTGCCTAAATTCGTCAGACATACCCCGCGACCACTGTGCGGCAGCGATGTGAAACGACGAATGCCCTTGGGCATCAGTTGCGATAAAATCAACGTTTCCCTCAGCTTCCCCTCTCCGGCTAGTGCTGCCCCTATTACTGCTAGAGGGCCCTTTTCTCATGATAGCCTGGTACATCGACCTCGGCACCAGCTCGTAGAAACAGACGCTTGAAGTCTACTTATCCGTTTTCGCCCGCCATACGTAGGCTCTGACAGAACCACATGGTCCGAGTCTGACTGATATTAGTTTTGATGATCAACTCCCCTTAAGATGAGATTGGCTTTTTCGGTAGTGTCGACACTTCACGCCACCTTCGCCACGACACGGATTCATCAAGTACACGGGAATTCGATTGAGGGAGTCCTGAACGATGTACGATAGAGCGCTCTGGCCATTCGCGAGCTAAGTTCTGTACCTTTTTTCTATCAAGGACTCAAACAGTAGCGCCTGCCATTGAGAAAGCGATCCAGACAGCCGTGAGAATTTCAAGATTAGGGGGGCAGTACCTGACTCTGGTTAGCTAATGTGGAGGAAGCATGTGCATGAATACGTACTCTTCTAAGCTGAGGTCGATGAATCCACCCCAGAAGAGCCACTGCGCAATCCAAAGAAGGAGCATGCTTATGACCGTGGTCGCATACAGTCCCACATATGCTTCCTGCGAAGCCCGGTGGCTTTGGCCTGTAACTGAAAATGTGCCGTACGGCACGCGATCTTTGCTGCTGCTCGTCAATGGCGTTGCTTCTGAGCCTCTACTCCGGGCCATTCGCTCCTCTGCCATGTTCGTTGTCTCCTCGCCTCTCTGCCACTCTGATTGATCAAGGTCACCAGACTTGATCAAAGTCCGTATGAGCAGGAAGAGCACCAGGCTATTAACAATAAGCCACATGAGTGCCCCAGCATACATGACATGTGCCGGCCCCCCTCTCTTCACGCTTTCCAGACCTCCAAAGTAGAAGTTGTGTTGCCGGCCATAATTGACGGTCATCACCATGTAATACAATGACAAGAACTGGAGGATCGTTTCAGCAAACAGAGAAGACGCAGCCGCGGAGAGGTTCATCGATTCGAAGGGTTGTACGCCGATTAGCAAAATCGTCAACCAAGTAGGCCGGGGCATTGAGCACCAGAGGAGTATCAATTGAACAGCGGGAACATCCTCGTAACCGGGTGATTTCTGTATAAGAAACACATTTAACCAGCTTGCAAGGAGTTGGAGAGCGATGATTGAAGTTCCATCAAAAAGCCAACGCAGCGGGTGCGCGTGCGTTAGAAAGCCACGGGAGATTCGATGTGTGCTTGTTCTTTGGCTTGTTCTCTGGCTTAAAAATGCGGCAAGGAAAGTAGTCAGATTGACTAGAGCAAAGCTTCCGAGCTTCCACCCATTTGAGGCACACTTCTCCGTTCCGTCGGCAGATTCCGAGCGGGCTGTATGGGCAGGATTTGAATGATTGGAGGCTTTGACAGTCCATCGCCATGGAATCAGCTCGAGAGAGGTAGGGGCAGCTAATTGACGCCAGTTATCTGGAAGACCGTGCCAGTCCTGCACATTGCCACAAAGATTGTGGAGCCACTTGATATAGTCTATTCGGGTCTCGAATATCTTGCACGAACCGCCGCATGAATCGTAACTGATGTCGCGGCAGAAGCAAGCCCTTTCAATTGCACTCTTAACTTTGCAGTAGCCACTTGAGTCGATCTCACAAGCATCGGTTGCACACTGATCAGCAAGCTCGATCACTTGCTTCGGCATATCCGCGACACACCTGGGCCACCGCCAGTCTTCGATGGGGATGTAGGTGAAATCTGTGGTTTTGAGCATTTCCGTCCAGTTATCGGGTAAGGATGTCGGCCCGCAGGTGGCATTAATCCATAGCCGCTCCTTCGTCAGGTCTATCTGCCCTGGCCCTGAGCAGGGTTCCGTTCTCGGATATATAGCGAAGGCGCTGCAGAAGCACTCTTTATCGAAATAGTCGCCATATCTGATGCTACGCCCGGCGAGGTCGTAGCCAACAGTTTCAGAATCCAGGATGATCATGGACCGTCGGGACTCGCTATATTCCCAAGGACGAGCGGCATTTCCGGTATGCTGGGTAGTGCTTGTGAAACTACAGGAGGCTATTACGTGTTGAAATGGTTCCATCGACAGAGCAGAGACCGAGCTGGTTAGGCATGTTGGTGCCCTGTAAGTTATGTCAAACGCCGCGTAGCCTTTAGCGAGAGAGGCCGGGGAGAGATTTTCCAGCCCGTTTGCGTCGCCGACGTCGACAAGCCACGTTCGACCGGTGATCTGACGAACCCACAGGTACAACTGCGCTTTAGCGAGTACTGATCTACCACAGTAGGGCAGATAACCACTGATAACATCCGGAGAAAATCCAGCGCTAAGACAACTGAGCTGAGTCAGCCACTGGGAATGTGTGCAAATGATTCCAAAGTGCGAGGTGCATCGTTTGCTGGTACATTTCGTCATGACGCTCAGCCAGGCGGATTGATCCTGCTGAGCGATGCACTGTGGCATAGCAGCCAAATCTTCAGGGTTAACCCAGCCATTGTAATTATTCTGAGGGGTAAAGGTCAGATCCTCCTCGCTAGGATGAGCGATGGCGGTATGGAGAGCTTCTGAAGTAATATTGCTGGTGTTGGAGATGATGGCGTTGTTGGGGGAAATTCCTCTCGCGGCAACTCCGTGAGCCCCGGCGACCGATAGCACAAGGCACGTACTGGGAACCTTCATCTTGTTGGTGCCTTGCGCTTCGGAGTGCTGTGGGAGAATAGTTGATGCTTCTCTGTCGCGGGGTTGCGGCAGGTAAGGTATTGGAAGTACCCAGGTGGCTTGGTTAGCGGTTTATCGATTATCCGCGGGAACCTATCAGCGCGCGCACACAGCTAACATTGAATACGACGCGGCGCAGCTGTGTTGGGGGTGAGAACAGGTGAGGTGTCTAGCTCCTTCTACACTAAGAAGTACTTACCTACCCAAACTACACTACCAACTATAAAAAAGTTGGTTAACGGGAGCTCCCGCCCACTCCACTTAGTTACAGAAACGCTAGGTTAGGTAGTTGTACCGTATCCACAATCTAAAAAAAGCACGATGACCACCTTTGCTAGGTAGTCGCCGTAAGGCAAAAAAGTACTAGAAATAATTATTGCAAAGGTACGAAGCTAGAAACATGCAAAACCGTATTGGGCGATAAGGAGCGCTTGAGAATATATTGTTTGGACTAATCCGTACTCCACCACAGGGATATGAGCTAATTCACCGTCGCTGTAGGATCTCTCCCCGGCTATATTTAGCCCCCAGCTAGCAGTACTCCATGCATATGCCGGTACCTAGTCCCACTCCCGGAGTTGCCTTGGTGCATTTAAGGTGCCTTAGAGTTACAGTAACATCACCATAGGTGTATTCAGATAATCTAAGTTATAAGTTAGAAATCAAATTAAAGAAAGACATCCTGCTCTCTCTCTCTCTATATATACAGATCTACTGACCCGTGACAAATAACCGTAGGTAAAGAGTAAGCCTGCTTTTCTCTTTGCACTAACTCAAATGAATATTCCGATATATCCTACAACGACAGCCGCTCTGCTGCTCGTCTCAACCACAATCACGACCCTCGGCTTTTCTCCGCTGTGAGCTCATGGCAAGCTCATAAACAAACGTCGCATCCGGTCGTAATCCGGGCTTCCCAGACCCGAAGCAGGATCCCAACCAGTCGTAGCTCGGAACGCCGGATCCACGCCGCAGCCTAGATTCGCCCCCGTCACGACATCTTTGAGCACTTCCGGATGGCCGTACAAGACCGGATTTATGAACCCAACCGGTCCCTTGCCGGCGTGCATGCGCTCGCTGTTGATCAAGCTGATGATGGAGGCGAAGGCGGGACTAGACGCCGACGTGCCCGAGACAGGTTTCCAGTTTCCCATGCTCACAATCCAGTAGTCGTCGGCGCGTATTGCCACATCCGGGTAGCCTCTCCCTGTACTGTTGAAGCGATCTCGTATTTCGTCTAAATGATCTCTCTCAAACTCCTGGTATGTTGCAATATGCGGAATCTGGTAGGGTGGAGCGGCGAAGACGTTGCTGAATCCGCTCCCGGAAGATACGTTCCGCTCGCTGCTTTCTGGTTTGCGGAGCACTGTCTCAAGTGTGATGTCTGATAGCCCTGAGTGATCGGTCAACTGCACCATTTGCGTTCCGCCGACGCTGGTGAGCCAGGGGCAAGAGGCTGGGTACATCGGACTGAATCTTCCACTTGTGGCGTTGCCCGTGGTGTCATCTAGGCAGACAGTTCCAGCTAGGCTGGCTGGACCATCATCTCCTGAAGCAGCCACAACTGTCGTGCCCATGAGGCCTAGTTTAAGAAATTCGAGGCACTGACGCTGTAAGTAGTTAGGGGAGTACCCGTCTTCCGTCCAGCCGTATGAGATTGACAAAACCTTTGGCGGCGAAGAAGAACCACAATCACAGGCAGTAGAGTTACATCCGGGTGGATACAACATGGGATACTTCTTATACTCTGGAGCAGGGTCACAGTACCACTTGTCGAACGCTGCAAGCATGTCTTCAGGATTTCCCTGCTGGATCTCAGATCCTACTTGAATATCGGTGACTTGCTGGGGTGATGTGAGCGCCATTGCGTACTCGAAGTCCAAATTCGCTTCTGTGAACCATACGTCCAAGGACCTGTTCCTTTCCAAGTAGCCGCCGTTGATAGCATCGACGTAGGGGCGATGGTTGACCAGATTCGGCTGTAATGCGCCAAAGAAACGATCCAAGTCCTCCGGAAGCCATGAAAACCGAGATGGCTGGAAGATCCCGAAAGAGTTATTGGGATGTGGGAGGATATCTGTGGGAATTCCGTACAGGTTTCGGAGGCATGCTGGGGTTATCTGAGTGAAGCAGTTGCGTGGCAGAGGCGCCGCGGCAGTGGGCTCAGAGGTCAGAACGACCTGACCTCTGGGGCTGTAATGGTGAGTCAAGACGGGAGAAGCCGCAAGAATATAGTCGATAGATGTAACGAGTGATTCGGGAATGTGATAAGATTCGCAAATGATATGTTCCTGTCCGGTTTCTTTATGCGTATGGTGATAGAACGTAGTCTGAAGGAGCGACGTAGCTGCTTGCACAGATAAACTAAGAGATAAGTGGCCACCGCCGTGGGAAAGTTCTACGTGGCCTGTGTCGATCCCCGAATCTTCAAGCCATTTCATAACGTCCGGGACAGTATCCGGGTCGGGCTCGAACATGCGAGCGACTTCTTGAGCTGACAGGTGTTGGGCATAATCCGGCGAAGTCGGATCGGAAATACGTAGTAGTGTTTCGACTCCAACATCAACATTTTGGATCGCCAGTGCGATTGACACTCGAAGCGATTGGCTGGCATCAGCTTTGAAACCTCGATTCCATTGATTCAAGTCAATTGAGTTTTTCTGACGTAGTATAGCGGCCGCAGCGTAAGCGTCAAAGACGCAGAGCAGTGATAAGACGACCTTCTTCATATTTTAGAAAAGATGGTGATATTTTGCAGGGCTTGAGCAAGTAAAGCATGTATGTATATTCGTCATACGAAATGACTGCTATAGAGGTAGTGGTTGAGTGCGTGTACATGTAAGTGATACGAAAGGGAAGAGCAAAACCCCGAAGCTCCCAAGTTCAGGGGGTCTTCAAGACCGTATATAGAGATATGATAGCACTACCCTTAGTCCTTTTCAAAATTATCCCAATATTACGATATCCGCACAGTTGAGGACGTGTGCTGGGCGAGACTTGGGTCTGATCATGCCTAGCTGAAGCCCCTGTCAAGCGTCCTGAATCAGCTCTGTCTGGAACGCTCTGTAACTCGGAGGGACGATCTGATTTGGCTAAACTCTCCGTCAAATGGTGATTGAGGTCTATTGAGTTTTAAGTTTGATGACGGCGACTTTCCGCGGCGTCGCCCCTGCAATGACATGACCATATACGTACTTTGAATTTACCTAGCTATCATCGCACAGCATGGAAGTGATCTTTCTATCGACCGGTAGCGCCTTAGGTAAGTTCCCTATTTCAGACTACGGCAGCCACCCACTACCAAAAAGGTAATAGATTGTACCTTTGCGGGGTATGGGGACAGCCTCAGCTGAAAGATCAAGAGATTTGGACAGCTGAAAGACAGATCTGGGCCCCTCGGCTGGCCGTGGGGCTACCAAAGTCGGAACCAATCCCCTTTACAGAAATAACGCTCTGTGGCTAACAGCGCTAATCTTAACGACAACGTTTGGGTCACAGAATAACCGTTCACGAATTGCAACGCGGTGGCTTCAATAGTCCCTAACAAGCTATTTTACCCCGGTTGTGCTCGCTCTACTAGAGTATTATCCCTGAACTAAGAGAACAACCCATCGCAGCCATTGACATTGTTTTCTTTTTCAACCTCAGTCACTGTCGTACAGGTTTCCAGAGTATGAAAGGTTTGCGCAGCGCTATTGGCAGGTATAGATAAGAGACTTTGTATGTGATTTTTTCTCCGAGGTGCTTACAGTCCAGGGGGTCTGTAAGTTTAATTGGATAAAAATTGAAAAGCTTTGAACTGGTTTCCAGAGCCATCGATTGCTAGATATGGAGGTTCTGCTCCTTTTCCCTTCCTAGTGTCGCGCTAACTTTTCGTATCCTGGAATCCTGCACGAAGTAGTGGCTTGATATTGATAGAACTTCCTTGTTTTCGCACTTGACAACCTGTGAGTTATTTTAGCAATCGAACTTATGTTCTAGGAAAACCGCGCGAGCCCAGCTGAATCTGTCGGCGAGCCCGGTGATCTCGCAGATTGGTTGAACTAATCTGGGCTCGTGACTTCTTCGAGATCAGCTGGAGTGGTGTTGGATCGGTAGACACTTCGAGACCGGCGGAACTTACTCCATGATGTGATAGGATCATAGGAGAGAGAATCAGGCGCCTTGATGTTTCTACTCAGTACAGGTATATATATATTGGGGCTGGTCGCCCACTGTGACTAGAATACAACAAGTCCTCACAGAACACCTCACCAACTCATTCACTACAACTGCCTTATCACCCATTCGTCCAACTACCATTCATCATCGACCTAAGAACTTATCTCAAACCTCTAAACGGACAATGAAGTTCACACCACTCCTCCTTCTCGCTGCCGGCGCTTGCCGTGTCTCTGCTACTGTAAGTGAGAGCATTGAAGGCATTTTGCTCTTGCCAATGACACAATTTTGAACATATAGCTAACGCCTCATAACAGGCTGGAATTGGCCTTGTAAGCCCCCCGAGAGAGTCCCCAGGACCCTCAGCTCTCGTTTCTAACTTGCAAACAAACAGCCTGCTTGCATCTTAGCATGCCTTCCCCTGGGTTGGAACCCAATCGCCTACGGCGCTTGCACCGCAGGATGCACCGGTTTGGCTGTGACCGAAGCCCAGAGCCAGGGCACCGCCCGTTTCCTTCCTGACGGAACGATTGTTTTCGATAAGCCTGAGCAGAAGGTGGTGGACACGAACATCTGCGCCAACGCATGCAAGCAGCTCAGCGACAACCAGGTCGCTCACTCGGCTTGTCTTACTGGATGCTTAGCCGCTTCTGGTGGCAAGACCGAGTAGAGGCTGTGTTTCTTAGCACCAGAGACGACATGCAGGAGGATCACGATCGTTAGGGCCGTGGGATAGACTGAAGAACCTGTTGCACCACCCTCTCGTGGGCTAGCCGGTTTACGTACGGCTCTTGACAGGCTTCCTTTTCCTTGATGTACACGCCTTGTCAGGCTTCGCTTCTTCTTTCTGTATTATATGTCTAGCCAGGAATACTTTTTCTTAGCTCGTTGCTGGGGGTGTTGCGTCACTAGCTGCGTTTATATTATCGAGGAGCTGAATAGACTGCTTCAACAACTATCCCAGTGATTTTCGGGTTTCCTATGTACCCTAGTAACGTGTCCCTTTCAGCTGATCTACGACCAAACTGATATGATATGGAGTGTATAGTTAGAAGACTCATGATTGTCAACGGGGTTAATTAGGGCCAAGCTTACCTGTCTCATGTTTGACGGGAAGGGCGTTTAGTGTGTCGATGATTCTCATAGGGTTTACACACACGCATTGAGTCTAGGGGAAATCCCAAAATACCAAGCACTATCTGGGAAGAATCTTTCACTTGTAGTCTTGTTGCGAGTAGTACAAGAAATATAATACAACGTACAATATTTTTCTAAGATTATGGAAAACGCGCGTGAGATTTGACTTCTGAGCTAACACTCGTTTCATTTATCTTTCGGTTGCGTTAGTTATTTAACCGTATCTTTGCTATACTTGCTGCAACGCATCTAAGTATTTCAGAAGCCATATATGAATTTCAGATGTGGTGTTGCCCAGGTAATTAGCCTATATGGTAGGTACTTTTATATATTAATTAGTTGTGTATATACAAATCTTAAACCCTGGCTACCCCCTGGTAAAAGGTATCGCGCTAACATTTAAAATCCTGGAGAAGGTGCACTACTAAACTAAGCTTAGCGCCTTAAAATGCTCTATATATAAACCCCCCCTATTCCTTTTCAGTCTAACCAGCTTGAGTAGCTTATGCAAGGTTCCCCAGGATTTTACCCTGCTGTTTCTCTCTGGGGCTATCGCCTTTAAACCGCGTCATTACGGTATATTTAGCACCCAGCTAGCAGTCCTCCATGCATACGCCGGTAGTTGGGTAATGCATTCAAGGTACCTACATCTTGGGAGGGTTTTTTTAAGGGATCGATCAAGGTTACGGTAACAATTCCGCTAACTTCTGCTGAACATTAATTACCCCCCTAGGAGCGGCACGGTCAGGATTTTCGATCGTTTGAACTTTTGGAACGTCCCACTTGTTTAAACTACTCTTTCTATTTGAATCGTATATAATTCTTTTCAGTAGGTGGGCCGTTCGAAGCCAAAAGAGCAGTATTGCTACGGCAAATTTACCCTTTCCCGCACCTTGCAGGGATCCTCTTCGTACTAGTTTCAAACCTTTCCGTTTCCGCACGGATGTTGTTCCCTTTATCATATCGGCCCTCTGAGGGCTGATAGCAAGCTTACGTACATTATTAGTGCGCAACGCCTTCATGCGCCTTCTTACAGCAAAGTCCTGTCGGGCATAAACAGATTTTATTTGTTTACTAGTCGAAAAGTGGCGCACTTTGCGCGACATGAGCAGGCGGCAGTGCACCACATAACACTGCCGCGAACGCATAGTACCTGACATTGATTGGTGCCATGAAGACAACGGGGATATGTTTGCTATCGAGACGCCTCGTCGTGGCGCATCGGCTGATCTTTGACCGAGGGATTGATAAATATATGGTAAAATCTGGGTTGTTTACCGAATATAGCCACTATTATATATTTGTCATAACTAGTATTATATATAAGGAACTGCAAATGGTTAATTGTCCGACTTGAGCACATTATTCTTTTACTAGCAATAGAACGATTTTGGATTTCTTGTTCAAGTTCTATTTAGTGACAATATCCCGATCAGTTATATAGGACAAGCACTCGAGAGCTTCCCAATTCCTTGGCCACTGTCAACTCGTCAACTCTATCCGCCTTATTCCTACCCTTATTACATAAAGTCTCCTATTCCACCAAGAGAACACGGACGCACCATGAGATGCCAACCCTCTACCGCGGATTCAGATGTTAAACGTGATCCCGGATTGATTCAATCATCTAGTTCGACTACTTCATATGATTGCCACACTCCTGATGATGACACGATACAGCATCCTGGGGCTTTCCATGGGGCCAGAAAACGAGCATCCACTTTATCCACGATGAGACTAGGGCATTCCACGTCCAGGGACCCCGATTCTGGAGAGCTCGAGCCCAGAGAACCCAAAGATGGAGAATTTAGACCTGGAAATTCCAAGTCCGGGACATGCAAATGTGGAGAGTTCCAGTCCAGTGCAAGAATACAGTCTCACAAACAAAGTAAGGGTGAACAACTCGCGAACGCTTCAAGCAGATTCATCCCCCGCCCGCCTAAGAACTTCACAATTGGATCACTGCCCTCAAATATCTGGGCTATACTGGGGCTAGTTTTGGTATTCGTAGCCATATACCTCGTGTATTTGGTTTCGTCGTGGACCATAACACCCGTCGCCACCGTTTGGTTTAGGTCTTCTACGCTGTGGGGCGCAGTCTGCACCTGTTGGAACAAGACCTCTTTTTGGGCTCTGCAGCTCACTGTTTACTTCTTCCCCATGAGGGCCGTAGTGTCTGGTAACTCCCATTCAACCGACGTAGGGGGAGCTGAGGCCAAAAATATAGTTAACTTCGATCACACAGCCGGTCTGTTCATCCAGGCAGCATATTCGTCCCTGGCAGGCGATGCGATAACCCAAGAGCTCGACCTCCAGCACGACCAGCGTTGCCCACAAGCAAAACAAGACAAATAACAGCACTTATTTGATTTTGACTGATTTGGCACCTAAAATCGCTTGTTTGATTGATTTGGCTGAATATCTTGTTTGATTTATTCCAAATATTTGCCAGATAAATTACGTAAGTCCTAGAGCCCTTTATTGCTGTTATTACAGCCTAGAAACCGTCGGCTAGTGCTAAAGACTCTGAATAGCCTCTCATGCCTGCCTGCCTATCTACCTACCTACCTACCTACCTACCTACCTACCTACCTACCTACTAGCCAAAAAAAGCCGTTTAATTTGGTTAGGTTAGCACTAGGTAGGCATAGGCTAGTATTAGTGGGTCAAAGTAGGTCATAATAACAAAGGTCCACTAATAGGTTAATAGGTACGTACTTAAGCTAACGTTTCTATGGCTTCTATTAACCAAAAACACCAAAAACAACCCCAAAAAAAACCTCCCAAAAATAGGTAAAATTATCTGGAGATAACTGCCAAATAGCCAGTTAAATAAAGATTATTATTTTGACTCCAAATATTCTGAAAACCGTTGTTTTGCTTTGATTGGTCCAGTTAACTGTCAAGCAGTCAAAATAATGTTTTGCTTGTGGGCAACGCTGAGCACGACTTTGTGTCAACGATACTGATGGGCGTCAGCCAGAACTACTTACCAGAGCCTGAAGGCTTATACACAGCTTTAGACGAGCTTGACAAAAACATAATCCCAGCTACTCTCGACAGCCTCTATGATTTCTTTCCAGCAATGCGCAACTCCGAGACTCTCATCGCGGGAGAGAGTAAGGCATTTAAAACCCGCTTACAACAGATTCGGAACAAAACCAAAAAGCAATGGCAATGGCCATGGGCGTTGGGCGGAAGTAGCTGGAGTTCGTCTCAAGAACAGGAGTTCCGAGCGCTTTTGCGAAAGCTATGTGACAGAGTCGACAGCATAATCGAACCTCGCGAAAAAGAGTCAGTCCAGGTGAAGATGGCACTTCAAAACATGAAGTCAAAGATAACCACGGTTCGCGATCAAATGATACACAACCAACGCTCTCTCCAAAGCGCGAAAGAGGAGAAGCGAGACAAGTTTCTCGGGAAATGGAGATTTTCAGACCAATTGGACCGAATAAGTTCGAGTATTGAAAGCCTGGATAAGACGCAAGAAACTGTTTCGGAAGGGGTCACCGTTGTTGCTGGTATTATCAACTTCGTGGGTGGTATTCGAGGCGAAATGAGGGCCCTCAGAGCAATTGCAAATTCGGCGGACCTGCAATTTGGAGAAGAGAGCATAGACGGGCTCATTTTATCGTTGGAATTGGCATTGAACGCATTCCATGCGAGACTGAATTCGAAGGTTCAACAACAATTAAACTAGATCGGTTCACAGAATGACCAAGGTTCAGCTTAAACCCGTCTTAGTATACTTGGGACTGGTCGAACAGAGCGCTGGCATAATAGAATGGTGCCAAGACTGAAGCTTTATGCAGCTCCGTGTGCTTGATAGATGGCCGATCAGCAGTAATGCTTCCTCGTAGTATTCTTTATCAACGCATACATCATTATCCTCTAGCAAAAATTAACTAAACTAATCCCAAAGTCCAATCACTTTACCCAGCCCCCCAACCCCCTAAAAGAGCTTTCGTTCTACATAGTTGTACTTATTCGCTAAAAGAAAGGCGGAACGATTTAAAAGGGGCCTAGAGAGGCCTCTGTACGACCACTGTGAATCTCTCTACCGGATTCTTAAACTCATCCTCAGCCGTTCTTATATTTGTCAGAGTGACAAGTAATCAATATCTATTACTACCTCTGCCTCGCCCGACGCTTCAGCTAGAATGATTATGTGCCGCCTTATGTTAACTAGGTTGCCAATGCAAGTGGCAGAGCTGTCTCACGAGGCGCCGCCCTCTACGGCCTCTATTGCCCGCCGAAGGTCAGAACTCCGATGCTACTATCCTTACCGGCAACTATTTTATTATCCTCGTGTGCAAATTACAATGCCTTTGTCTGCGCCGCAAGTCCTCTACTTTATAAGATGCTTAATTGCATGTAGCACAAATTTTGTACTCATATATAGTAGCACCAGCCCACTGTTGATATTACAGAAGGTAAGGGGTAAAGGTGTTACGAACAGGTCTTGTTAAGGGGTAGTTTTGTGTAAAGAGGAGTGTCAAAGGAAACAATGTGGCTGTTCCATCAAAAATATTTTCAGCATAAAGGGATAGTGTGACGGGTGGTCAAGGTCAGGGTATTAGTCGCCGCTCACATCGGCATGGCTGTCCTAATATTTTGTTTATATATAGGTTCCCTCGAACCCCCCTCTAAAGCTGAGAAGCCCAAGAATAAATGACATCGCCTCTCAAGAACCCACTTATCATCTGCTTCATTGAGTCAAAAGTACCCCTCCATGCGTACGTTTTGGTCCCCCCATTCCAGTAACCAGACTCTTTGACAAACACTGTACTGTTGAGTTACAGTCTCAAGCTCTGACATTGTGCGCAGTTAATATTCAATCATTCTACCAACCACGCAAGATCAGCTTCGTTACCTCGTCAGAAACAGCATCACTATGCCCAAAGAAAATGCTCAGAAGGGTGGTAAAAAGAGCCAGGAAAGGGAAGACGACATGTTCGTCTTAGTTGACAAAAAGAACCCCATTGTTAAGGATGGCAAGCTCGTATCAAGCTGGGATGATCCACGACAGGATGACAAGCAAGGAAAGAGCGCAAAGAAGGCCGATGACGGCTTTGAACGAGTCCCTGTCTTTGGCGGCAATCCTGATCAACGATCTAGAAACGCAAAGTAAGGAGGCCTAAGATGTATGAGAATTCACGGACAGAAACAATTGAAGTAAAAGGGCAGACTAGCTAGCTACATCGGGGTTATTGTAGCCAGGGCTTTTGGCAGCATAGACACTGCAATAAATCACAATTTCATTCATGTGAAACAGCATTCAAATAGCATTTGGTCAAATCAATTCCCCTCTTGTGCAATAGAAATAAGCCGAATTTGGAGATGCCAACAGTAACTAAAGTAAGCACTATGACAAGTGGCCACTCGCATTTCATAGTTGGGCATGATCGCGAAGGACAACATTCGACACCCTGCAGTAATTATGGTAATCTATTGATTCTAAACGGCCAAGCTTAGCTACCCTTCGAGTTAGACTCATTTTGATCCCAATGCAGGAGAGCCTGCCACAGACTTATTCGCAGGGATCCGGCGCGAAGACACAAGTGACATCCTTCCATAAAGCCATCTCGTCCCCAGGCAGGTCGGCCCTCCGCTTCTGCGCCATGAAGGCATCCCGAGCCCGCACAGCCTGCACAGCATAAGAGGCGAATCTGAACTCAACACAGTACAACCCGTCGGGTCGAGCGAAACCACGAACCCGTTCCAAGCCGTAGATGACCTTGTTCGGGGGCGAAGCCAGGATGGTTTCGAGGCGATCTGGCCGCACGATCTGCGGATCCCCGCCGACCTGGAGGACGCGCGAGCCCCGGCCACCATTCCCCTCGTCGTCGGGGACCTCGTTGGAGAAGGCGGCGACCTTGATCCGGTTCAGGGTGACGTGCGGGATCCGCCCGCCGACTCGCATGTGTCCCCGTATGTGCCCGTTGCGCGTCTGGGCCATCAGCCGATCGACCGAGGCCCGCTCGAAGAACTCGATCTTGGCGGCAGACGTGCCGTGCATCCCGACCGGGGGGTTTATGACGGCGTGGCTCACGGCGCCCACGCCGCGGATGCTGTCGAAGAGGGTCTCGTAGGTGCACTCGGCCGGGAGATTCGTCCACCACGTCGCGCAGTTCTCGCTGTCTGGGACATTCGCGCTCTGGTTACGAGGATTGTTGAGATCGCCTCGGTAATTCGAGGAGTGTCGAGCCGGGGCACTGGGCTGGGGTTTTCTGGTGGGGGCAGAAGTGTTGGGACGCCAGGGGCCGGATAGGTTGCGGCCCTTACCACCAGTTTTGGTATCTTGGTTGCTCATTTCGTGTTCGAAAGGAACTAGGCGGCATATACAAATGTCTGCGGGTTGGTTGAGGTTGAGCGAGCGAAACAATTCGATATGTTTTGAGCCAGGATGATTATGTGGGACTGTGTTGAAGCTGTAGTGCAGGCTGGGGAGCTATCACAGACCCAGAAGTCGTGGGGTTTCGATGTGATTCGTTGGATTTGAGGTGTATTGCTAAAGAAAGGGAGTGGACAAAATGATTATTACGTTGAGACGGAGGACGAATTTATATAGTTTGCGACAAGGGCTTCCGCAGCGTGTTTAATAGAAACGTCTGGAAGCAAACAACTGCAAGAACTAATGTCCAGTCGACCTGCATCGTGCGCAAGGAGCAGTGAATGGGGGTGTTTAATACGAAACGCCAGGCGGAATTAGGTAACAAACATTGGTAGGACCCTGTTATAACTTCATGGGGAGTCCAAACAAGCATTCCCCATGGGTTCCATGCCATCCCTGTAAATGAATGGCGGAAAGACATGGCCGGGGGGTAGAAAACTAAACTCTGCACAAGTTGCGATTCATCTTTCGCCTACGGCCTGGCGATTCAAAACCTCAGCACATATAAATTCTATAAACCAACTACTTGATTATAATGTTCCTCGCAAGAGAGAGTCATAAAGAAGAACACGTGCCCCATCGTCAATCGTGATGAGACGACGGTGTACGTGATAGGAGTTTGATCGCATGCTGGACAAACTAGTGCAGTTGTCGCTTGCACGCTCAACAAGCATATTCGCAATCGTATGTCTAGAACACTGCTAGCTATTTCCACAGACACTCAGCGCCTAACACACTATCTAAACACTCGTTTGGTCAAATAATTATCAAAAGCGTATAGGATAGGGCAACAATGAATGGCTAATCTGGTGGTCAACTGTTTGGAAATTTGAGTCTAAGTCGCAATATGTTGACTACTACAACTGGGAGGTAGGTAGTACAGGGGCCATAGCCTTCCGAGACAATGGATTTATCAGCGGCTTTAGCGCCAGAGAAGGGAAGAAAGATGGTTCGTTATAAGCAAAGCTGGATGACGAACTGGATACCCGGCGGCATAACGCCGTCTCGCTGCTGCTAGGTAATTCCGATCCCGATTCCGATTCCTTGGGGCAAGCCGTCATGGCAGACCGCGCCCGTGGCCAAATGGCAGATCCCAAGACCCTTGTTTCATGCTAATTAGCTGCCAACGTAAGCTATCTATCCGGCGTGTGGCGGCGATACTTGGCTTTCGGCTAGATGCGAGCATAGAATAAAGGAAAAGAGAGAAATAAAAAGGTCCCGAGCACTAGATTCAATTACCTTCCTTATATGTATTTGGAACACGTACCACGATGCCGTACGGGAGCAAGGCGAGAAGGTCAAGGACGGAGGTAGGTCGTCAAGATAAGCTCCAGCCCAAAGCTAAGGCCTTGAAGAGCCCCACGGTTCGATTCAACATCGGGATGTAGGTACCTGCCCGCCTGCTACCGCATAGAGAGTAGTGGAGAGGTACTTTGCAGATAAGTGCTTATCAATCTACGGCAATCTAATCAACTGTTTTAGGTACCTATGTATCATCCAACTGCGACTTGGGTATTTCATTTGCGAGATTTAATGAACCTCAAACTCACACCGCCAAACAAATCAATAGTAATAAACCCAAAACGTGTTCAATCAACCGCAAGCACGCATCCCACGACGCGACTAAACCCCCAGACTTAATTGCGTCATAACATACAAGCACTCCTTGCGCAGCATGCTCAGCCGATGATAGCTCAGCAAGTAGGTAGGTTATGATGACTAGGTCAGTTCGGCTACTCCTCAGATACCTAAGGTCTGCCGCTACCTAAGTAATTATCTGGCGCCGCAGCGGCATCACGAAAAGAGAGACTCCGTCCATAAACCATTCAGCGCGGAGACAGATAGATAGATCTATTAGTTACCTAAGCGATAGTCACATCGCCATCGGATATTAAATTGGGCTCTTTCGACCGTCTTTCCCGTGTCATCTGGCTCTCATTCCGTCCGAAGATCGAACATTTGCCCCTCGTTCTCTTGAGCGACCGGCAATGCTACCTCCATTTTCTCGAGATGCACGAGATGGATTCCTGCGAATCCTCTCGCTGTGTGTATCTACGTTTTGAAGGCGGCGGACATGACAATGGCTCTCCTATGTAGAATAACACATCGCTTTTACTGCTAAATGTCAACGAACGACAAAGTGGAAAACTTGGGATCGCACGATGCATCGCTGAGCTGAGGTCAAATGAAAGGGGAAAATGACGGTTGCCAGGACCGCCACTATTGCTCAGATAACTATCTAGTCCACTGGCCCTGAACTAAGCGTAACATGCCAGTACAAGAACTGTCTAGAAGATCCAGCGCCCTTCCAAAAAGAAAAAAAAAGTTTTTTTTTTATGTTTTCTAGGTATCCCCTCTCTCCGCCCCCAACCATGCGCGTTAACCACCCTGTGTGGTGCCCCAAGCCTGGCCGACAACTAAGTTCTAGAGTGAAAAAAGTAGAGCACGTCCGCTCCAAAGCCAACTGTCTCATCACGGGTGTGATGATAAAGCATGGCCGTGCGGGGCAAAATACCTTCTCCGTCTACCATGCCAAGACCTCAAATGGTCATCGTCCGCAAAAATCTCCCTGCTCTGCCGATATGCTCAAGAGTCGCGGTGGTGGATCGATTATGAAATCGGTTCCCCCGCCCAAGTACATCTTCATAGTCGCCAACTGTATCTCACACATGCTGCTATAAATCGTGCCAAACAATGCTCCTGCTGTCGAATCGATGCAGTGCAATGACACACAGATGCGTCAAGTTGGACTGGGAACTCGGTTTTTTTTTCTGACAAGGTCCCACCGTCAGTAGTGGGAACTCTTGTCGTCAAGGGTATTGTGTTGTAACGTTCATCTAGAACGCTTTAAGACGTAATGGGGTGTACCGATTCATGATAGTTTCACCCGGGAGATGAGAGACGATTTCGAGAATGAGGCATGCCATCAGACAGATGTCAGCATCAGCATTGCAGGGACCATCTCTGCCCTTTATCCCTCTATTCACCCCGTCCGCCTGACCAATGCTGAGTCGTGTGTTGAACGCCAAACGCCATTTTCCGCCCCCTTTCTGACTTCGTTGAAACATCAGGAGCCTTGGCTCGTGACATCAGATGCTGTATGAACCTCCTTGACGAAATAGGCAAATGGCAAAGAAAATTGAAGAACCAATGGACAAGTCGTGGTGGGTATGATGCAAATCATGACTGATCCAGAGAGAATAATATGTACAAGTCGAAAAAGTATAGCCGCGAGGGTGAGCAACCGAACATAAATTCAGCGGCGGGCCTGCAGCTGCGAAAGAATAATAGATTAAGTTTGTTGAGGTGGAGGCTGGCCTCGGCCGCCACCTCGAGGGCCGAAGTGCGAGAACCCCCGGCCACGACCACGGCCGCCGCGCTGCCCACCGCGGTTGTTTTGGTACTGTCGGTGCTGAGGGTCGCTGAACTGGCCTCCGCGACCCGCCTGCGGTCGGACATCGCCCTGGCCTCTCCCTTGGGCCGGAGGCGCGTTGTTCTGCTGCTGGGCGACAAACGCCGCAGTTTCACCCTGTTGGCCCTTGTATGCCTGTTTCGTAGCATAAGTGTTCACAGGGCGAGGAATGCTCTCCGGATTATCGTAAACGTACAAGGCCTTGTCGATGGTGGGTGGGATGGGCTGAATCTCGGTACCGAGATCCTTCTCGATGTTGTACAGATTATACCGGTCCTCCCAGTTAATCAAATTAATGGCCAAACCAAGGTGGCCATACCGACCGGAGCGTCCAATGCGATGCAAATACGTCTCGGCATTCTTTGGGAAGTCGAAGTTGATAACAACATTCACAGCTTGGATATCAATACCGCGTGTCAGCAGATCTGAACAGACAAGGTTGCGACAAACGCCGTTCCGGAAGTCGTGGAAAACACGGTTTCGAGCATGCTGCGCCATCTTCGCATGGCTATAAAAGCAGGAATAGCCGAGCTCCGTAATTTTCTTGGCAAGCAACTCGACGCGGTTGGTGGAGTTGCAGAAGATGATGGACTGGTTGATTTGAAGTTTGGAGAAGAGTGTGTTTAAGCAGTGAACCTTCGACTTCTCCTCTACGAAGGCATAATATTGAGTGATACCACGGAGAGTAAGTTCGTCCATGAGGTTGATCTCGTAGGGTTTTGACATGTTCTTATCTGAGAAGTCCTTCACAGATAAGGGGAAGGTGGCGGAAAACAGCATAACTTGGCGATCTTTGGGGTGAAACTGTAAGAGCTGTTCGATGACAGGGGTAAACTCGATCGACAAGAGCTTGTCTGCCTCGTCCATGATAAACATGGGACACTCGCTCAAATCCGCGACCCCCTTGCCGGCCAAATCGAGAATACGGCCCGGAGTGCCCACTACTATGTGGACGGCATCCTGTAGGCGTACGATATCATCGCGGAGTGTTGTGCCACCGGTCGTGACCATGACGTTGATGCCAAGATGTTTTCCGAGAGTCTTGCAAACCTGTGACGTCTGCATCGCCAATTCTCGAGTAGGGACTAATATCAGGCATTGAATCTTGTTGACTTTGGGATTGATGCGTTCAAGCGTGGGCACAACAAACGCCGCAGTCTTGCCAGTGCCGTTCTTCGCTCGAGCTAGTATGTCCCTTCCCGTTAAGGCGACGGGGATCGACTCTTCTTGGATTGGCGAGGGCTTCTCGTAACCGGCCTCAAAAATGCCCATCAACAAGTCACGCTTGAGGGCGAAATCCTCCCACTCTAAGCCTTTGGTATTTGTGACATCCTGTTGACCTCTGGTTAACCCATTGCATCTGAATAGACCCGGATCCGATGTCTCCGAGCACGAACCTCAGTTTGATGCCTATTATCTCGAGCAGGAATATTCAAACTCTTTTTCCAGTCGCCGCCGTCGGCGGTATCGTTGAGTGTTGAAGCTTGTAGCTTCGAAGTTATGGAGTCGGTCATATTGGAGATGAGCGCAATCGCACTCTTGCTATGATACAAAAAAGATAGCGGATAATCGATCTGTCGATACAAATCTCGAAACCCGTTACCGAGCTTCTAACCGAAGAAGCTAGGGAGGCGTATGTCGTTGCTGCGGGGGAAATAGCCGAGTTGCACAGGGGATTACCTCGATTTCACTATCTCGCGAAAAACCGGGCGAATAGAACGTAGATATAGACAGCGGATGGTGGAGTTGGTGTCGACGAGGCGGATAAGGCGCTTATGCACTATACTTCACTAATTATACAAGTTAGGGCAGGACACTCAGCGCCTGACGGCTGGGGAGGGTGGCACCTATTAGGGCGATGGGCAAAGGTACTATTATACGGGAGCTTGACACCAGTGTTTACTATACACCACCATGTCGGGTCGAGATTGGACCAGTCAACTAGCCAGAGGACAGGGGTTTATCTAGGGAGTAGGAGGAATATGGGTTTGTGGTGCCGTGTCAAATATGCCACTAGATGAGGCATTTGGAATGTATACACCGTCGATTTGGTCACTGGAGGAGAGCAAGACGTACATTATCTTTTGTGAAAGGGTTTCGTGCTAGATAGACAGGCTTGGGAAGCTTCCTAAGGCTGGATCGGGTCTGTATTGTGGCTGATACGGATTAAGATCGATGACTCGTGACGGAGACAACAATCACAGGGGTCGATGTCGAGAGGCGTCGAGTTTGAGTTTCTGAGTTTAGACTCGACTGGGCTAATTTGTCCTTTCGTTGAGGACTGCGGTGGGAGGTGAGCTGCAGGGGCGGTTCAAACTCAGAGCTAGTTGCTTCAACTCAACAAGAGCCTGAAACTCGGAAGTGATAGTCGACGAGGGGCACTTGCGAGCGTGTGTGTGTGTGTGTGCGTGTATGTAGTGTGCGTGTATGTGTGTGTCTGAGTAATGTGTCTAAAGTACAGACAGGAGGGAAGACGGCGAGGGGAGTCGAGGCGTGCTAGATGTAGCCCGTACCGTGGGAGGACGATAGACGGGAAGCGGTTAGGTGGTTGGCCCGGCGGAGATGGGATGATGGGTTGTTGTGTCGGGTGTGGAGGTGATCGTGAGTTGGCGTTGGCTGATCTTTTTGGGTTTGGGAGTCTTTTTGGTTGAAGACATGAAGACGTCTCAATTCGAAGGTTAGAAGCACCAATTGAATTCACTAAGTTCGAACTGAAGCCCCAGCCCTAGTCACAGTGTCTCACAGTGTCTCGCACCCACATGACAAGCCACACTCCGGTATTGCGTCTGTGCTCTCCCCACCTACGCTACAGTGCGGCGATGGAGTTTGGACCCGAGCCGAATTCAGGTAACTCACCTAGCTGCATCGCGCCAGCTCTAGCTACAAAGTACATGTACCTAGGCAAAAGTAGATTAGTGGGGCCAATGTTTGGAGTGGATCTAACGACCCACCTGCCCCTCTTTCTTCAGTGGCCAGCAAAAAGTACCGACGGTAAGGAGGTACCTACGTAGGTCCCGGACACCATGTATGTACTTACCTACTTTGGAGAGTTGACGTCTTTCATTGATTGGCAACTCCCGATACTTGCAACGCCAGTGCCGAGCTTCCGCGCTCTTATCCTCATTGAATCATCATCTCAATTCGCCTCAATCGTGTAGCCCTTCTTCATTCACCACACGCAGCCGGTGAATATGTCCCTTAAAGTGCTCACCCGCACACTCTCATGTCCTAGTCTTCTAGTCCCCGACGTGCCCTCGCCAACAGTTTGTATCGCATCATCATGTTCCAGTGTTAGTCAAGGGCTACGGGCACGTCGCGAGCACCATACGAGGTCGCGGAAGCGAGACGGTGAGCGTACGTCGTCCGGCTTAAAATGGAATCATTGCCCTACCCGCTGCTACGCTTCTGTCTCCGGACCACCACCACCTAAAAGGGCATCCAGCGCTGCCGCCGGCTATACCTGGCCTGCCTCGCGCCACCCGACGCCCTATGAGATCCTCGCCCATTCCAGAGATGCGCGGTATAACAAGGCGCTGTTCTATGAGCTAGTCAAGATCTACCATCCCGACAGGAGTCAGTCGACAGCCGATTCGTCCATCCCGCACCATGTGCGACTGGAGCGATATCGCTTAGTGGTATCCGCTCACGCGGTCTTGAGCTCAGACGCCAAGCGAAGAGCATACGACCTGTACGGCGCCGGCTGGAACGGCAATCGCACGATGGAGAACCTGTTTCGCGAAGCTGACCGGTCGTGGCGGAACGAGCCAGGCAATGCAAGCAACAATGCCACCTGGGAAGACTGGGAGAAGTGGCGCCGTGAGAGGAACGGGGAGCAGGAGCCGCAGAGCCCCGTGTTTATGTCCAACGAGCTTTTTGTTTTCGTCGTGTGCTCTTTCGTCGTCTTGGGAAGCTTTGCCCAGGCGCGCCGAGCCAGTACTAGCACCCTGAGTCTCGTCGAGATGCGTGACGAAAAGCACGCCGTCATTAGCGACGACATGAGACGGCGACAAGATGAACAAGCGCCCCTCAATCGGCATGAGAGGGTGGAGAGCTTTTTGCGGCAGCGAGATAGCTGGAATGCCGTCTTGCTTGGGGATAGCAGTCCCGAATCGCCCTCCTGAGGCACGTAGAGTAAGGAAGTCTCTTCACAGCCACACTGGTTTCGGCTAGTTATCGACTGAAATGTGCGAGTCCCAGTGTCAAGCGTCTTATTAATGTTGAGTGAATTAATGCAGTTGCGTGCAAATAGGCAGATCACAGATTGCGCAGACGCTGGGAGTGGCCTCCCTACATATGCTCGGGGGGGCCTCGTGTCTACTCGTCCACCAAGTCCGCTCTTGAGTAATATGCCGTACCTCCAAGCGCACAGCACGGGCATGATTCGCTTCAGCCGCTCATGGGTGCTGGCAAGGCAAACATATGGTTATACCGGGGTTACCGATGTGCCGCACAACATGAACACGCTCACTATACGATAGACCGGTACAGCCTGTACCGGGCGTCTGGCCGCGTCCCGGTTACACTATTTCTAGCACGTAAACGCTGCTACCCAGGCCAATCACACAGTTTATCTTTTCACGGGCCGTGGCGGTCTAGACCAAGTCCATGCAGCCGTTGTTTGAACAATACCGACGGACTCGTCTATCGCACCATACATAAGCTTCACATGAAGGGGGTTGTAAGTATCATACGGTATTTAGTACTCCTCGGTTTTTAGATTTCCGTCTTACCTTGCATTACCTTTTCATGCGCCCAAACCTTAAGACGTGCGTTAGGGAGACGCCACTACCTCCGCCATTGAGGGTCGATTTTCCGGGTCCCCAGATCCGAGCCGCAGTGTATCCCAAAGCTTCGCTTCTAGCCGCAGCTCTCTCATAGCTCGATATCCAACCTCTTCACTCACTTATCTCCCCCAACAAAAACACCTCTTTCTTTCCATTACCGGCTATTTTGTTGTGACATCGCCATTCTGGTGGTGTCGACATAATGCTCGCGAGCGTCACGCTACCAGCCCACCATAAACATTCACACTCACACACAATCATCTTCCTCCATGGGTGCGGAAATGACGCCCGAGAGCTCAGCCAGAAAGTGTGCGAGACAAAAGACAGCCGGGGTCTTTCCCTGCAGCACATATTTCCCACCGTGAAGTGGGTATTTCCGCAGGCAGATGAAATTTACGACGAGCGTCTCAAGCAGATCACGCATCAGTGGTTCGACATATGGGACGCGCGGAATCCGGACGAGCGGCGGGAGCTCCAGATACCCGGCCTCAGGAACGTGATACCCAAGCTCGTCAAGCTCATACAGAGCGAGGCGGCGACCGTCGGGTTGCAGAACGTCATTCTCGCGGGAATATCGCATGGCTGCGCCGCCGCGCTCCACGCACTCCTCCACTACCCCGAATCCGAACCGGCCGAGGAGGGCAAGCGGCTGTGTGCGCTCGTCAGCCTGTCGAGCTGGATGTCCCTCGGCGGCAGTTCGGTGCGGGAATCCCGCGAGCTACTAGGTCTGGCAGTCGGAGAGTCGTCGGCCCCCCCGAGCGATGAGATCTACCACCGCACGCCAGTGTTCATCAGCCACTGCGTGGACAACAACATCGTGCCGATCAAGGAGGGCGAGCGGCTGAGAGACACCCTCACGGCCTACGGGATGGCGGTAACATGGAAGGAGTACCCGACCGGCGGGTACTGGATCAACGGCCCACAAGGCGTCGATGATCTCGTCTCCTTCTTGAATGGTCGTGGCCTGGCTAGTGAATGAAGCCGGGGATGCCACGCGAGAGGGGCGTGGCTCGCGCGCTAAAGAATGGCGTGCCTATTTAGAATCCCTGTGGCCTCTCCTGTCTCCCCCTCCCCCCTCCTCCCCGCAAGTGCTGGGTTATTCATGATGGGACGGAGTCAAGCGAGCCAACTACACACGATAATGGCGGGGAGATAGGAGATAGAAAACAAGGGACGGCGGATGCGATGCAAGAATAGGCGTCGGTTTGTCAATTATACTACCTAGGATGGGTATAACCTAGGGTATCTAGGTATGAAGAAAATAAAATAACATACTACTTGCATCGCCGGCTACGTGCAGCTCCGCGTCGGCTTGGCGATTGAATTACACAACTACCTATATATTTTCGTTCATTTAGTTGGTGAGGCTACCATGTTAGATACTGAGTCTGTAGCCGTGTTATTACCACCACCACCACTACTACTACAACTACACCTTGTATCTACTCAGTAGCCAAAGGTATCAACACAGCCAAACCACACCCCCATCACCCCTTCAACCGCGGGACATAAACTCCCTCGATCCGCGCCCTCATGACATCCTCGGCCCTCTTCGGATCGATGCGCTCCTCCGGGCCCAGCCGAACCATGCGTCCGACAAGGAACATGAGCTTCCCGACCGGGAAACTCTTAGCGGAGACGAACTGCCTCAGGACGTCCTCTTGGCCAACGACCGCCTCGTCCGCGAGCGCGGCATACTCCTCCCCGCTTAGCTCGCGGAACCACAGGCCCTCCTTCTCGATGGCCTCAAACACGCTCGCGTGGGTGCGCGGCACGCGGCCGCGGAAGACGGCCCAGAGGAGCTCCTTGGCCACCTTGGCGGTGACGTCGCGGCGGTGGAGGCGCGCGAGGATGTCGGCGAGGTGGCGCGCAGGGACGCGGGCGCAGTCGCCCTCGGGGGAGAAGCCGAGGTCTTGTGACGGGACGTCGCTGCGCTCGGAGGTGAGGCGGCCGAGCTCGTGGAGGATCCAGTTGGCCGCGAGCTGGAAGGCGGGCTTGCTGTCCCCATCGTCAGGGGCAGAGGAGGTGGAGGAGGAAGAGGAGGAAGAGGAGGGGGAAAGGAGGAGGACGGAGCGAAGTTTCTCGACGACGGCGAAGAAGTACTCGACGCGCAGCCCGCCGTCGAGCGAGACGAGGGCCATGGCGTCCTTGGCCGAGAGCCCGAAGTCGCGCATGAGGTCGTCGATGACGGCGTCCGGGAGCTCGCCGAGCGTTGCCCGCAGGTGGGAGACGAGGTCGGCGCCGACGAGGAGCGGCGGGACGTCCGGGTCCGGCATGTACCGGTAGTCGACCTCGCCCTCCTTGCCGCGGAGCCGGCGGGTCTCGGTGGACCCGATGGACCAGCCGCGCGTCTCGCCGGCGACGGCGCCGCCGGACTCGAGCACCGCGATCTGCCTGTCGCGCTCGGCGATGATGGCGTCCTCGACGGCCTTGAAGCTGCTCAGGTTCTTGATCTCGGTGCGCTGGCCGAGAGGCGCGCGCGGGTCGTCATCGGAGCGCCGGACGGAGACGTTGACGTCGGCGCGCAGCCCGCCGCTCTCCATGCCCGAGACGCAGGCGTCGACGGCGGCGAGGAGGGTCTGGACCTTGCGCACGAGGGCGGCGGCGGTCGCGGGGTGGCGGATGTCGGGGTCCGTGATGATCTCGATCAGGGGCACGCCGACGCGGTTGAAGTCGATCCAGTGCGCGTCGCCGGGCTGGGCGAGGGTCTTGGCCGTGTCCTGCTCCATCTGGACCTGCCTGATGCCGACGCAAACGCCGTCGCCGTCCTCGGCCGCGATGCCATCCCGCGCGCGCAGGCGGATGCGGCCGTGGCGGGCGAAGGGCTCGTAGTACTGCGTGATCTGGTAGCCCGACGGCTGGTCCCAGTGGAAGTAGTGCTTCCTGTCGAAGCGGCTGACGGGCTGGATCTCGCAGTCGAGGGCCAGGGCGGCGCGCAGGGCGGGCAGCAGGGCCTCCTTCTGGAAGATGGGCTGGCTGCCGGGCGTGGCGAGGTCGAAGTAGGCGACGTGGGTGTTCGGGTCGTCGTTGGGGGAAGGCGTCGCGGCGGCCGAGAACAGCTTCCTTGCCGTGTTCAGCTGCGCGTGGATCTCGATGCCGACGGTCAGCTCCCAGCCGTCGACGACCTGGTTATTCGCGTTCTTCTTCTTCGCCTTCGCCTTCGGTCCCAACGCCTTTTGTCTCTTCGCCTCGTCCTTCAGCTGCTTGCGTAAGGGGACGTGGACCGATGCCGGGGCTGGCGAATTCGAGGCAGGGCCGGTGCTCTCGACGTGCAGGTATCGAGCGGGCGGCGCGTGCGAGACAGCGACGGCGAAGGCGCGGGTTTGGATCCTCGCTCGGGTTCGCAGGCATCCTCTGCTGATGAGCTGGCCGTGGAGCAGATACCGGCTGAGTGTCGAAGGTCGGATGTGAGACATGACGGCAACATGTCGGTTATCTCTCTAGCCGACTGATTGATGACGGCCCTCGTGTAATAGGTGGGTTGTGGATTAGATATTCATAGCGACATTATGAAGAGATTTGTATGGCGATGTGATCGATGTGTAAAAATAGATTATGATGAGGTTTGAGCTGTTCCCGCAGCCTAGCGCCGTCGTCGGCTCGCTATAGCCAAACCGGGATTAGTGCTTCCATGAAGGGGATTAGCCCCACAATGGTACCAAACTCGCGGGGCATCTTAGTGTAGGTACTTGGTCGTAGCGCACTGGCTTGCAGGCCACAGCAGCTACCGCGTGCTGCAGCTTGTGAGTACGTCCCTAGCGCAAGACAAGGTATTCCGCATGATACCTACACTAGAGTCTCTGGTCTGAGCACTAAGTTGAGTACATATATGTGAGTTTCCCTTTTTTTTGGATGGCCTTGTCTCGACAAACCAGATATTTCACATAATAATAATCATCGGTCGACGAAATACAGAAGAGAGGTCAATGTGGGTGAAATTCCATTTATCTACAAAGTACCTAGGCACTTCTTTACATAGAATACCTGCCTTAGGTACTGTCGATCAGTGATCGGCAGCACTACACCACGCCGCACTAGATGGGGATAGGTAACGTCATCTGGAAGACGACCTCCCATCACAAGCGCCGGTTTGGACCAATCAGTCATCGCCTGGCACATGGACCGTATCTCATGCATGCGCTATAAGTGAGTTAGTAGCGAGCCAGAACCGATGCTGCGGGTGGTGTCGATGTTGGTGGTTGTAGAACCTGCCTACTCACGAAGAAAAAAAGGAAAGAGAGAGGAAAAAAACCACTTCCTCCCGTCTAGCCAATTAATGATCCTGGGCCTATGCTGTTAGTCCTCCCTGCCTCTGTCGTTCAACCCACTCCACCATCACCAACACACCACACACCACACACAACATATGTGATATCGAGGGATATACTCAGGTATGGGGTGAGTAGGAAGCGAATCACGCGCATCCGTCGCAAACCACGGGTGTGGCACACTCCTCCGACATCTTATCTTACGACTGGCCGGCCGGCCGTTTGCTTCGCCCTGCTGCGCATTGAGGCTCTCAAGGGAGTGGTTATTTATTATTTATTTATTTATCTGTTTATTTGTGTTATCTACTTTGCTTTACTCCCTTTCTGTGCCTTTCGCTCCTTATTTGCGGCTGCCAACCAATACCTGAATTCGGATAACATCCACCCTACAGTACCCAAGGTAGATGCTCAATCTCACACGTTTGTGTTCTACTGACTCTCGGTTCGCTTCTCATACCCAATCAAATCCGTCTGCCTTGCCTTGCGACTGGACAGCTACGTGCCTCACGGCGCGTACGAGGCGCATCGCAACATTACACAGAGGTATGCATGCTTCGCCCCATGCTCCCCCGTTGTCCCGTGTCTTTGCCACTCCGTCCACCGCGGGGTTTTGTCTCAGTACAATCGGTTGAGTCCTCTGGAAAGACGTAGCATCATCATCATCATCATCCTCATCATCCTCACATCAACTCTCAACACATACCGTCAACTGCCATAGTCTAGTCATCGGCTGGAACTCAAAAACTCAGCATGCGCGAACCGACAATCGTCGATGTGGCTGACACGGCTGACATGGCTGACAGCGTCGAGAATACGCGACAGGACGCTTCTCCCTCGTCGCGCCCGGCAGTGATGAAGCCAAAGCCGCGCACACAGCCTCCGGAACAGTTGGCTGACCACAACTCGGGGAACTCCAAGAAACTGCACAAGAGATCTCCAACTATGGTGACCATCTCCAGCGAGATAATGCCACGTGATCAATCGCCCGGCCAGATCACTACGTCTAGGGAACGCCCGGAAGACGGACCAATCAGAACGCCCCCGACATCTCCCGAGCAGACGGAGGCAGCTCGCAGCCCCCTGAAGCCCCTGGTGAAGGACACGTACTCACAAGTAAAGTCCCCGCTACCCGATCCAGATTGCTCATCCGACGCACCAAAGGCGGCAAGTCTTGCCAGTGAGTCGGAGGGTTCGAGTGGGAGCAGCGAGACCGTCACCGTGCCGCAGGGGAGGCGAGACGGCGCCACGAGAGGGGCCGCCACGAAGCTGAGAAAACAACACATCAGCAAACCCCATGCTCTCAACTTCTTGGACTCCGACTCGCCCGAGGTCACATCGGAGAGCATCCAGCGCACCGTAAAAGAGGCTCTAAAACTATCGCCCGATGCGGGCTCGGCCAAAATCACGTCGCCCTCGGCCCGCAGCGTCTCGTCAGCGTCGACTGGATTCCGGGAGGATCTCTTCGACGCCGTGGGTGATCATGAGACCGACCGCAGCACTAGCCCGGAGCATAGCGTCAACGGAGACCTCAGGAGCCGCGTGTCCGAGGGGTCGGGGGGGCCCCGTCTGCGGCCGGCGAAGGGGGCCAGGAAGCGAAACCAACAACAGGGCACTCCAGAGATGCCGCCACGGGCGAACATGCAGCATCCCTACATGCTCCCGGAAGACCTGACGCCCCGCGCGCCCAGCCAGCACTTCGCCGCCCAACCCCTACCGAGAGCCGATAAGCTCCCCCTGACCGGCTACGAGCTGCTGGCCTCGAGATTATCCGCCACGACGGCCGACCCGGCCGCGCGCCTCCTGCGGCCCATCTACCGCAGGTTCGAGGCGCTGAACCACCGCATGCTGCTCCACCTGCAGGACGAGATCTGCGAGCTCGAGGAGCAGCTGCACCGCCTCGACACCGCCGACACGCAGAACCGCCGCCTGCCGAACGGCATCCTCCCGGCGTCCCGGCGGGCCGAGTACCTGTCGAGCGGTGAGCTGCAGTGGCACAAGACGGACGTTCTGGGGAAGATCGGCTTCAAGCTGGAGCAGTATAGTAAGTGGATGATGCGACTGATAGCCTTACTGCCGTGATTCGGCTGGGCTGTTATAATTATATGATATTAATTCATTGACATTTCTTCTAGACCGAGTCCTGTCGTCGTTCCGCCAGACCCTCTCCCTACCGCCCCCCACTGCAGCCGAAGCGCAGGACTACCGGAGCTTCCTCGCGGGCTACGCGCCGATCTCGGATGTCGAGACCCGCTTCCTCGACGCGACGGACGACCTCGTCTGTCTGGCCGACGACGACGAAGACATCGACGAGGATGACGAGAATTACGATGTCGGCGACGACATTGGCGACGGCGACGGCGACACGACAGCCGACGAAGGAGAAAACGTAGCGACGCCGGTATCACGGCCCGATATCATCCCCGACTTCCACCCGCGACGCCGAGTCTCCGTGCTCTCGCAATCCGACGTCGTCCCCCGCCGGTACGAGGAGAGGGCGGGCACGCCGCCCCCGGAGCAAGATCTCGTCGCCGTCGCTGCCACCACCCACCTAGGCCATCTCGCGACGGGAAAGCAGCATCTGATAACGTACCTGTCCGTGGCGATGGCCGTGGCCGTCATGTTGCCGCTCCTCACGTTCCTCGTGATACCCGGATTCATGGGCCGCATGACCGTCGTCTCGCTCGTCGGGACCGGGATCCTGGGCGCGCTGGCGCAGGGCAGGCTAGTGAGGCTCCGGGCTAGTCAGGAGGTGTGCGTTGGCGTTGGGCTTTATGGCGGGGTCATGGCTGCTTTGGCTGGTATGGTTGGTTGATTGATTTATTCATTGATTTCTTGCTTGATTAATTGATTAATTTATTGAGCTTTTGAGATTTTTCGGCAGGGCTTGGATTTGGTTGATTGATTCATTGATGACGGGATGACGAGGCGAACGACTGATACGGCGAAAGGGCTATGTTTTATGTTGGGTTCTGCGATGATTTATGAGATTGGGGGTTATTTAATGTAATGCTTGTATTGTATGGCTTGTATGGCTTGTTTGTGTATTGTTGTATTTAACTGGCATGTATGGATGTGATGATGAGATCATGAGATCATGCGAGATCATTAGAAAGCGAATCTTTTTCCTTCTCCATATTCTCGTTCATTTTTGGTCCTGGCTTATGCCTTGCTTTTTCTCGAAGTATTTGGTCTGAAATCCAGTTTAATTATCTGGTATGGAATATGTGTGCTTCTTTTAACTATTTACTTAGTCCCCGACTTCGTGCTAATGTTTTCCTCAAAGTCTTCATGTTTAAAGGGCGGGTTCTTCTAATATCTCTCTATAGAATCTGTGTTAAGTGGTAATTAAGTGGTATCTCTATTGTAGCGATAGTCTGTCCTCTTTTATGGCTCCTCTTTGTATTCGACAAATCCCAAGTGGTTGCCTTGGTCTCTAATATCATGTTAAACGAATTCTCAGCACTGTCTTCTGGATTAACTGTAATGGGCCTCGTTGAAGTGCAAGGCCAATAGCCCTGGTCTGAACATGCTTCAATACTATCCCCTAGCCGAACAACAGCATTTTTACTATCTTTAACAGTGATGTCTTCTTTAGAGGTTGTTATCATTGAAGTCTTTCCCTCCCTGGCCACTGGTCGCTCATCTACATCATCATCCTCATAGTAATTAGTACCCAGCGACATAATAGCCCTCGAGCCGTTTGCATTTCCCAAGGTGTGTACGATTTGCGACTAGTAGCGCTCGCATCTCAGCCTCCGTAAACAATATATAATCGAGGTAAACGGTCCAATCTGACTCTCCCTCTCTTGCAAAAGCCGTCTCGCAATATATGTATTAATCGGTCCGTATACATGACCAATTGAGGTCCCTTGCCCTTTTCCGTAATTTTAACAACATGAACAGCACATCTTACTGCCCTTTCTGTATTATCAATGATGATGTTGAATTTCGCGGAAGTATGCTGGCTCAAGTTGATCCCGAAGCTGGCAGCGTCTGGAGTTGAGTGCTCGCAATTCGACGCGAGTAAGATGAAGTCCCTTTTGTTTGGGCGTTTTGGTGCGCCATGAGCCCGTTTTTATCGAGCATCGGGGATAGTTTCGTCAAAAATACGGTATGGTGAGCCTGAAATCATATCCAGGAGCCTCATATGGCCAAAAAGGGGGGAAAGGCAGAAATCTGAGAGAAGGAGTGAAGAAATACTTGATCGGTCAGGTGTGCATTGCCATTGCCCATCTACTATTGGCTAGGAAGGCTATGTACGTATGTATTGATTCAAGTTGCGCTGACAACATCATTCCCGACCCTACTTTCCTGTCCATCTGCACATAGTTTGGCTCTACCTGAGAGCCCACGCCCTCTTTTCCTTTTATTCTTATCCTAACAGAGGGCCATGTTTTCCCGTGAATTCTTTATTTATTAAGAAACGCAACTAAAGCAAGTAAAAGTTCCTGGAAGCTTCCAATAGATGTAGGCATACGCATTCCTTGCCTTCCCATATGTCTAAAATATACGACACATCGAATTTATACATAACATCGACGGAAGCAAGTCCTGCAGCATCTAGCGTCGCAAGATATATATACCTAAGCCTGATTGCTTCCAATATCTATGCATATTTTCTTTTTTCGGGTGACGCCACTGCCGATTGCCAACTCAACAACTATAAGTGCTAGCGAAGAATAATAGGCAGAATTCCAGGCGTCCTTTTTCAACGGTAAAACGACGTGTAATAAGTCGCTAAAATGCTTTCAACATTAGGACACTCTATACAACTGAATTATTTAGAAGATAAAATAATTTCATGTCGGAGCATTTAATTTAACCCTTTGTATTGATCTATATTCAAGGTATGCGTTGTACCCTTCCCTTTGTGTGTGTTTAATACGTGATTGGTCCAGCTTGACGTTGGCGCCCAACTAGGTCATGAACAAGGGTATCGTCGTTCCACAATGGGGCAGGTGGTGCTGCAGCCTGCGTCAGGTAAGGCAGTCGCAGTCGCCTTGGCCGATAGCAAACCTCTTCACCTTCATAAACAGCATCGAAGATGTCAGCACATCCCTCGTCTCCGGTCTTGATGGTGCGATACTAAGTCGGGGCCTTTCATGGATTATGAACTGAGCAGTTCATTTTCCCTAGGCCTAGGCTAATTGACTACTTGAGCGGGAAGCAGTCTCAACTAGAAAGACACCCTTGCCAACTTCACCGCTACTAGTATGAGCATTCGTTTCAAGGTGACCAGCACATACTGCACTCCCAACATCCAGTTACGGGTTTACCTGAGCGATTCGATTCCGACCTGAAGTGTCTCGGGCTGCAACTGGGCGCCTGCCTATGCTTTTCACACAGCAGATACATCATATAGGTAGTCATCACTTCGTCAATCGCACACAAACCCATCAACCACCCAACTTACATTTATATCTATGACCTGAGAGTCAGAGTCGTGTAAGTCAGCTTGTGCATCACCCCCGCACATCGCCCTCGCATATCTCTGATCACTCATCCCTAGTCCCGGTCTCAAGGCTTCCATACTCTTTCCATCCTCACGTGCACCCGCCGTAGTTGCCCAGCATGTCGAGTGATGTAAGAGGCACCAGAGACAGTCGCTACCCGTGCAGCGACTGCACTCGCATCTTCCCATCGAGGGGCCAGCGCACAAACCACGCCCTTAGAGCTGCTCATATGAAAGATCAGAGCTGCATCGACTGCCAGACCGTCTTCGACTCGCCAAACGCTCTGAAACGACACAGGACTCTCCACACGACGCCCCAACCAGCATCGAACACCCACGAGTGGCAGCGTAAGTCAAGTCAAGTCACAGGACCCGACAGCGTGGAACGAGACAGAAAGGAACGCGTGACTGACGACTTCTCCCCTTAGCTCACTTTTCCATCCCCCACTGGCGTGAAGCCGACAAGCCAGAGCTAGCTTTCGAGGATGGGCCAAACCACAGCTACCCATGGGCATCGCCACCCCTATCCCAAAAGGTCCACGACCTTCTCCTGCGCGAACTCCTAACCCCCCACCGTCGCGGGCTAGAGGGTTTCCCAACCCTCGCCACTGTCATCCCCGGCCCGCCCACTATCTCAACGGCGGACAACAGGCCGCTGCCGCTGCCCCCGCCGGACCCGACGGGCGCCCGCAAGACGCACGCCGCCCTCGTCATAGACTGCGAGATGGTCGAGATCGCCGACCGCATCGGGGACCTGGTCCGCGTCTCCGTCATCGACTTCCTCACGGGCGAGGTCGTCCTCAACGACCTCGTGCAGCCGACGGGCGTCGTCAAGGACTGGCGGTCGCGCGTGAGCGGCGTCGACGGCGCGATCCTGCACGCCGCCAAGGCGGACCCCCGCACCACGGTGCTGCAGGGGTGGCCCGAGGCCCGCAGCCGCATCTTCGCCGTCGCGGACGCGCGCACGGTGCTCGTCGGCCACGCGCTGCCGAACGACCTCAAGATCCTGCGCATCGCCGCCGACCGCGTCGTCGACTCCCTCGTGCTCACGGCGCACGCCGTCTTCGGCAGGGTGACCGGGCCCTTCCCGCGGAGCTGGGGGCTGAGGTCGGGGTGCAAGGCGCTGCTGAACGTCGACATCCAGCCCCGCAACGCGGCGCACGACCCGCTGGAGGACACGCTCGCCACGCGCGAGCTGGTCCTGTGGTGTCTCACCCACGGCGAGGCGCTGCTGGAGTGGGGTGCCAAAGAGCGGGTCGAGTTTGAGAAGGCCGCGGAGGCGAGGCGGGTGAAGCAGATTGCCGAGGCGGAGGAGAGGAGGAGGAAGAGGCTTGAGGAGGCGGCGAAGGAGGAGGCCGAGGCCGAGGCCGAGGCTGAGGCGGAAGGAGAAGTGGAAGAGGTGGGATACGGAAGCTACAGACTTAATTGATACTTGTCGTTCTAATACCACGCGTGGATTTGCTGTAGAGATACATCATACAAAGGCTGAATTACTCGATCGCAGTTAGTTACTTATTCATGTCGGAATGCTAGTGGTGGCGGAACTAACGAAGACAGATGATCAGTTATATGCTAGTAGGTACTAGGTAGCTAGATCTGCGAGAGCTTTATCATACAATCATTTACTGGTTGATTTACTAGCTGAGTATTAGAACAGATTGGAAGTTTCATCATCAAGCGTAATGTGTAAATATTTATTAAACAATGCAGTTTATAACAATTAGCTAGCCTGTAGGTACGAGTTAGAACCTCGCGACCGCATGATCTAAGTCTAATCTATTTCCTCAATCCGTCTATCTATCCATGCCTTACTAACACTTCAGATAGCAGATGAGGCAGGCCGTGCCAAAACAAATCTTAAGCAAAACATAAGTAATCAGTCAAAGCAAAATTTCTCAATTCAGATGCGCAGGCAAACATGATAAGTAAATGCGATACTGCCAATCAAGATCAAGGAGGAATTGCGAAACTCAAAAACCTTAGGTAGGATAAAACTCACCATCCCAGAGCAACATAAAGAGTTAGCAATTTCCTATTTTAGCTAGATATACACTCTAAAGACATGTCTTAGGAGTAGCGCTTCTCTTAAGCTTATGCAATTACAAAATAAAAAACTACCTATATATAGGCTCAAACACCTAGCTTTTGCAACATTAGTAACTAATTTAGCTATTATACTAATATAGCTTTTAAAAGTACTATACCGTGCTAAAATTAGCGCTTATATAGTCTTACTTTTTTAATTTACTAGTTTGCTAAAGTTTTTTTAGCTATTAAAGGTTTAATAATATTACTACTAAATTAGCAATAGCTTTACTAATAGTATAAAATATAACTTTTTTTTACTTAATATATAGGCTAATTTATAAGCCGGTTTTTTTACTTACTAATAGAAAATTAAACTAAAATTAAGACTTAATAACTTAAAAAGCTACTACTAAAACTAAATAAAATTTTAAACTTTTTAAAACTTTTAATATTAATAGCTAAGTTTTTACTAAGTTATTATATTTAAAGCTAATAAACCTTTTTTAGTTTTTTATTATAAATTAACTAAAAATATAACTATATATTAAAAATATAATTATATTTAACTTAATAGCTAAAAAGTATAACTTGCTTATAAGCAAAAGGTTTTAAATCCTTAAAAATAAGTATAATTATAATTTTTACTAAAAATAGTAAATTTTTAGCTTTTAATTAATAATAAACCTATAATAGCAGCTAATTACTTAGTTAAGCAAGGTTATAAAAAAGCCTAACTTTACTTTATTTTTTATTACTTTTATTATAACTAAGTTCTAGTAATTATAAAAACCTTTAGTATTTTAACTTATTTAAAAGCTTTATAAAATTATTAGTTAAGTTATTTTCTAACTTAATATAGCGCATTAATAAATAATTAATCTATGTTTCTAGCTTTACTTTTATATATATTTTATTTATTCTTTTTATAATTACTTGCTAGACTTGCTAAATTTGTTAAATTTGTTAAATTTAGCTAATTGCTTGCTAAATTTAGTTACTTAATTGCTAAATATATATTTGTTAAAGTTTTTAGGAAATATAAACAGGTATTTTCTTTATATCTAAGTTTTTACTGCCGCAAATATAGCTTAAAGCTTTATTTTAATATTTTTAAAGCTTTTTTAAATATTATAAAAATCTAAATAAGCTTAATAGATCAAGCTTCTATATGCGCTTATATATTCGGTAATATAATTGCTCTTAATAATAAAAAGCTTTTTAATCTTTTAAAGTTAGCGCAATAAAGTATTTCTAGTTGCTTTAAATAAGGTATTTATTAGACATAAAAAATAAAGCGCCTTTTTTACCTTAGTTTTAATAATATTATAAAAATTTATAATATCTTTATTAAAACGCTATTTAAGTTTTAAATAAAATAATTTATACTGTTTTTAACAAAAGTATAACTAGGCATTAAAATAGTTATATTATATAAGTTAAAGTTATATTTAATATTATAGACTATTTTTCTAAGTATAATAAATAAATAAGCTTATATAAGTATTAATAAATAGCTAATATATATTTAGTATTATATTTTATATCTTTATAGATTAATTATAATATTAATATTTAAGTAGTAATCTTTTATTAAATAATTTATTACTGCGTTTACATTTTTTTAGCATTATAAAAATATTTTAAATAATAAATTAAATAAGTTATAAATATTTTAAAAAACTAATACTTAATTTAAAAATACTTAAACTATAGTTTAAATAAGGTATTATATATTAGCTAGCTTAAAGTTAAAAGTAACTAAGTATAAAATACTAAAATTTACTTATTATAAAATATATTACCTATTTTAAAAACCTTTTTTTAAAGTATTAGATATTTATATATATATAGACCTATAAAACTTTTAGCATATTTATTAAGCATAAAAAAGTAAAAGCTTAAATATTTGTAAATAAGTTAGCAAAGCTTGCAATATATTTTTTAAGAGAATAAAAGGCTAAAAGAGCAAGCAAATACTAAAATTTAACTATATTAACACTTATAAATATTTAAGCCTTTAAAATAAATAAGTGTTAATATAATTAAATTTAGTATTTATTTATTCTTTTGTTTCTTTATTTTTTTAAAAGATATACTAAAAGCTTTGCTAATTATTACTTACTTTTTATTTATTATTTTTTATTTATTACTTTTTGTTTTAAAAGTTTGCTTATTTATATGTATATATATAAAAGCTTTAGATATTTTCTATTATATTTTCTTAAAGTTTTTTGTTATATTTTTTAAAAAAATAAAGTAGCAAAAAAATATATAAATACTAAATTTAACTATATTAATACTACTTATTTAAAAAGCATAAATATTTATATATACGTTATTTTAGTATATTTTTATATAGGTATATTAATTTAGTAAGCAAATATAGTTATTTTATTTTATATATATATATAGACTTACTTTTTATTAATATTGTTAAAAAAGTAAACAAATACTTTTTACTAATATTAATAATTTATATTAACATTAACTTTAATTTTAACTTTAGTATTAGCATTAACGTTAAAATTAAAATTAATGTTAAAATTAACGTTAAAATTAACGTTAATATTAATGTTAACGTTAGCAACTTTAATTATTATAGATTTATAAATACTATTAATCTATATTAGTATAATTAATTTTATTTATTAGTACTATTAATAGTTATTTTATTTTATATTATACTAATTAGTATATTATTAAATATAATTAATTTTAAAGTTAACTTTATTTGTTTTATTAAAGGCAAAAAATACAATATTACTATTTAATAATTAATTGTTAAAAAAGATAGTTTTGCTTTAATAATCTTTAGCATTAATATACTTTAAAAATAAATAAAAAAATCTCGGAATCTTTTATATAGTACTATATATATTAAAAAAGCAATCTAGGATTTAGATATAAACAAGTATACTATTATATATAAAGTTATATATATAAGTAGAAATTTTAAGCTTTTTAATAGAAATATAAGTTAAGATAAAATAAGTTATTATAGTAAAGCTAACTGCTAAATCAAACATTTAAAATAAATATTAAAGCTTAGTAGCATAAAAAACTTAGTAGCAAAAAGAGCTTACTTTAGTTTTAATTATAATTAAAATTTAAATAAGCTTATAAATTCTATAATACTAGCGTAATAACTTTTAAACTAAGTTTTCTTAAGTTTAATAATTTATATATTTAGCGTTTATATCTTTTTTAAAATATTTAATCTGCTACTTTAACTACTTAAATTAGCTTAAAAGTTTGTTACAGTTTTAAAAAAGTTTAATTTATAATATTAAAATAATTTAAAGCTTATTTTAATTATAAATAATATAACTTTATTTATAATAGTTAATAATAATATAAAAATGCTTTCTATTATTTAACGTTGCTTACTATAGAATTACTAGTACTTAAAAAATAAAAAGAACAAAAGAGTATATAGCTAGTCTTTTAGCTAATATAAAAACTTTAAATAATATATTTAAACCTAGCATTAAAACTACTACCTTTTTATATTAACTAAAATATACTATAAAGCGTTTAATTTATTTAAAACTAAAAAACCGTTAAATATTAAGCTACAAGTTAGATTAAGTAATTAGCTTATTATACCTAGGAGTGCTAAGTAGAAAACTTATTAATAATTATGCTAAAACTTTGCAACTATAAGCTAAGGCTACAAGCCGATCTTTTGCCTATCCTAGTATATTAGAGCAATATAGCAGCAGACTTAAGCATCTTATTACCTTAAAAAACAATGGTAGAAAAACTTTCTAGTATATTAAAGCTTTTATATAAACCTTTGCTGCCGCTTTAAATAAACCTATATTTTGCTACTATTTTAAATAAGCTAAATATAAAGCTAAATCTAAAACAAGCTTATATAAATAAAATAGATAAATTAGTTATTAAGTTAAAACAGATAGTATATAAGCAAATTATACTTAAATATAACGTTAAAATATTTAAAAAATATTTAAAATAGCAGCAAAACTTAAAGTAATTATTATAAAAAATAAAGCAAACCTTTAACTACTATATAAAAGACCTACTAAATTTATAAAAAGTTAAATTAAACTATTTTAGCATATATATTTTATAGCTTTAAAAATAAACAGCATTAAACTTAAAAAAAATTATTAAAGTACTAACCTTTAATAATTATTTTTTAGTTAAATTATTTATATGCTTAATAGGTTTTTTATTTCTTTTTGCTTGCTATAACAAATATATTAACGCATAAATAAACCTATAAATACTTTAACTACTTTATATAGCTAGCAAAAGCAATTAAATAGTTTAGCTAATAGCTACGCTAAAAAGTTAACCTTAATAACTTTTTAAAGTATAAGCTATTTATATAAATAAATAGTTCTTATTTATACTATAAGCTATTTTATATTAATTTAGCGTATATAGTTTTTAAAATATTATAGTATAACTAAAACAAAGTTATATACTAAGCATATATATGCTTTTTATACCAGCAAGAAAAAGAAGTACTATATTAATACAAACTATATAATCTGCTATATTTTTTATAGGTATATTAAGCTAAATTTAATCTTTTTAGCAATTTTATTTATAAATAGCTAGCGTAAACTTAATATTTATTAACAATATAATATATAGTATGTTATACTTAATATATATAAAGCATGCTTAATTTAGTATACTATGTTTTACTAAATATATAGCCTAAAAAATTAGAAATATTATAGACTGTATAAGTTTTAATATATATATCTAACTTTTAAAACTTAGCTTTTATTTTAGTTTATTATAGAAAAGCAAGCTATATAATTTAATAAAGCTAACGTAAATATAAAGCTTTAAAAAGTAATAGCTTTAAAACCTTACCTTATATATAGTTTTTACGCTTATATTAAATCTTTTTTAGAGGTTATAGCTTTTTAGAGTTACTTACTATATAAGCACTATTATAACAAAAACAAAAAAAAAGCAGCAAAGGTTTGCTAAACAGTTAAGCTTTAAAAAAAATATATTAAAGTAATAAAAAATATAATTAAGTATATATAAACTAATTAAATATTAATTATGCTAGCAAATGTATAAAAAAAAAGCTTTTGCTAAAAAGTAGTAAAAAGCTAAAATCTTTAATAAAAAAAGTTATAACTAATATGTTAGCATAACTTATTAAATAGTTATATTATATAAAATAGCTTAACTGTTAAATTAATTTAAATATTTAATTAATTAATTAATTAATTTATTTATTATGCCGAGGTAGTTTTTTATAGTTATTATACTATAAAGCTAGCTAAATCTTATAGTTTAATAACTAAAAAATAATAGCTAATCTTTTTTTATTTTATTTTTTATTTAATTTTTTATTTAATTGTTATAACAATTATGCTTTATTTTGCTATTTTGCTATATATTCTATCTTAGATAATTTAGTTGCTAATATATTTATTTGCTATATAGGTTTTATTATATATATTTATTTATAAGTAATAGGTTAGGTTAACTGCTTAATAAATGCTAAAAAAGAAAATAAGGTATTAAAAGTATTAAAAATACTTTTACTTTTATTTTGCCTTTATTTATATAAAAAGTATATATAGCAAAATTTAGATATATTATATGCTAGAAATAAATCTTTTTAATAAGTAATATATAATTTTTTAATAAAATAAAATAAATTGTAAAACTAGCAATATAAACAAATTCTGGCTAGCTAGACTAGAAAATATTATTACGTTGTAATAGCCTAAAGTAGGCTAAACTCTAAATATATTACAATATAAAACTTATTATATAAATTTTAATATAATAGAATTTTGTTATATTATATCTATTTATAAGCAAATAAAAAGTATTAAGCTTTAACTGCTTATATAATATTCTAGTTGATTTTATAATTAGCTAGCGTTTATATAACTAATTATTTGTTATATTATAAGCTAATTTATTCTACCGCTAGTTAACTTTATATTAGCAAAATATAAGTAGTATAAAAACTAAATATAAAAAATAAGTAATAATAGTATATAAGCACTTTTAATATACTACTTAAAGCAAGTTTTTATAATATTAATATAGCTTTTTAATTTCTAGTTTATCTATAACTTAAGATTATTTATAAATCTTTGTTTTCTAAAACTTGTTATTTAAAACAATATAAATCTTAAATAGTTAATATTAAATCTATATAAATACTTAAGTAATACTTAAACCTTTTTATTAATTATAGTTAAATAAAAATCTTATTGTTAAATAGTTTATCTAGTTATTTTGTAGCTAATTTAACACCATTATAATAAAACTAATTATAAAATAAAATAAGTAAATATATCTAGTAAAAAATATAAGCTAAATAACTTATATATATTAAATTAAATAATAAAACAAATAAAAGTTGATTTATTTGCTAGCTTATATAATCTGTTGCTAATTTTAAGCGGCTAATTAAGCAATAATTACAAAAACAGTATCGTAATCCTAGTTGCAAAAAATAAAACTTAAAAATTATAAACAATTAAAAATAATAGCAAAATAATGCTAAAGCTCTAATATATCGCTAAAAAATATATATAAAAAATAGGTATTATAAATAAGATTTTAAAAGCTATTATTTAACTATTTATTATAGCTATAAAAAGTTTAACTAATAATACTATTGCTAAAACGGCAGAAAAAATAGGTATACTAATTATATTAAAACTAAAAGCTAGCATAATTAGTAATATTTTTACTTATATTAGCTATATATATATAGCCAGCAAGGATATACTTTTATAAATTCTATAGTTTAGTATAAAGAAAAGCTTGGTATATAATATAATAAAACATAATACTTATTCTGCAAATTAATACGGTTATTTATAAATAAACAAAGGTAAAAGAAATTCTTTATTAACTATATTAAAAATTTTATATCTTTTTTTTAATTAGAAGCAGTTAGTATTATTTAGCATAAATAGTATAGCTTTTATAAAAAGTGTTAATAAAGCTTAATTTCTTATACTTACTTTAATTTTTTATATAAATTAAAAATAAGTTAAAAATACTATTATATATATAGCTAATATAAATAATAAATAGAAAACTTTAGCCCTAAATATAGACTAAATATAAGCTAATAACTTAAGCTTTTTAGTTGCAGCTAAAGCAAAAACCGCTATTGCTTTACTTACTATTAAGTTTGTAAATTTGGCAGTTAAAACGGTGCCTTATTTTTTTAACTTATTATAAACACTAACTCTTAGAAAAACAATAAGCAATATTTTCTAAAACACCTTAAAAAAGTATAACATAGACTTATTTTTTCTTTTAGAAGCTTAAGTTATATATAATAAAAAGATCGACGAAGAGCTAGTAGTTATTAATAATATAATAAAAAAAATAAATAAAAAAAAACAAGTAATATAAGCAGTTTTAAAAAAGCTTAACTATAAAGGTAAAATATTAGCTAATTTATAGCAAAAGATATAAATAGTAGCAAAAAAAGCAAAAAAAGCCTATAAAAAGGTTATAAATTTATTAAACAACTTATTTAGTCTAAATTGAAATAGTAGCAAAAAAGGCAAAAATGTAAAAGGATAAGCAGAGACCTCCTATACTATAAGGCGACTAGTCGACGGCTACGCCACGACCAAGCCGCAAGCCACTATATAAGGCTATGTTTATACAGTTATTGCCAATGAGGCAATAACTACTCCACTTTTCTAGTACGCCGATGGCATAGCAGTTAGACGGCAAACCGTCCCCTTATACTACTATTACCTCTGCACTAAAAGGTCTGCAGTTTAAGTCAAAGTGAAATTTTAAAACAAAATTTCTAAAGAAAAGAATAATAACCCTAACCTTAATACCTAACTACAACCTACTAGTATAAATATAGTATATATAGCCTGCAAAGAATACTTTTATATAGTAAAACAAGAGGTTATAACAATAATACCTAAATACCTAAGCTATAAAGTGCAAACAAAATAACATGCCTACAAATAGCTAGTTAAAAATAGGCTCAACTTATATAAGGTACCTCTAGGTATAAGAGATATTTTTTGCCTAGTATTAAAAATTTGCAACCACGCTTTAACTACATAAAAAGCAGTTTATAATTGCTACGCCTATACTTTATATATATATTTATATATACTGAATAAATATTTAGTATATAACTGTTATACTAAGTAAAAACTAATTTACCTGCAAAGCTAGCTACTATTAGATAGTACCGCTAGGGTTAAAAACTAACCCCTCTAAAGGGAAAAATAGTATAAAAGAATAAGCAGAAACCTCTTGCACTATAGGGCAACTAGTTAGCAGCTACGCCGCAACCAGGCCGCAAGCTACTATATAAAGCTATATTTGTACAGTTATTGCTAATAAGGCAATAACTACTCCACTTTTCTAGTACGCCGATAGCGTAGCAATCAGACGGCGAACCATCCTCTTACAAAAAAAAGCCTATAAAAAAGTTATAAATCTATTAAATAACTTATTTAATTTAGATTAATAAGCCTTAAAATTAAAAATATAATATATACTTTAATTTAGTACTTTTAAATTAGTTACTTTTTATTTATTTTTTAATTTTATTTAACAAAAATCTTAGTTTTACTAAATATAAAAAGTAAGACTTACTATATCAGCTTTATACTGTTTCTTAGGTAATTAGGCCTTTAAGAAATAATTTTTTGCTACTTTATAGCTAATAATTAACCTTTTTGGTAAAATAACTGCTAAATTAAAAATAATCGCATATTTACTAGATATTTTAATTACTAAAGTTAATTATAATCTAAAAAACGTAAAGCTTATTTTTTAAGTTTATATATAGCAAATATAACTTATAAAAAGAACTACTATTTATATCTTCTTTAATATAATTACAGTATATAAAAAGCAGAAAAAGAATATAGTTAAACTTATATAGCGCCTTAGGCTTATAATATTAGGTTTTTATGCCTTAATTTTATAGTAAGTTTTTACTTATTACTAATAGGTAAAATTAACTGCAAAAACAAATAAGAAGTTATTAGCGCTAAAAACAAGAACTATTTAGCTTAAATATCTTAATATTTTAAACTAATAATTATTAGCGCTTTAAAATTTAACTATAAAAAGTAAGTAGTATTATATTTATAACTTAGCTTATATACTATTGCTAATAGCTTTAAGCTAAAATATTAGCTAGTAAGTATATAGCTTTAATAAAAACTTTTTTATTAAACATTTTAATATAATAGCTTTAATAACTTAAAAGTAAGCCTTTATAAATAGCTAGCTATAATTAAATAATCTATATACTGTTACTAAAGGCAAAAAGCTAGCAATAATAACTAAAGCAGTTAGATCTTTAAAAGTAAGCAATAAATATTTGCAGTTATTTAAAAAAAAAAAAAATATATATAAACTTTAAACTAATATTTCTACTACCTAAAATAATATTAAAGATATAACTTATACTTAAAATCTTTTTTAACGTTTTAGTAATTTTTGTTAGCTTTTATTTAGAGCTAAAAGCAGTAGTAGGTTAATTTTTCGCTAAAAAAAAAAAAAAATAAATATATTATTTTTTAGCTTTTCTGCCAGCAGCATTTTACTTCTAGCAAAAAAGCTAGCTTATAAAATCCTAACAAATAAAATACTAAAAAGCTAACATAAAATAGTTACTAGCAATTAAAATTTATTATAACAATAAAGCAGCATTAAATAATAATTTTAATAAGCAAATAGGTTAAAAAGGGCAAAAAAAGCTTAAAATAGTTATAAAAAGTAATATTTTAAAAAAATAAAAGCAAAAAAAAGTTACTTAAAAATTAAAAGCACTATAACTTAGTAGTATAAGAAATAGCAGTTAAATAAAATAAAAAAGTATTTTTTTAATTAGTAATTAATTAAATAATAATTAAGCAAAAGTATTATAGCTTTAAAAAAATAACTAATTATTTTATAGTGCTTTAGCTTAAGTAACTAACTAAACTAATAAAATTATGCATTTAAATTAAGCTTAAAAGCTTTAAAATCTTTTTAATACTGCTTGTAAAAGCAAATATAGCGTTTTAAGTAGTACTAGCAAGCTAGCGAAAGCGTTTATACTACTGCTTAGTTAAAGCAGCAAAAGTAGCAGCAAAAGTAGCAGCAGCAGCAACAACAAGAAGTAAAAAAAAGATATTTTAGCTATAAGAGTTTTTAGCTATATAATATATATAAACGCTATATATGCTAATTAAAATAATCTTAAATTATAAATTTATAAGCATATTTATTATATTTAAAGCTTTTTAGTTTATATATACGCTATATATACTAATTAAAATAGCTTTAAATTATAGATTTATAAGCATATTTTTTATATTTAAAGCTTTTTAGTTTATATATACTCTATATATGCTAATTAAAATAGCCTTAAGTTATAAATTTATAAGTATATTTATTGCATTTAAAGCTTTTTAGTCTATATATACTCTATATATACCGATTAAAATAGCTTTAAGTTATAGATTTATAAGCATATTTATTATATTTAAAGCTTTTTAGTTTATATATACGCTATATATGCTAATTAAAATAGTTTTAAGTTATAAATTTATAAGTATATTTATTATATTTAAAGCTTTTTAGTTTATATATATGCTATATATACTAATTAAAATAGTTTTAAGTTATAGATTTATAAGTATATTTGTTATATTTAAAGCTTTTTAGTCTATATATACGCTATATATACTAATTAAAATAGCTTTAAGTTATAGATTTATACGCACATTTATTATATTTAAAGCTTTTTGTTAACCTATATTATTTTATAATATAAATACTTAAAGATTTTTTAAAAAAGAACTAATAGCTATAATAAGCATAAAAGTATATGCTTTATTTTTTTTTATAGTTTTTCTAAATATAGATTTTAAAAAAAAGCTAAAATAAAAACTTTTTGCTGCAGTTTTAGTAACTATATATAAACATTTTTACTTAATTATAGCAAAGTACTATATATAGATCCAATATTAATTATAAGCTAAGTATAGCAAAATATTTTAAGACTAGGTATTTAAAATAGCAATTGTTGCTATATAAGTAGCTAAAGCTTAATAGGTTTTTAAAATTATGCTAATATTTTTAAGCAGTTTAAAGCTTAAAATTTAAAAAAGTAATTATAAAGTTATAGTGCAAACTAATTAATAAAGACTTATATTTAGCGCGCTATTATATATACTAGCAAGTAATATCTTTATAATTAAAGCATTTATTACTTTTTTAATAAATTTAAGCTTTTAGTAAAGCAAGATTTATTACTTAAAAAAGCAGAGCTTTAGGTTAGATTGCTAGCAGATTTTCTTTTTTAAACCTTTATATATTAGTACTATATTTTTCGACTAATTTTTAAAAAAGGTGCTTTAAAAGCACTAATAATAAGCAGAAGCAAATCTCTGCTAAATTATTGCAATAATAGTTGCTATAAACATTGTTAATAAATGCTAACTTAAATGTAAACATATATAGTATTTTATTGTAGTATTATACTAAATTAAAACCTTTTTAACTAAAATATCTAATTAAACTAAATTTTATTATAATACTATAATTATATTTCTTGCATAAAAAAATAGCTAATAAATATGCAGTAAAAGGAATATAAAGCAATTTAAAATTATTAATAATAATAATATATACTTTAAATATAAACGCAGATATAGTATTAGTATTAGAATACTTTTGCTTTAAGTTATATATTATAATAACTAAAAGCTTTAGTATATTTAAGTTTAGCTTACTAAAGCTAAACTTTTTAGCATACTTGTTATACTTTTTTTATGCTCTATAAAATATACTAAAAGTAAAAATAAAAAGGTTTTTCTAGCTATATATTATACTATTAAGCATAAAGTAGCAAAAAAAAAAAAATAGATAAAATACTAAGTTTTTAAATATATTTAAAAATATATAAAAAAAAAAAAATATATTTTTAAGCATATAAATATAAGTAATTAAAAAAATATATTTTAACATAAGATTTTCTATATTAGGCTAGCTATAGTAGATATTATAGTAATATTTATTTTTTCGTATAAATAGTAACTCTTTTTTTTTTATATTATATAACTTTTATTAAAAGTTGGTAAATAACTTTAATATATAGCTGCTATATAAAATTTTGTAAAATATGTTAAATAAGGTTTAATTTTAAGTAGCTTAAAATACTAGCTGCTAAAAGTATAAAAAAGTACTACTAATAATATATTAAAATATTGCTACATTTATTAATATATTTAATATTTATTGTTAATTTACCTAGCTTTCTATAGAATTAGCCTATAATATTGCAAATATAAATAGTAGAACTACTAAGATCTAGTTTTTTTTTACCTAATTTAAGCAAGTTTTTATAAAAATAATATTTATATTTAAATAGTATTTAAATTAACCTTAATTGCTTATACTATAAGCATTTAAATTTGCTAGCAGGTATAAAGCTTTAATAAAAACTACTAAAAGCTTAGCCGCTTATAAAAACAATAGGCTAATATATACGCTAAACGCTTTTTAGTTATTTTTTATCTAAGTTATATCTACTTATAAGGTATAAGCAAAAAAAGCTATAAGCTTATCTTATAAATATTTAAATTAAAATTTTTTTATTAAACTTTTAAAGCCTTTTAAAATATATAATAAATTTTAATATAGCTGCTAAATATGTTGTAATATTTTTTAGTTATAAGTAATAACATTTTTATAAGCTTTAAGCAGCATATTTTTAGTATTTAATTTTAGTATAATTATAATTTTGTTACTTGCTAGCTAAAGCTATACGCTTATATAGATAATATAAATTATTTAATTTTTATTAAAAATAACTATATTATTATATACTTTTAAAACAAACCGCTTTATAGTATAATTTTTGTTAAAATAAGCAAATATACTTTAAAGTAGCTCTAATTAGTTATTATTTAGATTAATTTTGCTTAAATTATCTTTTTTTAAATTAACTAGTATAAAAAGAAATAGATTATTTAAGGTATTAACTTTTATAAATATAAAGCAAAATAGTTCTTTAAAACAGCTTAGAAATAGATACTAAAAGTAATTATTTTTTAAAAGTTAAAATATAAAGGTATAATTTATAAGTAGGTATAAAAAGGAATAATTTTTTAGAAGTATAAAGCAAAGTTTTAACTTTTAAATATATTTTTGGTATAAAAATAAGCTAATTAATTAATTTAAAAGTATTTTTAAAAACATAGTACTACTATATATAGTTGTTTATTTGGTAACAATTTTATAAGTTTAGTTTAAATATATATTTTAGCTAATATATTATTAGAATATAAAACTTTAAGTTTATTTTAATATTTTTTAAATTTTTGAGATTTACTAGATTTGCTACCTTTTATAAATTTGATTAATTTGGCTAATTTTTTACTACCCTTAGTTAATTTAGTTGCTTAATTATTAAATATATATTTATTAGAATTTTTGTTTAATATAGCTAGCTTTTATATAAACAAGAAATCTTAAACAAAAACGTCTTTATTTATTAATCCTTTATATATATAAGATTTTATTATTTAAAGCATAAGCTACAGCTTTAATTTAAAATCTTTAAAGCTTTTTTAGGTATTATAAAAGTCTAAATATATTAAAAATCTTAACTATTATATAATATTTAAGCATTTAAAATAAATAAATCTTAGCATAAGCTAAATTTTAGTTTTTTTATTATTAAAAAATAATAAATTGCTATATATTATATATCTATATTATTTTATTACTTATTTTATCTATTTAAAGCTAACCTTTATTTAAACTAAATATTTCCTTTTTTAAAACTAAACTATTATATTACTTATTATTTTTTATAAATAATATATAGCTACTTATACTACCTAATACTTAACTATATATCTTTTAAGGCTAAAATGCCTAAAGTAGTTTAAAGCAATAAATATAATATCGTAAATATATAGTATTAGCTACCTATAGTACTTATTGCTATTAAAGGGTTACTAAATCTTATTATTTTTGTTTATTAAATATTAGCTTAAGCAATATTATAAATAACTATAATATATTGTTTTATATTTCTTTATGCTATTATATATGTTATTTCTTTTATATAGTTTTTCTTTGCTTAATAAAAAAAAAAAGACTTATAATACTTTAGCATAAAGTAATAAACTAAACTTTTGTAAATATAGTTAATATGCTTATTCTTTATAGTAAAATTATCTTGCTACTATATAATATATATTAAATTAATGCTTTAGCAAACGTTTTAAATTTCTAAGTTATACTTAATTTTTTTAGCGTTATTTAATAGCTTGCTAACTTATGCTAAATGTTTTATTTTTATATGCTTTAATATTGGTATAATAGCCCTTTAAATAGATAGCAGTATAATTAAGCACTAACTTAGCAGCTCTTTTGGTTTAAAGCTTTATAAAAACTATAGCTTGTATATATAACCTAAGTTAAATTATATTTAGTTTAAACTATGCTTTAACGTATTATTAATTATTTAATATTAGGTTATTAAAGCTATATTATAGCAAGGCTTAATAAGCAATAAATATAGAAAAGTTTTAAGTTATTACAAACTTATAATATAGCTATATTTTTAACTAATTAATAGTTCTAAAAAAAGTACTATTACTTTTTATTATTTATAGTATTATTGTTTATATAAGTGCTATCTTTTAGACTTACTAAGATTTTAAGCGCATATATTAATTTAAAAAACTTTATTTTAGTAGCTTTAAAAGCTTTTAATAGAGCTATTCTTTAGCTAATATATAATATTTTAGCTTTAAGTATTAAAACTTTATATATATTAGTAGTATATATATTATCTAGCGTTTTTTTAACATTTGTTAGCTAATTTAAAAAATTATCAAAAGTATTTACAAAAACAACTATAGTTTCAAGCTTGCATAATAATTAAAGAAACTTTATTTTAGTAGTATAAAAAGCTTTTAATAAAGCTATTCTTATGCAAAAGCATAATATTTTTAGTTAAAGTATTAAAAAATTAAGATATATTAAGTAGATAGTATACTTATTGTTTAACTTTTATTTAACTTTTATTAAACTATTTTAAAAACTATAAGGATTATTAAATTAGTAAAAAAGAGTAAGCAACTATAGGATTTTTTTGCTTAATATAGTTACAATTTCTATTTAAATATATAAAAACTAATTATATACCTAAAAAAAAATAGGCTTTAGGTTTAATCGGCTATTATTTCTTTTAATATAGTTAGTACGCTTATTATTTAGCTTTTATTTAACCTTTGTTATACTATTTTAAAAACTATAAGGATTATTAAGTTAGTAAAAAAAAGTAAGTAACTATAAGGTTTTCTTGCTTAATATAGTTATAATTTCTATTTAAATATACAAAAACTAATTATATATCTAAAAAATAGTAGGCTTTAAGCCTAATTAGCTATTATTTCTTCTAATACTATTATTTAGTATTAATATTTTTTAATAAATACTAGCTCTTATTAAATCTTATAATAGTAATTAATATATTATAAGTTTATATATCTTGTTTTTTGCTAGCTTTTTATAGCAATAAAGTATTTCTTTAGAACTTATTGCCAATTTTTTAATAAAGGTATATAGAAATTTAATAAGAATAAAAAACTAGTATTTTAAATAATATAAAATCAAAAGTACTATTTTACTTAAATTTAGTACCTAGAATTTATTTATATAATTAAGAGCTATTTAGCCTACTTTTATATTAAGGCTTTTAGTACTTAGTTATTTATTTACTTAGTAATTTAGCATATTTTAAGTCTTAGTTATATATACTTTCTTATAATAAGTTTTTTTTACCTAGCCTATTTTATTTTATATTTTTATTATATTTATTTTATTATAGTACTAGCTATTTAAAAACTTTATAAAATGCTAACAAAAAAAGGTATAATTTGCATTTAAAGTATTTATTGCTAAGCTAGCTTAAATTAGTAACTGTTTTTTATTTATATATATATTATAATTACTTTTTTATACTATATATTTTTAATAATAGTATTTACTTTAAAATAAAAACTATTTTTAAAAAATATTTTTAAAGATTTTATTTATACTATAAATACTTTTTTTGTTTAAATAATCTTTTAAAAGTTTATTTAAAAGTTTATTTAAAGGTTTATTTAAAAGTTTATTTAAAAGTTTATTTAAAAGTTTATTTAAAAGTTTATTTAAAAGTAGGTATTAAAGCTAGCTTAACTAACAAATAATTATGCAATTTTTTATATACTATAAAATATTTTTATTAGCAGCTATAATATTTTTTATATAGTATTTATATTAGCTTATTTTTAATAGTAAACTATTTGTTCTATATTTTTGTTTTATTATAAAACTAATATAGTATATTACTAAATATTTATTTTATATACTTTTATAATAATATTAAAATTATATAAAAGAATTTAAAAGCTAATATATATTTATATTTTAGCGTATTTTAAGTAGCTACTACTAATAAAATATATTTAGCTTATTTAGCTTAATATTACTATATTATAAATAATAAAGCATTTAAAGTAAAATTAGATAGCTTAAGTATAGCTTATAAAATATTAAAGTTTATATAGCTTAAAAAAAAATATAATCGGTTTTTTAAATTAAAAGGTTAGTTATTTAAGTTTTAATTTATTTATAAAATATAAAAGTTAATTGCAATTTTTATTGCTAAATATTTAAATAACTATATTATTTTTTAGTTTATTGCTATTTATAAAATTAAAAAATATATTGCTAAAGTTTTTAAAACTTATACTATATAAAAACTTTAACTATATATTAACTATTTATTTAATATTATAAACTAAAGTATAAAATATAGTTAATAGCTAAAAAGCTATTATATTATTATAGTAAAAGAGGGCAATTAGGCAAAGTAAGCTAGTTTTTAAGTTTTAATTAAATAAATAAATTAAATAACTTACGATATCTTAAGCCTTGAGACTTGCAATAGACTTGTAATAGAAACAGGTGCTCCTGCAACATCTCTTGGAATATGTCTCTAGAGTGCATATTTGGCTGAAAATGGGAAAACGCTGCTCTTTCTAGTCTAGGATGCCGCCAAACCCGCCGTGCGCGGCCATGGTCATCATCCGCGGGTTAAGCGGCTCGAACATAGGCATAGGCGCAGGCATGCTCATGTGCATGGACACGGGCACGGGCAGAGGCGAAGTCATGTGCATGGGCATGAGCGGAGGCGGGCAGCAGTAGTAGCAGTCGCAATAGTAGCAGATCAGCGGGCGGTCTTCCAGGGGCGGGAGGACCGGGAACATCTGGTTGTAGAACGGGATCGCGTACGTTGGGAGGGGCTGGCGCCGAACCTTTTCTTCATGCGGGAGAGAGTCATGGTCCTCACCACTTACATTTGACTCTGGTTGCGACGATGTGTCTTGGCTGTCCTGCTCCTGCTCCTGATCCTGATCCTGCTGCTGCTGAGAGGGATCAAAGGGCTCAGCCTGGGGACGGAACTGGGATGGCTCTTTCGCGGAAGGGTGGAAGGGTTGTGCGAGGGGGTTGAGTTGAGACATTTTGCTTTCAGAACAGGGGGCGGGCGGGGAGAGGAGGGGGGCTTGCCTTTCTTTGTTTGGTTCGTTGAGTTTGCGAAAAAGGAGGCTGTGAAGAGGATAATCAATTATGGATCGTGGCAAGATTGAGTTTCTGTCTGTCGTTCTTTCTTTCTTTCTTTCTTCTTATCTCTCAGGTGAAGCAGGTACCAACAAGGACCAAGGCGGTGGTCGCTTGCTCTTTTTATGGCACAGACCTGGGCAAAACACTGTCATTGTGTAAATTGTGTACACTTCGTCGCCCTTGTCCTGTTTGAGAGCAGCGTGGCTGTATCTACAACTTTCGTATTGCCCTGCGATCAGGACTCTTGTTATGGAAGGGACAGCTATATAATGTTATTGCTTGTTGTAGATTTCAGCGAAGATGTAATTATCAGTCGGGTTCCTAGGCGTTGTTCATGATGTGCCCAATCTCCTAGTGCACTAGTTTCGCTAACTCATGTAGTTAATTGTAGCCGGAAGACCGGGGTAAGGAGGGAGGATGTGTCAGTCTACGGTAAGGTATTTCAAGTAGTTCCAGCGTTAAATCCTGAACCAGTACCTTAATACGCGAGAAATGGCGGGAGCAAGCTGCAGCATTCTCTTAAAACTAGTAAACTACTATGTGTACAATGTGACAAGCTACTTCTTAATTATATAGTAAGGACAAGTGCAAACTTAAGGGGTTCATTCAATAACTATGCTATCGCCCAAAGTATAGTAGGTATATAGAATCAATCATCGTCGATGTGGTTGTTGATAAGGATGTGCTGACTAATCCGCACCCTGGTCATTCCCTCCACCAAGCAAGCAAAGATGACGCAACTGGCACATACTACCGGTACCTACACTGGTGCGGGGCTGGACTGGGCGAGCAGGCGCACGCCAAGCAAGTGGGAGCATATAATAGTGTAGATCGCTGGAGGTGAGAAGGTTTGGTTTGGGAGAAAGTGGCGCTATCTCGCATTGATGGTGGTTCTGTGCTGTGTACCTACTTAGATGTACCTACCTACTGCACTCCATGTACGCGGGTAGGCGTTGTGTTCTGAAGTATATGACTCGCTTGCGCCATCCACGCCGTATCTATTCGAGAAGAATGGTATCTAATCTACGCGCCATGTGAGCACCCGCAGACGGCTCGAGGCGGGGAGGAAAAGCAATTCTCTAGGGGCCTTTGTTGGAGAAGAATGGCCAGATCGCAGCTGAGTCATTTACTGTCGAGCGGCCGCGAGGGAGAATGATGCTGCAAGCCCATCATCCGTGCGTCCATTGCTGCACGCAAGACATGGAACCCCCTACCGGGCGGTGGCTTTCGCGAAACAGGGTCAGCCCGGTAACGCAGTGCTAAACTATGATGTGGTGTTTGTTCGGAGTAGCGGTCAGTGCCTATTTGACCGGACGGCTGAGACTCGAGGATCACGGCCTCCTTTGGGGATCATTGACATGGCCGAGAGAGGTAGCTGTGACCCGTGGGCGTTCGAGTTGTGAAAGCGTTTGTTGGCTAGGTATTGGTCTTTCTCTGGCTATGGTCGGCATGGATGTACAATTCGGGCCGCTACCAATGACTGCTGAGGCAAACTTAAAAAGGGACCTAGATAGGCACCCATCAGAGATAGATACCCAAGGCGCCGGCACAGAGTGGGTAGCCGGGAATAAGCGGGAAAGGGGGGGTGAGACGAGAGCACTTGAAGCGGTTTGGCGTGATACTGTGCCTTGCATTGTGCAGGATGATTGGCGAGGCCAGAACACATGCTGCTGTGCTATCTTGGCCCTTCACCTTAAGGCCATTGTTGCCCCAAGATGGTGGTTGCTGTGTGGAGGTGTGAGCCCTGAGACCACCCCGCCGACTTGTCGCTTATCTATAACCCTCTACTTGGAGGAATGCACGTTGCAGGCTGCACAGCAATCCTTGAGCCGCCCTAACACCATATCTTCACCGAATAATACGTCTTTCTGTTGGTCTCCAGGGGCCGAATGGTTGTTGTACGAATGGAGGTCGTGGTGTGTTGCGAATCTCTAATCTGTCACCCGTGAGGTGGCCTTGTTCGGCATCCTGCCTATCTGATGCAGGTTTGTTCAGGGTTCTGATAGGTGACCGTACTGATACCGCTGATTCAAATCTAATATCTTGTACCGATGGCCGTGAGGTACGTATTGGGTATGTTGGTGGTCGGCTGACCGCGATGGCAGGGTACTAGGTAAGTAAGTACCTATAGGGTAGTTGTGCAGGAACCCCGTTTCTAAATAAAGGTTGCTGTCGGGTATGCGGAGGACCTGGATTTCACCACGCATAGGTGCCTTTCCTCACCTGCCATGTGTTATCTAGTGTATGAACCCTCGCGATAGATGTTGTCTTAGACACCGATATAACAGCGATAGGTATTTCAACAGAGACATGCCTTGCATTTCCTAGTTGGTTCTCGTTGCTGCCACCTGCTACCGCCTCGGCATTCTGGCAAGGAGTTGGAGTTTGATGATGGGGACAAGGGCTCAGAAGTGGTTCACGCTTATTATTCGGCCGGTATTGCGGCATAAGGCCCAGACATCGGTTGATCCCTGGGTCCTACACTTGGCGTTCTCCTTGGGCAATTATTTTTGGTATTCTGGAAACCCTCGACGTTATCACACCTCTTTGCATGAAACAGGCAACGACACGTGCGCGGGCCGGTGCCGCGTTGCCGTATCGGCTTAAGGGAGCGTGCTTCTGTATATCTCTTCAAAACATGAAGATGGTCTTGATATGAAGATCAAGCTTGCATGGCGGAGACAATAATACCGATAGCTAGGTAGAATATTTGAAGTGCGTGCTCTACGCGTAATAAACACCCGTTCGTCCTGGTATATAGCGAGAGTGGGAGCATGTGTAGGTAAAGGGGCTAGATACATGCCGTACCGGACGGGGAGAGTAGGGTTCGTTTCGTCACAGACCTCGAGGGTAATAGGCCGTTGTGGACAGCTGCAAGTTGCCGGTCATGGGAGACCATCACAGTTTATCGATGCAGAAACAAGAAGACAACACGCATGGAGAGGCCCTATGCTAATGCATGGTCGGAATCTATTGACTGCGACGGCATGGACTGCTGGAGATCCGGCATGTATCATTAATAGCATAGGTGAAAGCCTCGCAACTCTCAACCCGGGTCTCGGAGCGAACCTGGGTCCAGGAGAACCAACCAGCGTCTGTTCGGCTCTCCGAAGACTGGGTCCATGCGCCGAGTCTGTAGTTGAGAATATCATGTGTTCGTGTCCGCTTCGGTGGTCTATTCTGGTGGCACATGATTGTTGCGGCGTTGTTGCGCAGAGGATATATCGCGAACGAGGGCCTGTCCTTGTAATAATTATGTTCGTCTGGCTTCAGATTGTGAGGTGTCTTTGTCTTAGGCACAGTGCTTGGATACATGTACCTACCTTAAGGTAAGGCGTCTTAAGGTAGGTGTCGACGGCAGTAGGTAGGTACGCTACAACTGCCCTGTCTGCAGGTGTACCTCGTGCCTTTCTCCTCGACTAGGATCGGTACCTGGCCTTAATTGGTTCCTTGGGGAGGTAAAGTAAGGTACCTTGCGTACAGCCGGGTGGTTTGGAACCAACAACGGTGGTGCCTTGTGTCCTTCGAATGACTGATTGAAACAACCCCACAACGTATACATAGGTACCTGGCTACCAAACAGGGCTCCTGGGCAGGTACAAGCTTTCAGAACCTGCCCATCCCACTACCTGGTACAAAGTATGTGAGGACCTGATAGCCGCACTCCGTCAGCCCATGAGGGGCTGTCGTCATTCCCCTCTCATTGTTCCCTGTCTGCCTCTCCAGAGCCAGCCTCGCTAGTGCAGTACGCCTACAGAATAGTATTTATGTGTAAGCACGTGATGAAGGTACCAAGGTACTATAGTTTAATATCAAGTTGCCACCCAGGATTACTTGATGACATACATCACAGTCAATCTACAAATGTTTGCACTCGGAATTATGAGTTTATTTCGAGTTGTTGCCGATCTTCCAATGATGATTGGTGTTACAGCCCTAGGGTATCTACCTAACTGATGTTTAGATACATGAGCGTACGATGTATAGTAGGCACTACTAACTAGTACCGTAGCACTGCACACATTACTTGCCCATATTACGTACCACACCCCTCCCGAGCACTCTAGCCCACGCCGTTGCTCCTAACATTGACGCTACCTGGGTACTCCTCTCTTGCCTCAGCACCCTTATCCACTTTACCAGGCACACGCCATGTTATAACCTATCGCCATGCATAAACATCCATAGTTGCCAAGCCGTACCTTCCTCGGATTCGATCACTTGCAGGAGTACCTAGGTACACATACATCTGAGCGTACCTAAAGTACGGTACCTGAGGGGTATCCTTACTATATGTAGGTACCTACCTACCCTTAAAGTTAGTCTACCTAAGGTATGTAGGCTACCCACGTACCCAACAGGTCGCCTCCGGGTTTGCGACCTCTTTTCCACCAAACACAGAAGAAGAATTAATTATTGAATGGAATATGTGTGGGAGAGAGGCTGGACAAGGATTACGTGGGCCTTCCACAGACAAAGACAATATATACGGCGAATTAAAAGGTATGCACCTTTTTCCACGTACAAGGTTTCAAAACTCGACATCAAAGGTTGTACATATCACAATAGGTAAGTCTCAGTTCCTCTTCTTCTCTGTCTTTTCTTTTTCCCTCAGGAGGAAAAGAAATACACTAAGGAAGAGAGTTAAGTCTACTTGTCAAGACAGCCAGATCTCATTAGGGATCTCCCTTGCTTTAGTGCTATATGTATGGTTTATGAGAAGTGCCTCCTACATCTGCATTAGGTATAACTTGGTACCTACAAGTAGGCAGGTACTATGTATAGCCTGCCAGTAGTACCCGCTCGAGTCTTCAAGATGCGTAGGTAGTACGAAGTACCTACATACAAAGGATACTACCTGCCGCAACTACACCACGTAGCAGGCAAGCTGGATACTGGTACCTGCCTACAGGCCACATAGAGGTACCTACTGTACATCATATTATGCCCTACGCTAGACTGCCAGTAATTGTGATGCACGAGGTACACTGCATGTACTAGTACACTACACACATGTATGTATGCTGCACTTGTTGCCCACAACAACTTGAAGTTTCCGCCGTTCTGTCCTGCCCCCTGTGTGTGCCCTTGTTGTTGCCCTCTAACTCGCCCGTCTCCGCGCTCCCGCCCGCCTGTCGTCGGCCTGTGCCTCGAATTAATTCCCCTTCGGACACCTTGTCCGATCCTTCTTCTGTTAGCCTTCTCCCACCATACTTTTTCGGGTCGTTTGCCCGTCAATGATCGACCTATTTTATTATCCTCACCGTTGGCCCTCTCTCATGCTGCTTTGCCTTTACACACTACACACTACCCTCGAGGTTGTCTGTCCATATCATATACACTACCTTGCTGCCCCTCCCCTCCCAGAGATCTCGCCTCTTGCGGCTTCGGATGGTATCAACACCAATCCCTAGACAGGCTGCTTACAGTGGAATCTCATAGATAGGTAGACGCCCCGGCATTCTGAAGTACGTAGGTGTCTGTCTCATCTCCGTCTGTCCCGTTTTGTCTGTCTTGTCTCGCCCGCTCTCGTCATCGTCTTGTACGACAATAAGGATAGGGCCACACTCCCGTGAAGGGCTCTTATTTCTTCATCCCGCCAAGGTACCTATTCATTCTGCCTGCTGCTCATTGCCACGGGACAAATTGGTCAATCCGCTCCCATAGCCTCGCTCCTCCTCATCCTCGGGCCTCGACATTGTCGACAGAAGTGCATGCCCTATCAGCTCCCCGTCCATGTGCTGTACACACTGCCCCGGTTGTCATCTCCTAACGCTTGTCCCGGCATTAGGGTATTAGGCGCCTCCCGCCTGTTGGTAACTGGCCTGGTCGTCGTCCCCTCTCGCGCTTATCCTATGGGGTTGTGAAGGCTCGTTCGGTTACAGCTCAGCTCCCGCTTCTGGATCCAACCTAACCCATGGTTGGTCCGTCCCTGCAGCACTGGTCACTCTTCGCCCATCGCCCGGATGAACGCTACTTCGGGTTTGGCTAGCACCGTAGCTTGATATATAGCACGGGACCTCTTGATGGTGCTTGTTGGTAGTAAGTGGCATGCCTGTTGCGTCTTCCTCGCCGACGCCGCCATCTTATCCCTTGTCACCTATCCCGTTCTCGCCCATCCAGCGCAGTAGGCCAGCGGTCGCGACTTTTCAACCGTACAGAGAGATCGTTTGTCTCTTGAGTTAGGGGGTCTCGACTTTGTCTCAGCTCCAGCTGCCGCTCTTACGAGGCCAGCCCTCCCCTGAACCCCGCCACACGTCCCTCGTCTCCAGTGACCAGCACAGCACACCACGGGCCTAGCATAAGCATAAGCACAGGCACAGGCACTGCAAGCCCAACAGACCAAACAGGCTAACGCTGAGACAACAGCTCTACCTTCGGACACACAAAGAGCGCCTTGCATGAATGTCCGCTTCGGATGAGAGACACGGTTCCTGATTATCTCCCTTTCTGTCCCCTCTCTTCCTCCCCTGTCTCTCTACATCTTCTCTCTCCTCTCAGGCTGTGCCCCTCCCCTCTCCCTTGATCTGGCTTTAAGCCTCAGCTTCCGTAATATCCGACTGCGCCCGCCAAGTGCTTCTTAAAAGACGGATAACCCTTAGAGGGGCTTCCTCCGATCTCGACGAGCGACGACGCTCTCGAAATTCCGAAATTCTACACCACGCCATGGCCTCGACTTTCCGACCCGTTAACTCACCCATGACGATAAAAGCCGAAGAGCGCGACCGGGGTGTCCCATCCCCAACGACACCCACTCCGACGAAGACCGCCTTCGGTCAGCGTCCTCTCCCAACCTCTCCCTTCCCCCAAGCCGTGCAGATACCCGACAGTATCGAAGAGGTCAAAGAACTGCGGCGGGGCAATTCGCAACGCTCCCGAGTATCGCGTGGGGACTCCGACGAGGTGGACATGGATGATACCGACGGAGAGACTCATGGGAATGAGGATGGCAGCGGGTCCGATGCGGAAAGCGTCAACGCCGACGGCTCGAAGTCGAAGAATAAGAAGAAATCGCAACGCTTCTACTGCACCGAATATCCTCCGTGCGCTCTCAGCTTCACACGCAGCGAACATCTTGCCAGACACATTCGGTAACCCGCTGCAATGCACCCAGTCAGTTGCGGCGCCCATGCTAACAAACCGGTAGGAAACATACTGGCGAACGACCGTTTCAGTGCCACTGTTCGAGGCGGTTTTCCCGTTTGGATAACCTACGTCAACATGCCCAGACCGTTCATGTCAACGAAGACATTCCCATCGACTCGCTTGCCGCCGCTGGGACCCGATTCCAGAGGCAGATGCGAACAGACAGAGTGAGACAGGCTGGTCGGGCGCGAGCCTCAACCGTCGCCACTGGGAGCATGGGAGGGCCGGCGCGGGGCCATTCCAAGTCTCTCTCTACTTCGAGCATCAGTTCTGTCGGGTCCAACTTCAGTACGAGAGAGGATATTCGGCGTCGTCCCCCGCCCCTGGTTATGGCGGATCCTCGATTCCAGTACCCGCCCGAGGTCTACGCCAATCGGCCACCTTCCCCCAGTGACTTCAGCACGCCCACCTCGACGACCTTCTCCACGGGCCAGAACAGCCCCCGTTGGGGACCTAGCATTACATCACCTAGCTCTTCGCACTCGCGCTCCCATAGCTTGTATGTGGGGTCTCAGGCTCCCGTTCGACGTCTCAGCGTCCCATCGGGTGGGATACCATTCCAATCCCAGCCTGGCTCACATCTTGGTCGCCCGATGTTTGGACCCGGATCTTCCGGCGCCATGGTTGGGTCCCATCCAACCCCATACTCGCCCGCGGGTAGCGCTCTCGCTTCACCTACATCCTCCATGTTCAGCCGACGAGACTCTACTTCGGGCGCCGAGGATTGGCGCCGACGTACATGGCATCCCGATTCCACCAATTTCGTCACCACACCTACTAGCAGCCGCTTAAGCCATGTATTCACCCCTTCACAATATCCAAGCCCTCCACAGAGTCACTCGCATCTGCCCGTGCAACAGCAGCAGCCCAATTTGACATTCCGCCTCCCTGGCATTGAATCCTTCGGCCCTTTACCTCATCGACCGGCTTCCCCCACAAGAAATAACGCCCCTCCGTTGCTGGTGGAACCTGATATCATCCACCCCCCGACCCTGCTGCCTGCCTCGAATATGCCCAAAACCGAAGGGAAACGAACCACCACGAATTGGGACATGGGCCTTCACCGAGGGCTAACACGACTTGACATTGCGTCTATTACCACTGTAGACAGAGCCGGCAACTGGGCTCACGAGACGAATCGGGCGATAGACGCGCAAACTGATCGAGTGAGGCCGAATCCACCGACCGTGAGATTTCATGAATCCGTCATGATGGAGAACCCCTCAACGCCTGGTGGCCCACCAGTGTTTCATCAGCACACAATGTCGGCACCCTCAATGGCGAGTAGTCGGCAGCCCAAACGGCGAGTATGGAACCCAAGTGGCAACTCAACCCATGCAGAAGCACCTCCGGGGAAAATGGCTCGCGTCGACCGTATGATCCATCCCAATATCAGAGAATTCTCGGGCTTTCCAGCAAGGGAGAACCCGTCTCCGGTGCCGGCCCCCCGCGAGGAAAATCCTGGGGAGAGAAGCATGGTCCGTTTAGAGACACTCGTTGCGGTTGCAACGGGCGAAGGGAACGCAACTAAAGCATATTAGATGAAGAATGAGCGTTGTGTAATGCAACGACTCCTCGGCTTTCTTCTCTTCATACAGGGGACCATACAAGGCGTTCTAGCGACCCGCGATGGCTTGATGTCTCGCCATATCACGAAGTTGGGTGAATTTCCGATTTTTAGCGGTCTGCGCATGCATGATGATTAATCTCATGGGGCTATGTGATTATGATATACGACGGCGTTACAGGTTATGGCTCTTGATGTTATCTGATAAACGCTTCACATTCGCTGCATAGCCCTGCATTATCGCTTGTTATTTTCTTGCACATCTTTGCAAATGATTCCTTCCCTTATGATTTATCCTTTTTTTTCTCCCGATCAATTTTGGCCGCTTTGGACCCTTGCAATGCGTCAGGGTCGGCTTAGGCAGAATTCGTGTATTTCCTAGCTGATGATTGATGACTGGACACTGATACCCTTTCATTCTAAGATGGGGGGGTTGAATCGCAAGATAGGGAGGGAGATTAATGAAACGACGATCACCCTTTTCAGCGCCTGGTCTGTAACCCTGGTGCGGCGATGGGTATTCTGTCAACAGGACAACATTTGATACTTGCGGCGGCTCGGCAGGGTTTGGCAGGACTTGGGGGGATTGATACCCTGGATCTTTTTGTTTGCTTTCATGTTTCTTGCCCTCATGCCATCCTTCGCTAGCTTCTAGTGCATTGTCTCAACTTGTCAACTACGGAGATGGCACCACCTGTCCCACGGTTACTATATCCAAGTTAGATACGTTACTGTCTGTGCCTGGATCTAGACCGAATATACTTTCTCTCCGAACTGGGTCGAATTTTGATTTGTGACTGTGACACACTTCCTTGCCTACTAGGAAATAACCTGTTGGGAAACAAAACAGGGTAAGACGCGCCGCACTGGTCGTTGTCGAATCAGAACCTGAAGTGGTACTACCAGCGCTTCCCACAAGCAAAGCATTATCTTGACTGTTTGACAGTTAACTGGCCCAATCAAAGCAAAACAACGGTTTTTAGAATATTTGGAGTCAAAATAATGATTTTTATTTGATTGGCTATTTGGCAGTTATCTCCAGGTAATTTTACCTATTTTTGGGGATTTTTTTGGTGTTGTTTTTGGTATTTTTGGTTAACAGAAGCTATAGAAAAGTTGGCTTAGGTACGTACCTATTGGCCACCTACCTACTAATTAGTGGGCCTAATGTTAGTAGGTCCACTATAACCCACCAATATTATCCCGTACCTACCTAATTGCTGACCTAACTAAATTACTAGCTTCTTTTTTGGCTAGGCATGTCAACTTTTGACCCTTTGATTTATCTGCCAAATATTTGAAACAAATCAAACAAGAGATTCAGCCAAATCAGTCAAATAAGCGTTTTGGGGTGCCAAATCAGTCAAAACCAGATAATCCTAATTATCTGTCTTGTTTTGCTTGTGGGAAGCGCTGGGTACTACACCAATTCTGGACGTGACTCTTTTGGCAAGATTGTTTGGTGTCGTCGTATCACCGTGTCCTTTCGGTCATCGTGCGCCAGATGTGGCGGAGAGATTGTGAGGTTTGTTCAGGTCAATGGATTACTGTATCAAGTTGATGGAAGTTTAACATGCCGGAGCAAGCCTTAGGTTATACATATATAGAACGGCGCCCTCGGTATGGAAATAGTCCTTAGTGAAGTTAGTCTCGGAAATCATATCTGGCTCCGCGTAGAGCAGCAGAAGGGGACAGTGGAAAGACTGCTCGAACAACTGCAAGGACTGCCAGATTCCGGATCACAGTCCAGGACCTGCGGACCCCTCATATTCGCCGGCGTACCAGCTTGGGAGGCCACTGCCCATTCCCGACCCCTTGCTCTACTTCACTTCGATGAAATTTGCTCGCGCATTCCCAAATACAGATTCACTATTTTTCGTCCAAGATTATCATTATCAAAGCTGTGTCTGATCTTAGAATCACTCCAGAAACCTAACAAGTGGCATATTATGTTGCTATATGTCAAAGTCGTCGCCCCCAGTATTTCAGCTGGATGACCCCGCGGCCCATCTTAGAATTCATCTTACAGCAGATCGATGCCCGAAGGCGGGGCCCAATATTCGGGAACCACGAATCCAGATCCCGCAGCATCTCAAGACAACAGCTAAAGACATGGAGTCGATAGAATTGCCGCTTACGCCCAGCCTATGCGTAATGACCCCGCTGGGAATTATTATAGGTATCCCGAATTTGATCGGCTGTCCCTTTCAATCCACCTCTCATTATTGCTTTGCTGGCATGCATATACTTATGCACCTAGGGCAGGCCTCACGACTTGGGTGATAAAATGAGCAATCTTTGGCCCAATTCTTTTCTCAGTATAATTAAACTTCAATTCTTTCTTATCTACAGCCAGCCCACACCGAATCAAACATCAAATATAACTCTTACATCAGGGATAGCAAGAGGTCCACGCCACTATGGACTATCACAGTGATGCCAGCGGTTATTATCATATCGGCGGCGTCGGGGACCGCTTTCATATTGATGATTCAAAGAGCCGGCCCGTAGACCGATCATGTAAGTCCCCATAGGCGAGACTACCTCGATAATGGTTATTCAAGATCTACATAAATGTCTGAGAGTGAAATATCTAATTGTTGTTTATTGCTAGACGGTCGTCAGATGATTTCGGCGCTTGTTGCTACTATAAAAAAGGGGGACCTCTCTCTGTTCCAACAATTGTTGAATGATGCAGGCACTCTCTATGATATCAACAAAAGAGGGTTAGATGGGATGTGTGCCCAGCATTGGGCTGCCAAATTGGGCCAAATAGACATGTTGAAGCTTCTGCTTGGCAAAATCGATTTGGGAAAAACAGACAGGAGCGGGAGAACAGCTCTGTTCCATGCCATCGAGAACGACACGAAAGCGCCTGAGGTTATTGATTTCCTTTTACAGAACGGTGCTAACCCAATGCATTATGATCAGGCAGGTAAAACTGCCCTTTGGTTGGCTGCGGAGACAGGGAATCCCTACGCTGTTAGGAGACTAGTAGGACTGGACAAAACCACCCTTCTCGATATTGTGAGAAGTTGTGAGAAGCATCACAATGCCCAGAGTATAACAGTCAAGTCAGTACAGACACTACTTGATTGTGACGCGGATATCAATGCCCGTACCGAAAATGGTGATACTGTGCTACATATTGTAGCAGGGAATGGTTGCATCGCTGTGTTTGATCTCCTCACAAGCTTCCCACAACTAGTTGAAGCAAAAAACAGTGCCAAGTACACTCCGCTACATGTTGCTGCTGAAAATGGCAGTGAAAATGTTGCTCGGGCTCTTGTGGATCAATGCTCAGCCAAAATCGAAGCAAAGACAGAGCGGAACTGGACCCCGCTCCATCTCGCTGCTCGTCACGGAAAAAGCCAGTTGGCGTCTTTTCTCATGGATAAAGGCGCAGATTGCATGGCTGAGACTGCAACAGGATACACACCTGTGTATCTTTCTTGTTTCAATGGGCACGACGAATTGGCAATAATATTACTCGACCGTATGACCAAAGAACAGGCTTTTGCAGTAACTAACGCCCATGACGATTCTTTGCTTTTCGTTGCTGTACGTTATGGCTGCTTTCGGGTCGTCAAGCGGCTTGTGCAATATTCACAAGAAGACAGCAGAGGCGAACTATTATCAGAACAAATTAATGACTGTACCCCTGTCCTTCTGGCACTTGCTGAAAAGCACAACAACATCGCCAAGTTTCTTATTGAACAAGGGGCTTCAACTGAAGGCACCGACGCAGACGGAAACACGGCGCTGCACTTAGCTAGCATGCATGGAATGCCAGACATATTGGCGAGCCTGCTGGAGAGCCATGAAGATGCCAATCAGCTTCTAGCGCGCTTAAACCACGAACAGATGACCCCATTACAATGTGCAGCAGCTGGCCTCCACACAGATGTTGTGCAGATTCTCTTGAAACACAGCGATCCCCAGAGAATAGCCAAGCAGGATATTAACGGCTGGACAGCACTTCACTGGGCGACATGGTATGAAAGGTTGGATCTCATCAAGTTGATCATTAATAGGGGCGCTGAATTGTCAGTGAAAGATGCAAGCAACCGCACTGCTTTCGACCTCGCAAACGAGCTACGCAACAAGCCCATTGAGGTTTTAGAATGGCTGACTTTGCACGACCTGCACAATGTACACACACCAAACCCACCTTTGACTAAACCAGTACCAGAAGCCGAGGTGAAAGATCGCTACAAGAAGACTTCAATTTATCTAATGAACGTTTATCCGCAAGCAGAGATGGAAAAATCTAAATTCACTATCTTTGACGTTGTCTACGAATGGGGGCCTGCTCCGTTTATGACAATGGTAGCCAAAGCTCAACGTATTCAAGAACATCCCAGCTTTCGATGGATCCACCTCCCTATGAACGACGTAAGTGTCCCCGCTGTCCAATTTTAACTGATATTACACTAACAAGCAATCCCTAGAAAATATTGACGAAGGTTTGACTCAGGAAGTCTGTCATAGGAGTAGAACTAATCTTAACCAGGATATTATACAGGCCATTTATTATGACAAAATAAAGATGCATGAGAGGCCAGAATCGCCAACTAAAGCAGACGCGTTTGTGCATTTTGAGCCAAGCTCTGGTGGGCTTCTGGCATCGGCGGGCGGAGTACACGGCGACCGTGAAGACATAATTGAGAAGCAACATGCCTCCAAGGAACCGAAGACAGGAGATCTCGAAAATCGAATAAAAGGGCACATTCCGGGGGAACGGCACAGCATAAAAACCAACCCTGTGCCAGACGAGCCAGCGGAAATAATGGCAGCGAAGCGAAGTACGGGCGATAGACGCTCCCCGAAGCGACAGAAAATACAAGAAACTAGATCGAATGAAGAAGAAGAAGAAGAAGCTTTTCAGTACTATGAATTCCAGCGGTTTATCGATAGCTTCCTTGAACGAGCTGCCGGTGAGCGGCCACTTAGATTTATGGCATCGTTGTTTGAGGTACAGTTAACTCCCTACGATCTCATCTGCTGCCAAACTTAATAGTTTACCATCACCTTAGGCGTTTGATGTATTACCAAGAAGGATTACATCACCAAAAATGTTTCCACCACCAAGCAGGTTTCTATCGCCAACTTTTGCATCAAGGGGAAATATCGATCAGACTCCATTCAGAGCTGCATTGTCTGTACGTAGGAAGCTGACTCATTACGCCCCAAGGGTGTTTATTAATTTTAATAGATACCTTACTTCTCTTTTAGAAGAATCAGCGAGATTAAGCAAGGGCGCCGGGTCTCTCAACAAAGTCCTATTTGGGCGTCAGACTATGGCGAGAGGAATAGAACCGATGGATATGTCGACGCAAAATCTCAGTCGATTCGAGAAAACTCTTTGCAAGCTTCGTTGACTCTAGACCAGTTCTATTATAACTTTATCGGGGACACTGATAAACGAAACATCGATCAAGTGCTGTTTCGCTACCAAAGACGAATAGCGCCCGCATTGAAGCAAGAAGATCATTTTCTTTGCATGGTAGATCAATCATGGCTTTTTCTTGTTGATGAAGGTACTCTTCCTCCCATATATCACTCACTACTTAGAAGTATATTGTAAAACTAACTACAGACATAGAGACAATAGTTACATCTACCTCAGAGCCCGGGGGTAGCGATAGGTCCATCACTATACAACATGACATCCGCAATCACTTCATCCGCGATAAAGATAAGAGGCCAGAAGTCCTATGTCCTATGGACATGGCTACGTTGATCGTTAGTCTTTGCTGCCGACGAACGCTTGAATTGCAACTTGACTCCAGAGGAGAGAATTTGCTGTACATCTTCGGCTTAGAAATTGCCAGAACAGTGGGTTAGTCGACTTACAAGGAGAAATGAGAGCTGATTGTTTATAGGCAAACCGAGAAGTCGAACTTTTTGACCAATTCATGCGCGGCCTTAAAGCACCTGGACACACATTGTCCAGTAGCCAGGAATCCAAGAATAGTGGAATATTAGAGGAGATTGAACTTCTAAAGGAAGTGAAAGACATCTTAGATGAACTTAATATCATCAACAAAGTCATTTCTGACCAGTCGTCAACTCTACGCGCAGCATTCATAAGATTTGAGAGACATGATCTCGACATCAACGGAATAATTGATTATTATCGAACATTTAGCAAAGAGGGGGCAATACGCCAGAAAATATTGAAAATGATGGATGATGCAAAGAAAACTCAAGAGAATGTAAGTCGTCAATTCTGTGTCGAGGCACCAAACTAAGCAATCGAATTATAGATCAATTATCTGTTAGACCTGCGACAGAAAGATGCAAACTTGTCCGAAGCTATCTCGGCACGGACATCTTCCGAGCACACAGCAAGACAAGGCAGGATAATACTGGTCTTCACAGTCGTTACAATTGTGTTTGTGGGTCCCCCTGCCCGCATAGGAGTCCCTTAAGATGAATCTAACGCTGGTGCGAACAGCTTCCTATCACCTTTTTGAGCTCCCTTTTTGCGCTCAACATCCGAAGCTTCCCGCACGATGCAGATGGGACGCTTTCGTATAGCCCTGAATGGGCCTACTGAAGCAGGGCAATAGGCAAGCCACTTTGTGGCTTGCTTAGTGGCTTAGCCAAGGCTATAAGAGGCTAGAACTCGCACAAATACTCTAGACTAGAACATCCCCAATTCAACTACTGTTTTGCCACCTATATTGGGTTTCCTTCGTTCTTGTTCATTTCTTGTTATCAGGGATGCTTCGGCTCCCTGAGCAGGGTATGTAGCATACTCTGTTTTACTACTCTAGGCTGTGTAAGATGGCCAAACTTTTACAATTGTTGAACAAAGTACCTATCCGTCTTCTAACACAAGTCAGTTGGCATCACATTTGCAGTATCGGTCCCGTTGATTATCCTGGCTTTCTTCTTGGACCAATTCAGCAGCCTCGTTTCCACTCCCTTGTCTAAGATGTCGAAAAGGGATGCAAGTTTAGAAAGCTACGCCAGGAACGATACGGCGGAGACCATGACGGGAGCAATCCATGCAAGCGAGGACCCAGATGGAGTTGCGGAGCAGGCTGGGCGGGAACAAAAGTCGAGGATAAGATGGAGAGGGATTCGTAGTGGCGAGGGAACTGGAAGTAAAGTATGAGTCAGCGCAGCTGTTCGGCAAGTGCATCTAGGTCGCTTGCCCTGTTATATTAGTGCAAAGTCTATGCAGTTAGAGTAGTTGAAGTATAAGTTGGCCTGTAGCCTCTTGAGCTAGACTCCTGTGACTTGATATAAAGAAGTCGCCATCAAAGTTGTAGGTATCACATACAAGCAATTGCTGAGCATGCTTAAGCTCTTTATCTGACAATCAATAGAAGATTTGGTTGATAAAGGATACGAAGAAGCCAACGGTGACTAATTGATACCGGAATAGACGACGAGAACCTTTGCTTAGCGTCATATTTATTGCTCTTCTCGTGAAGCACCTACCTACCGAGTGACCGATCGAACAAGCCGCTATGTGACTTGCTATCCCACAAGGATGAGTCGGAATTAGGGGCTATGCGTTGAATTTTACGTTGATTTTACATATAGTATTAAATGATAGAAAAATACCTAGGGGTGTAGAAATAACGCCCTGTGACCTTATTGCTTGACCATGTCGCTGCTAGCGACAAAATTGGTAGGTATGTACATTGGGCCTATCACAACGAAACCAACCCTAGGTGGTTAGTCACCGCTGCGGTAGGAAGATGCGGTGGATATCCGTAGCCGAATCGAAGGCCAGAGTTTATTCAGCACTGCGTGCATACAGACCTGATAGTTTAGTGCAATTCAAATGTCAAACGATACTTGCATCATACATCTACCATATTCTAGTCTCGACGCCTCCCGTGAAGATAACATCCTTTGCCGCTAATATAAACAAACCCCTGGGACACCTGGAGCCGCCTGCAGTATTCCGAGCGCACAAGCTTATCGTAGCTTTGCTTGGAGGAGACGAACACACAAGGTGACTTTGCCCTCGGTTACTCAGAATGGAGTTGGCTCATAATGGTCTCGGGGGACCGTGGGGCGGGGGTTGGGGGGGCTATCCTTGTTCGAGGAGCCATCAAGGTGTTTGAACATCAATATTAATAGCACCAAGAGTCACAGATGACTGAGGACGCCATCTCAAATGGACCCCTATATTCACACAGTTTTCTAAGGTATCTAAGCATACCAGTAATCAATCCACACTGAATGCATTAGGTACCTATATGCATGGTGATTGTAATTTAGTACTCGAGGTAAAGTAGGCAGGTAGGTAGGCCGAGACTGCAGACCAACTTGAAGTGACAGATGACAGTGTGGGGATTGCAAAGAAGCTACGTGTAGGCACTGGGGATATAAACGACCAGAGAGGTTCTCCTTTTGAATGGGGACGATGACAGTCCACCAAGCAATTTCACGTACAGAGCGCCCAAGATCATGGGAGAAAACCATCCGGCCAGGGAAAGTTCGAGCGCGACATTGGGGGTTACTTCCTTCCTAAGTACATGTACTCAGCAGGGAAAGCCAAAAGCGCGGCAACAAGCTTAAAATGTAAGGTATGAGTTGGTTGGGGAAGTCCAGCTACGAGCTAGGGGACTCCTCTGGACTCCTCCTTCCGAACACTATCAGATGCTGCTGCCCATACGCACACAGGTACATGTCTGTGTCCTTTCTCCCTCTTCTCTTCTCTCTTCCCGCTTCCCTTCCCGCTTCCCTCTTCTCTGTCCATTCATTCTGCCTGCACCCCCGAACTGTAGGCGTGAACACTGTGGGTTGGTAGAACCCCGACGAGGATTAATCACGGAGAATAGTACGGCATAGCGAAGAAAACCCGAGCGCTCTGCATGCCGAGATGGTCCCAATCACAAAGAACGGCGAGTCCCAGGAGGGCGGTCGTCGTCTTCCCGTCACCCTCCTGAGCGGGTTCCTGGGTTCTGGAAAGACAACTCTCCTTGAGAATATCCTGACGGATCCAGACCACGGCTTCCGAATTGGTGTCATTGTCAACGATGTTGGCTCCCTGAACATCGACGCGGCCCTGCTCTCCACTCATGATGTTACTCGAAAGGAGGAACAGGTCATCGCCATGCAGAACGGCTGTATTTGCTGTACATTGCGTGGAGATCTTCTGGAGGAGGTGGCACGCCTGGCCGAGGATAACCGAGTCGATTATCTTGTTATCGAGAGCTCGGGAGTAAGCGAACCTATGCAAGTTGCGGAGACATTCTCCGAAGAGTGAGTATAGCCGTGACCCGGTTCAAAGAGGGCACTTATACTGACCATGACAGGTTCGCTGAAATGTCGGTTGAGGCCGGCTATGGTCTTGAGGTGGACGAAGAGAATGAGATGAACAAGGAGCAGAGACTTCGTTTGGCCGCGATCCTTAAAGCCGGTGGCCTATCCACGGTGGCCCGACTCGATACATGTGTCACCATGGTCGACGCTGCCAACTTCATGCAAGACTTCGCAACGGCTGACATGCTGAAAGATCGCCAACACGATGTCCCAGACGAAGACGATCGCAATATCACAGACCTCCAAGTCGATCAAGTCGAGTTTGCCGACGTCGTTGTAATCAACAAATGCGACCTGGTGCCTAAAGAGGATATCAATCGCATCAAGGGTACCGTTCAAAGCCTAAACCCCGGTGCCAAGGTCATCACTGCTATCAAATCTTCCTTCGATCTCCACGCCATCCTCGACACACGCATGTTCTCATATGAAAAGGCGAGTTTGAGCCCCGGATGGCTGCGCAGTCTCACCGAGGAGATCAATCCCGAAACTGAAGAATACGGCATCGGCACATTTGTCTACCGAGCACGGCGCCCATTCCATCCACAGCGATTCTGGGAAATGATTTGTGATGTCTTTATTGTGATTCAAAACGAGTACATCAAGGATGAGGCGGACAAACAAGACGGTAACGGAGATGTCATGGACACAGATGAAGCTGAAGACGAAGACGACGACGACGACGAAGATGATGACGAGGATGACGATAATGACGAGGATATCGAGGATGTCGAGGATAACGAGGATGTCGAAGATGACGATAATAAGAAGGATGGCTCTGACGACAAAACCAAAGATGAACAGCCACAGCTAAACACAAAGGCGCGCCTCGCAAGTAAACTCGGGAATGAGACCTTTGGTCCTCTCTTACGATCCAAAGGATTCCTCTGGCTGGCGACTAGACCCACGATGGTACGTATCTATTACTCTCCTTTTTCATTTCGTGCGTCGTGACTGATTACTTGTAGTTTGGCGAATGGTCACAGGCTGGTGTCATGCTTACGATAACTGGTGGCGACCTGTGGCGTTGTGAACTGCCCGACAGCGAACTGCCTCAGAACCCGATGGCGAGAGAGGCGATCCTGCGCGATTTCGAGGGTAAATGGGGAGATCGGCGCCAAGAAATCGTCTTTATCGGGCAGCAGATGCGCAATGGAGGCGAGGCACGTCTGCGCAAAGCCTTTGATTCATGTCTTCTGGATGACTCAGAATTCAGAGATTGGGAGAGGGCTATGGAGGCCAGAAACCCTCAGAAGGTCTTAGATAGGCTATTCGATGACGGCTTCGAGGACTGGCCTCCTGAGGGCCACGAAGGGCATGACCACTAGCCCAACGAATTAGCCCGCAATCCGTGGCTCGACAACGCCGAAACCGATTGCTGGTGGAGACGTTGAAATGATGTTTCATTTTCATTTATCGACAAAAGTCAAGGAGTACGGTCTCAGAGATGTTGCTTATATAGTAGAGGGTGGCCATAAATAGTGCTTGTCGGAAAATTAAAGAGTTGAGCTATTCACCACAAGACCGCGTCAGCGTCTAACCCCTCAATACTGATGAGCTGCCCGGGTAATCCCGTATCTAGCACCAGCCCCCCTAGTACTGCGATGTCCCGCCCTGATTGTACTGACGATTCGAGCACTGTGAAATGCCCCAGCACCACCACAACCCCAAAGTTGCCCAAACCCCATCATCTCCTTTGCCGCTATCGTGGGAATCCAATGTTGCTTGACACTATTCAGGGCAAGAAAGTCATAAGCGTGTCTCTGACGAATGTGCATCGACATATCTTAAGAGCCGCGACCAGAATTCTGTATGACGGGCCCCGGGAGGTTGGAACACATTCGAATTAGGCTCAATGCAACAAGTAAACGAACACATGGTCATAGCTACACTCCATCAATACTACTTTGAGCATTGAGAACTGGTCGTCATAGCGATGCGCAAAAGTTACGGATTCACTCTCTCAAAGTCTAGATAATTGGCGAATTGCCATCAACAGCACGCTTTCATAATCCTAAGTATCATCATCATCATCATCAAGAACATCGCAAACATAACATGGCGACGGCCCCCGACGAGGACAAGGACAAGGACAAGCCGCGACCCCTCACGGTCCGCTGCCAGTGCGGGCGCGTCTCATTCCCGGCGGCAGCGGGGGCGGCGCCGCTGACGATATACCACTGCCACTGCGCCGAGTGCAGGCGGCAATCGGGGTCGGCGTTCGGGACGTCGGCGATATTCGCGGCGGCGGACGTGCTCCCGTCGCCGCTGCTGGCCGCGGAGGCGACGGCAGCAGCAGCAGCAGCAGGAACAGCAGCGACGGGGCTGAGGAAGTACACGCGCGACACGGAGAGCGGGAACACGATGGACTGCTACTTCTGCGGCGAGTGCGGGTCGCGGCTGTTCCACCGCGTCGTGGGCGGGGACGGCGTCCCGAGGCCCACGGTCAGCGTCAAGGGCGGGTGCGTCGAGGGACTGGAGTGGAAGGGGGGGAAACATATATATGTGCGCTCTGCGGTCATGGAGATTCCGGCGGAGTGGGAGGCTTATGAGACTCTGCCGCCGGAGATGAAGTGAGTGAGTGAGTGGGGTAGGGATTGGGCAGGGCAGGGCAGGCAGGGCAGGCAGGGCAGGGTTTGAATTGAGGAGTTAATTAGTTTGGTCTTTGGGTGATGGTTTGGGAATGGGAGTTCTAATCTCACTACCGATGCGATTCAGTTGCTTTGATTTTGTGTCTATTTATAGCGCGAGTGCGATCATTACTAGGTCAGGTAGACATAAAGCTGAACCATCGTGCATGGCTATTTCAAACAATTGGATTGGCGAAGACGGTTTGAGGCTGGTGGAGTGGCTTGGGATAGGTTCGATATCGCAGCAAGTATGAGGTCATCTGTCCACAGAATCATGCACACCAAATGAGCTTCTACATCCATAACCACCCGTGTCTAAGAGCGCCTGCAATTCCTCATTTACAATATTCAATTCAATTCATTTTAATTCAATTCAAAACAGTAAGCATGGCGGCAATGAGTCCCCCATGGGGGCTTCGCTGGCGTTCCAACACATTTTTTATAATTGCCACCGTGGCCATCGGTCTCTTCACGGACCTGTTCCTCTACGGCCTAGTAGTGCCAGTGTTGCCATTCATGCTCGGGGGCAGGCTTTCGATCCCCGAGGGTGAGATTCAGTGGTATGTCTCGAATCTCCTGGCCGCCTACGCCGGCGCATCTGTCGTGTCGTCGGTGCCGACGGGGTGGATTGCCGACCGAACCAACTCTCGACGGGCGCCCTTTCTCAGCGGCCTTGCCGCTCTTCTGGCCGCGACCATCATGCTGGCTCTCGGGCGGAGCATCGCCGTGTTGATTATCGCTCGCCTTCTCCAAGGCGTCAGTGCGGCGGTAGTGTGGACCATTGGTATGGCTATGATCCTTGATACCGTGGGACCCCAGAATTTGGGCAAAGTTTTCGGCTCGGTAAATTCCCGCCCTGTTACCAATACAAGACCTACCAATGAAGTGAGAGACTAACTAAGATTGTGTAGATATACTCTTTTATTTCCATCGGGACGCTCATGGCTCCCGTGATTGGCGGGGCACTGTATGAGAAGACGGGATATGCGGGGGTCTTCGGCTTGGGAGCGAGTATGCTTGCATTGGACTTCCTCATGCGGCTCCTCGTCGTGGAGAAGAAGACCGCCGCGAAATACGCCGAGTCAACTCAAGACGACCAGGGGAGCCCACGGAGCCCACGGAGCCTAGCGTCGGGAGCGGACGAAGAAGATGTCGATGGAGCTGATCATGATCATGTGCCATCTGAGGAAGACGCCTTGTTGCCGAAGAAGGAAGATGAAGAATACAAGATCCGAGGGGTGCCGAATCGTTTTATACGCGCCTGGCCAATATTAGTATGCTTCAAGAATCCACGCCTACTCATGAGTCTCTGCATCGCCTTCGTCCAGGCGGCATTGCTCGGCCTGTACGACGCCACCATCCCCACCGAAGCCCAGAGCCTCTTCCACTTCTCGTCGCTCAAGGCAGGGCTCCTGTTCATCGCCCTCGACGTGCCGTATCTACTCCTCGGCCCCCTCGCGGGCTGGGCCGTCGACCGCTACGGAACCAAGCCCGTGACCGTCGTCGGATTCGCGTGGATGGTGCCGGCGCTCGTGCTGCTCCGGCTGCCGCCGATGGAGCTGCTCGATCCGTCGGGGAACGTCGTACTGTACTGCGCGCTGCTGGCGCTCAACGGCGTCGGGCTGGCGATGATCAGCTCGCCGAGCGTGGTGGAGGCGAGCGACGTCATGAAGAGGTACGACGGGGCGAACCCGGGGTTCTTCGGCGAGAACGGCCCGTACGCCCAGCTGTACGGATTCAACTCCCTCTTCTTCTGCGCGGGGCTCACGGTCGGGCCCGTCGTGGCCGGCGCGCTGAAGGACGCGATCGGGTACGGGGATATGAATCTCGTGTTTGCCGTCTTGGCTGCTGTCACTGCCGTCTTGTCGTTTTTTGTCATTGGCGGGACCCCGGGGTTTCTGGCAAGGAGGTCGGGATTATAAATAGATGATTGATATGGATAGAAGGTACTCGTTTTGCGTAGTCAAATTGCGCTGAATGATATAGGCATGGCCTGGATACAGAAGTCAGACAGAGCCGTGTAAGACTGCGTGAACGTCTACTATGGTTGTGGTTGAGCGTGCACTCTACACTATTATCTCAGTATCCTAGTGATCGTATTGTACGGAGGCATCACTAAGTCTGCGGGAACTAATTCACCCCTGTTAGTATCTGGCCAATCATGTCCTTATCAATACGATGACCCATGCCCAATTTCAGGAACTGACTTTGTGCACAGCCAATAAGAAGTAGGAGAATATGGCGGCCTATGATAGTTGGCCAATCACCGGAATATACCAGTTCCTCGCACTTGAATCGACTTGTCTCACGAATTACCACCATTTTCTTAGTCTACCTGACCTCACTCTTCCATGTTCTCAACTATGAATTCCTTGGGATCGGAGAACCTTATAAAGAGGAGATCGGCCGGGAAGTCTAGGCATGGCTGTAAAGAGTGCAAGCAGCGCCACCTGAAATGCGACGAGACCACACCGTCATGCGCCAACTGCAAAGTCCGCCACTTACAATGTTCCTATCTTTCCAGTCTGCCCATTTCACGAAAGTCTACCTCTTCCGCCACCCCGTCCTCTAGCTTGTCGGTTGCTTCCGAGTCTTCTCAATCGGGTCAGGCAGTAATACGTGAAGTTACACCGATAAGATGTCCCGGCCACACCACATATGGACCAGTGACTGCGTCGTCCCATGATAGACCGACTCTCTTAGCTGAACTCCCTTACCCGGCGGAACCAACCTTCAAGTTACATCACCTAGAGCTTCTGCATAATTTTAGAGCAGGCTTCTTGGAAGACATCTTTCGCGACCATGCCGCAGCAGAAGGTTGTATGGCGATGGCGGTTGACGAAGCAGTCCGAGCTCCTTATGTAATGGACCAAATGCTCGCCATATCGGCAGCAAACATGAGCATCCGGCGACCACACCAACGGGACTTCTATCAGGAAGAGGCGACACATCTGCAAACACGTGGGTTGGCCTTGTTCAGTGCCGCCAGGGCGTCAGAGGCAACTGATAATATCTTGGCCGGCTTCATCTTCTCCACGATCCTCTCGCAGCACGTCCTCTTCGACACGTTCGCCACGCGCGCAGACTTTTCGATCTTCTTGGATAGATTAACCGCCTCCCTGCACATCTGCGGCGGCGTGCGCGTCATGACGAAGATGTCGTGGCCGTTCATCAGAACGGAGTATCAGCGGCAGATTGGGGCTAACCTCAGAGAGGAATCTAGAGACGGCGCTAGTCACGAGACGATGCTCGCCGCTCAACTGACGAAACTAGAGTCGCTTCTTCACGGCGAAGCACTTGATCCGTCAATCATGGATCCCTGTATCGTGGCCTTGGGCCAATTGCGGAATCTATCACATGTACCGGAACTCCCCAGCGACTCGGTCTTCCGAGCGACGCGCATACTTCAGCTCCGCGTGCTCGAGTGGGCCATCCACATCCCGACGGACTTCGTCCGGCTCCTGGAGCAGCGGCGGCCCGAGGCGCTCGTCATCACCGCTTACTTCGTGCTGCTGATACACGAGACCAGGGACTGCTGGCTCTACGGCGACGCTGGCGCTTTCGCCATCCGCTCCATTACTAAGTTTTTGGGGAGGTATTGGGCTGCGTGGTTGGCGTGGCCGAATGAGGTGTTGGATTCTGTGAACCGCGCTGCCGAAGAGACGTCGTGTTTTGAAATAGATACGAGTAAGGCGTACAGAGTAGACGACGTTTCGTGACGCGGTACCTTATAGGGGAACATAGTCCTTCTAGGAGCCTGATCAAGATATTCCTTCGTTTACGTCCGAACTCTCCGAATAAACCGGCGGGTGCCCTTTCAAAGAGCCCGAGCGGACCTTGCTGCGGGAAAACTTGACTGGTCGCAATAGCACTCGCTACGTGGGCTCCGCTCTTCGATTGCTTCATGTAGCCAGTCCATTGAGTCAGCATAAGGGGTCCATGCAGCTCTCGATGGTCGCATGATCATCCGGATTGACCCTTTCCACCCCGTCCCTCGAAGGAGGAGATAATGAGTGAAGACTGGACCCCTGTATCAGACTTATGCAGGCGCTCGCTCTACCCCCGCGCGTCACGATCGAGCCAAGATTATCTTGGAAACATACCTTCAATATAGTGATGCCGTGTTCCAACCCGGCTATCGTTTCTTCATTCAGGGCCCTCTTCACTACCAGTCTCCCCGGCCGCGACAGGGCTCGCCTCTCAGTGACGGAAAACGCCAGCCCCGTAACCCCCTGCCCGACAAGGGTCTCGAACTAAAAAGCCGCCTGGCTGTCAAAATGCTGCCGTACCGAGGCAATCCGCTGCTGCGCCTTCTCTTCAACACGCATCTGGTGCGCGAGGACCATTTTTATTTCGGCGTCGTAGTCGGCATAGTCTGAGTCGTCGGCATAGTCTGGCTTGTCTTGACCGTCTACCCACGACATGAGAACCATATGGTTTCGCCGCCCGATCCCAAATACACGAGCACCAATCGTTCGGCCAGATGTGTCTTTGGTGTGTTAGTCCCCGCACCCGCGATACGTTGTCTACGGAGCTAGCTTCAGTAAACAACACAAATAATAAACCGTTAGCTAAGGGAGGAACAACGACCTCCTCCGGACATGGGAGCACTAGTGCATGGATGCAACAAGAGACGAGCGGCTTTCTACTAAAAGACTTCATATTGTTATTCTTAGGCCTCCAAGGTTAGGTAGTTGGAGGCGTATGTTGGCTGCGAATCACGCGTTTCTGCAGCTTGTCTTTTACGTACTGCAGTATACATATAGATAGACGGCAATCACACAGTCTTATATTGTGCTATAGAATCAGCTACAGCCTGTTCAGATTATGAGTCGCATCCGCCCCAACAGTCTCATCGCGACATTCCGTCTGAGAAATATGTGCACCTCCGGCAATCAGTAATCGTAAAACTTCATCTTCTGTGCCGGCCTCTTGTCACTCGAAAGAACCGTAGTCACCTTCCCTCCGAATTGTATCTTCTGCTCATCTGAGAGGAAACCCGCGGATCCCGGCGGATTCGGCGCGGATGTACCGGGAAGAGGTTGGGGGCTATCCCTGGGAAACAGAGATCCCGACGTGTTACCGCCCTCGGCGCTAGCCTTCTGGCCCGTCGCTCCGAGCGTGAGGAGGGCGTAGTGTCCTCCCGCCACAGGCCGAGCCTTGAACGCGGCGTTCTCGACGTAGTCTCCGCGGCCGGTACATTCGTACAGATCCGTGAATGCGCCGTTGGTGGCGGTGTTGTTGAGCCAGTACGCGATCGAGTCGATGAATAATCTCCGCGTACCCGCGTGGCATGTCGCGGCCGCCCAGATCTGCCAGTCGGTCTTGGTGTAGTGGTGGCGGTTGTCGAGGGGGACGCCGAAGACTTGGGATACCTGTGGATACCAGTTGGACTGCATTGTATACACGGACTCGCTGACCAGGCCCATGTTTAGGAGCTTGTCGAAGTACTGCAACGCTTGAAGTTAGCAAATTCCCGTGAGTTGAGTTTTGATTAGGAGTATGTAAGGGCTCTCTTACAATGTTGTACAGCAGACCCCAGCTGGAACGCCATTGGTATGCTAGCGTCGTGTGCTTGTGGCTCGGGTCAATACCCAAGACCTCCCATTGATCGTAGTACGATTTCGCTGTGTTCGCATAGTCCGTCGCATCAGTGCCGTTGTTAGCTACATGGGCGATATAAGACATCGCCTGCAGACCCACGATGCCTTTGATGGCAAGATTGGTCTGGTTCAGTAGCGCGCCAGCGAAATCGTCGGTGCTCAGTTGGGCTTCGGGAACTAGGGAGAAATCAATCAGGTAGCGCGTAAATTGCCTCAGGAGTTCGTAGTGGCTGGTTAGCCAGTCAGCGTCACCTGTGAACTTGTAGTAGGCATAGCTCATAAGGATCAAGTTCGCGCTTTCTTCTACCGGCATGTACTCGTCAGCGCCCTCTACGTGTCCAGTCGCGTTCGGGAAATGAGTCCCGAGGTCATGGATGCAATAATCATTGGGGTAAAACTGCCTCTCCTGGTATTCGTATAGGGGCTGGAGGGCATAGCGGATCAAGTTCGGATTGGCGTAGAAGAAGAAGGGTGCGGCTGGGTAGAGGACGTCCACGGTGTTGACATTCCCGTTGCTCGAAATCTCCTTTTGGAAGATCAAGGGGTCTTGGCTGGATGCATCGGGCCCCTGGGCGAAGACGTAGGCACCCATTATCTGACGAGCGGATAGAGCGACGATAGCATAATATGATTGAGCTTCCGACACGTAGGGGGCAGGGATACCGGTCCAATTGGTCGGATCGAGAAACCCGTAATCACTAGCACTATCGAACACGAACTGCTGGCCGTACTGATCCGTCCCGTTCGTGGGTATGGGCTGCGAACCCCATGCAGTGCCGTTGGAAATTGGCTCCTCGGTGCCCTCGTAAAAGCTCTTGACATCAGCTTGCAGCTGCATCTCAAACTCATTTCCGATCCGCTGCACAGTGTCGTAGTCCTCCCAATGGAAGCGTATCATTGAGTCCATGTCTCCGTAACACTTTGACCACCAGGGTTTAAGCATTGCCAAGCCACCGTCGGTGATGTATTGCACGATAGGGTCCTGAACAGATCCGATAGTGTACCTAACCGAGGCTTCATTGACGACACCACTATCGTGGGCAAAGGCAAAGACAGGGGTGTGGTCGCCAAAGTCAGTAGTAAAGGATGCAACGTCGTTGTTGAGCGTGCGGTTCTGGAAGTATGCCAATCGAACAGCCGTTGCTTCGCCGCACTCGAAAGAAACCGAGCCGGCACCCGAAAGACTGGTAGAATAGGCGACGTCTCCCCATTGTGAGAATTCGCGATCCTCGCCAAAAACCAATTGCTGGCGTCGGCGCTGTAGCCAAGTGAAGATGTCCTGGGAACCTGTCGAGTTGCCTGTTGAGTTGGCCGTGGCACTGTTCTTCTTGAGGTCCCACGAGATGTCATCACGCCTGCCCACGCCAAGCCAGGTCGAGCTCACGTCCGAGTAGAACCGAATGTGATGCGGCTGGCCGTCCTGTAAGCCCACGTGTCAGTTGTGTCTCCGAGTACAACGGATAGGGAGCTCTGGAACCGTCAAAGCGCAACATTGGAATTGCCGAAAGGGGAGAGACCTACATTTGAGCGAACAGTTGTCGTCAGATAGCTGAGCGGGATGGAGGACCGGCACACATCCTTTGGCGTCACTGGCGAAAGAAAGCTCGCTTCAATGGTTACAGGGCCGGCCTGGAAAGTGAAGTTCGAGAACTGGGAATCAAACGTGACGTTCTGTGGCACAGCTGTGACATATTGTGCGTCTTTCGGAAGCTCCCTGTTGGTGATGCCGAGGTACTCGTATGCCACATCGTCCACCACAACTATGCCTTGCCAGCCGACTGGGTCCGTCGTCCAGAAACCTGGACTTTGGGAGTTGAGGGTCGCGCCGGTCGCTGTATTCCCCGCCCAAACATTGGTGTAGGGGTTCCTCACAGCTAGCGGAAGAGCAGGTGGCTGAAGCGGCGAATAGGTAGGGCCAAGGGCCGCGGTGGCGTGCAGAAGCCATAGCAGTACTGCAAAGATGCAGCAACTCGAAGCAAAGGGCGATTTCCCCATTGTGTAGAATCAAAGTAGTATTGATGGAAAATTTGGTTCACGTCAGTTCACAAAATGTGCCAGGAAAAATGGTTAAAACAAATTCTGCGAGTGAGTGATAGAACGGAGAGATTATTGAAAGATGGACGGGGTCTACGGGAATTTATATAGTCGAGCTGCAGACCCAGCGAGGTAGTGAATATGCCCCTTTGTGCATGGAATATGATCATTCACTGCCGAAAAGTCTTGTGACAGAAACAATTAAGAGATGTTTGCCTCTCAGGATATTGATCAGAGTAAGCACGGTGTCCTAGTGAATATTCGTGATAGCCGTATGATCTACCATTGCTATGGGCCAGATGGATAATATTAGTGAATACACAGTAACAGCTTTTAGGTGTAGTGTCGTAGGAGAAGAGTGAACAGGGGTTACCTGATCCTGAACTCCAGTCACAGTGGGAATTATTCACGATAAGCTTTGACTCTAACTATTGTATGCAAAAGCAGTTGCCCAGGCCATTCAGAGAGGAGAAGGGTGTATATACCTCCGAGGTCCGTGATATTAATAGCCTCTTCCTAAGTAATAGCTTTCGGACACGTGCTTGTATACTAGTAACCAACGTGCATTAATTTGTGCCAATGTGACATACTCAACAACTGCACCCAAGTAACACCACATGTTTGTAGTAGTACAACAAAAGAAGCTTATATGATTCGTCCAAGCAAGCATGGAAACAAACACACTAAGTAAGTTCAATTGCCGAAACGGACGGGGCCCGTGTTTCTGGGCTGTGATGTCGCCGGAGAGTGGTGTTGTAATACATTTTGGTAAGATATCTAATGCTAAATGAGATATCATTGGAGATTTAGCGAGACGTCCAGGCCCCTCGTTAATAAAAACTATGCATCGCAGTCCAGAACAGGCATATCAGGGATTCCAGTCAAGATTTGCCTTTGCGCTCGCAATTCCTGTCTCTACTGGAAGCACCACTAAAACAGTGCAATCGATGACAGGGTCGACTCGAAATTAGCATGATAGGGTCGTAACTTCGCGGATCTCCGGAACTGTCGCGGCGTCTGGATGTTATAAGCCGACTGCCATGTAGACACATCAAGTAGAACACATCCAAACGACCACACGTCGATTTCCCTCTCAAATCCTACCGTGTTGGAATCACTGAGCTAAACCTGAGCCCCTTTGGGGAGGACGTTATGTGGCTTGATGTCGCCGTGTGTTACTCCGACACGTTTCGTATTACGCTAGCTACTGAGGTCGCGTGTGGTTCGGCAGGATGGCAATTTAGTTTTGATAGAAGTACTCTCTCTTGGCATGCATCTTTAAAAAACATGAAATGAATGGGTATGCATATATATACACATATATATAGTAATCAGTGCAAAGAATCTAGAATAGCAACTGCTCACAGTTCAGACCCTCATCCTTCAAGACATTCGCAGCTGATCACAAGCGAAATTGTAAGCATTCTCAATAGCTGCCCAGCCGAGACCTAGCTGATCACCCCTTGGGCCTCGAGGGAATAAGTCGAATGCATGACCACACTGATCCGGGATCAGTATGCCACAAGTGACGCCTTGTTTCTTCAGTGCCGCGATCGTCTTCTCTGTCATATGGTAAGGGAGCCAGTCATCGTTGTTGCCGTGGACCATAAACGTGGGGGTGCGGTAGTTTCCTTGCAGGATCTGCCAATAGGGACTACATTTTCTGATCTTCTCTACTGGCGGCATGGGAAGGTTCTTCCAATCGGTCTTGTCGCCCGCCGGAACCTTGCTTTTATGTGGCAGGCCTTGAATTAGCAATTGTATGCCTTGTGCTTTCCAGTTCATATGTAGTATCAGTCTTGCTCTGTCATCCTTCAAAGTCAAAGAAAGCGCCATTGCTCGCTTTTCATTAATCGGCGCATATTCGACAATCTACAAAGCAACGTTATAAAGTCAGACACAGTAATGAAGAGGCAACAAGATGGAGCAGTCAAGTTTCGGTGTCCCCTCCTTCCACTTACAGGCTCTTCCTGCACGGCATCCAGCTCTCCCCAAATCTCCGTAGGCTCCTCTACTGATGCGTCTACGTAGTTGGGCTTGTACCAGACTTTAAACGGTCAGAAATAATGCGCACCTTGGTATATGATGACTTTATGGAGTGACTCACATTCATCTTCCAGATCGCTCGGAGAATAAAACGGCAAAATAACATCTGGGGGCTTAATACCTTCGGGCTTCGCGGTGTAACCCATTGTCATGGCCAAGTGGCCTCCGCTGGACCATCCAAGAGCTATTAGTCTGCTTGGATCAATAGTGACGCTTGGCTCTGACAGACGAATGGATGGCAGAGTCTCTCTTGCCCATCGCAGAGCATCTCGGCAGTCAGTCACTGGGCCGTCAAACAGATTAAGCTCTGGGCAAAGCCGATAATCCGTGCTGACAGGCAGAAAACCCCGTTGAAGTAGTGTTCTGACATGCTTCATGGGAATATCTTGTCTGCCGAAGAGTAAGTGTCCACCGCCGTGAACCATCAAAGCTAGGGAGCAAGCATATTAGCAATCTGCGCCTTTGTTTCTACAGGACGTAGAGGTTAGTCATACCGACTGGTCTCCTCTTTCCATGTTCGTCGGGAGTCTTCGGATAGTAGACATCAGCTTTCAGCTCGAGCGAGCCAACCCGCTTCCACACAAGCGTTTCAACGGGCAACCCCGCTCTCTTGATCATAGTAGGGGTAAGGATCTCCTCTGAGCGATTCTGAGGGCCTACTAGAAAGCCGCAGATCAAGCGCATCGTGTGAGACTCCTCACTGCTTTCATCTGAACCTGACCAAGATACGTCTTTGAATCCAGCAGTTCTCAAACTCTGATCCCAAAATTGCTCGTTGGCGAGTGCGTGCTGCCGTCCGTCGCTAAATGCCCACCAGCCGTCCAACAAGCCATATACGAGGTCAAACCAATACAAGCCTTTAGTAAACTCCACGAGGCAGAACACTCCATCTTCTCGTAGAAGAGAAGCGACGTTAGTTGCCGCCGAAGTCGCATTTTTGGTGGCATGAATGCAGTTTGTGGCAATGACAACATCCATTGTCTTGCGTAATTCCGGAGGAGGGGCTGCATCACAATCTAGCGTCATGAATTTCATCGTACTGTACCTAGAAAACAACTTCCTCGCTTGATTAACTAGCGATGCCGAGATGTCCGTAAATGTATACTCAAACTCAATTCCTTGTCGCGTGAGGAAATCGACAAGGTACCTCGCCGTCCCTCCCGTGCCTGCGCCCACCTCCAGTATCTTGATGGCTCGGCCGGAATACGACCGACCTAGAAAATCGGCGAGAAGTTGCGTCGTAGCTTGGCACATTGGCGCCTTATCATATACGTCCGCCATGATGGCCCTGTTCGCCTTGTTGGCAAACAGCAGCTGCAACGGATCCTTCTTCCCTGTCAGACATTTGGATAGGCAAGAGCCTGTCACATTCAGCAAGCTCGTCTCGGACGTGTGCTGAGGATATTTTGCCAGCATCTGCTTGAAAAGATCTGCAGACGGTGTCGCGTCAATGCGATTCGCTGTCCTCGCGTAGACGCCATCGGGCTGCATTGTTATGACGCCAGCTTCTGCTAATATTTTCCAAAGCTGGCTCACCAGGCGGCTGTGTCTCGGGAGGAAATTCATGGGAGGCAGCGTCTGGCCGCAGGCGAGTCCAGCGATATCACAATCAAGTTCGCGAAATGCATCTATGATGTATGCTTCGACTAGTCTCGCCTGATCCGGGTATACCGACTTCCAGAAATTCTTGAAGTCTGTTTTTGCGGCGTACTTATCGAAATCGAAACGCAGTGTCTCGAAAATCCGTTGAGGTCCACCCTCAGCTTTTCCGTTGACCTGATTTAAGCTGTATCCTGCGGGTTCTTCGTCTAGTGACGTCGCTGCTTCTGCCGGAATATCTGAGCATTCACTCTGAAGAACAATTTCGAGCAAAGCACTGAATGTGGTAGCATGATTCAGCTTCTCTTCCTCAAGGTCTATGTGTATTTGGCCTTGGATCTCTCGGGCGAGCTTGGTGCGAAGCTCAGGTGTAAGCCCGATCTCGTTGAGAACTGATAGTGGCGATAACTCATCTGGCTCAAGCCCAAGTATCTTAGCTGTGACCTTTGACAACTTTTCCGTGATAAGGCTGCCTGATGGGCCCCCTGAAGAGGCTAGCACCGGGCTTGTATTTACCGTCGATAACGGCGACCTCGTAGAAACACCATTCGACGGCGAAGAGATGTCCGAGCTACTCTCTCCCGTATCGGAATTTCCACCTCCACAACCCAGGTCGTGTAAGTATTGAATCAGAGAGTTGAAGTCGGTCAATTGTTCCAACTCCTCAATTCCCAGCTCAACATCGTAAAAGCTCTCGATCTCGCTAACCACTTCAATCATCATTAACGAGTCAACACCTAGATCTTCCAGGAACATGTTGCCTTTAATCTCCCCTTTCTTGAGTTCCGCGATATTTTCTAAAATTGTGCTGACGTCTTCGTAGATTCCCGACTTGCGGCTCTTTGCTGGTAGACTCGATTGAGCTGTGGTACGCGGTGCTGTCGATGGTGGAATATCGCTACTCGTTCGTTGCAGGCTATCAAGTAGTGAGACTGCCTGAATAGACTGCGATCCATTTGGAAAATCAGGCTGAGGTTTCATAATGTCCGGGCCGGCAGACATCGGCATCTGGCGTTGAGAGGCTGGCCGAACCTGTGAGTATCGGCACCCTAGTAGCAGAAGTACGAGCCTTCCAAATGCCCTGTCGTACACATAGATGTCATAGTACAGATCTTCGTTATTTGTAGATCCAAGACAAACAACGTCCCAGCCAAGGTTTTCTGGGGTTTTGATAGCGTCGATCTGATAATAATCAGATCCATATTGAATACGCTCAACAGTAGAAAGACGAGATGTATGGCCACCCAACGGTAAATCCATGTAATTGGCGTGGAGTGAGGCAATTTGAAAGAAGCTGTCGAGTATGTGTGGTTGGACGATTGAATCATTCAACTGGCTTGGGGTATTAGTTTGGGGTAAAACGGTGCCAATTACTTTCATTCCATTCGACGCAACGCTCTTGACGTTGCGGTAAAAGTCGGCATAGTTTACAGTTTGAGAGAGAATACTGTATACCATCACACCTTTGACAGACGTGCCATCTGGATCATCGACAACAGCGGCAAATGCCTCTGGGTTTGTAAGCCTCTGGAATCTCGCAAACTCGTCCAGTAGACTATGGCTAGATAGTCGCAAGGCAGCGAAGCCAGTGGCATGGACAAGTGAACTAGACGTGCTGTTTCCTCCGCTCGAAGAAGACGGTATGCTTGTGATGTTGAAGTGCCACAAGTCATTGAGGCGCTGGACCTGTAAATCAATCTTATAGTCGATAGAAAGACCAAGGGGCGTGCCAATACGCAGATCCTGGATAGAAATAAGCCCTGCAGCCTGTGTCTCCACCAACTGTTTAACGGCTCGGGAAGCCAGCTCGACGTAGAGAGAGGGGGGGCATTCAGCGTTGCCTAGCACGGTGTGCCCATGGACTAACGTTCGAAATTCCTCACTCCTTGGGTCAATAGAAAAATTGTGAATACCCGACTTAGTACCGCTAAATTGGATGAGTACCGAGGGAGGAGGTGGGAGAGAGCCCGCGCGATCCTGCTCTGGACGTTCTGTCGTTGCATGATGCGTTTTTAGCTCTAGCCAGTGCCTCTGTTTCTCAAAACTGTAAGGAGGCAAGCGCAAAGTTTGGTACTCATGCGCTTGCAATTGACTGAAGCCCCAGAATTGTGTTCGATGGCCGAAGTCCCAAAGCTTGACCGTCGTGTCAACTAGGTTCTCAAAGGATGTATCCTTACTGAGATCCATCGAGACAAAGTTGCTGGACATGCTTAGAGACGGAGTAGAGGCCCGACGTGCCATAGTGACTACGCTTGAGGCAGACCCGGCCTCTAAGAAGGTGCAAGGTCCAAGCCTATCTTGCAGTCGTTGTATTGCCTGGCCAAAGTAAACCGGATCGCGGGTGTGAGCCGCAATAAGCGCGGGCGTGGGGTTCTCATCCCAGCTCGTACCATCTGTACAGGTTTCGACTGGAATTATGGCCTTGTTAAGCGTCAGGGATGATGCCAAACTTTTCAGCTGCGACAGCATCGGCTCCGTAAAGCGAGAATGAAACCCATGAGTCACGCTCAATCTCTTGTGTCGTATGGAGTGTCTCAGGAGCTCCGCCTCAAGCTCGTCAGCAGAGGCTGCATCGCTCACAATAACTTGGGAAGAAGGTCCATTATAGCACGCAACTTCGTACGTGTGGCTAGAGTCTATTGCTGTTAGGTTACTGGCTAATTTTTCAATATCCTTGGCCGTCGCTTCAACACTGATCATTGTACCAGGCTCTGAGCCCCAATGCTTTTTCATCAACGAAGCCCGTCCGGCAACGAGTTTTAACCCGTCTTGGAGCGATAGGATTCCAGAAACACATAGAGCAGCTAGCTGACCAAGACTGTGTCCAACAAGGGCACTAACCCGCAGTCCTGAATCCAGCCACGTCTGGGCGCAGGCGTACTGAGTTGCAAAGACGGCCGACTGAAGAACGACAACATCAGCTATGGGACTGGTCTGGAAAATATCCGGGTACAGTCCAGGGTAGCCCATAGAGCGGAGCACTTTATCGCAGCTATCCAAGTGAAGCCGGAGTAATGAACACTGATCCCACACACGTTTGCTAAGGCCGACATGCTGACCAATCTGGCCTCCAAAGCACAAGACGGCCGGAAGTTCCTGTGGACGTTGCTTAATCCCATCTTTAGCCAAACGGATTTCTTTTAGGCTCGTCCTGAATTGATCTAGGTCTACGGGTGTAGTCATGGTGAGCATATAGGCCAGCTCCTGGTTTTGCTGTCTTGCCAAGCTGAAAGCAACGCCTTTCAGAAACTCCGCTTTCTGGATAGCAGTGAGAGAGGATGATGACTTCTGGCAGAAGTCGTCGAGTAATTCGCAATACCGGATAAGGCTAGCTTCTGACGCAGCTGCAATCTGGATCGGTAATTTGGCAGGCGAGACGAGATTATTTTGCCCCAGAGGTTTCCGTTGCTGAGATTGCCTTTTAGGTGCCTCAAGGAGGATGAGAGCTGCATTGCTTCCCGCTGCGCCGTAATTGTTAACACATGCGCTTAATGTATGAAGAGGCAATGCAGAATTTGCAGTCGGTATGCGCAGATGGTCCGCTTCAAGAGAGGGGATTCTTGGATTAAGTTTCTTAAACGATGCTTGAATGCACGCAGTACGATACTCCATTTGCAGTATTGCCTTGATCAGAGCTGCCACACCAGAAGCTGCCTCGAGGTGTCCAATGTTGCCCTTGACCGATGACACGAATAGCTCGGTGCTTCTCCCTGGGCCTCCAAAAACCTCGCGTATACTCTCCATCTCAATGGGGTCGCCTACTGGAGTACCCGTACCGTGAGCTTCAACGAAAGTGATATCCTGCGGATTGATCCCGGCTTGTGACACAACACGCTGATATAGGTTGGTCTGAGAGGGTGAATGAGGGACAGTGATGGAAACGCAGTTGGAGTTCTGGTTGACACCGGAGCCTGCTAAAACACCCAGCACGTTATCGTTGTCATTTAGTGCTTCGGAGAGTCTTTTCAGCACAACCAAGCCGACCCCTTCACCCCGACAGTAACCATCCGCGTCTGCGTCGAAGGGCTTGGTAGCTCCGCTTGGGCTGAGAAAATGTGCTGCCGAAAGGTTCTCGTGAAGATAGGGGGTTGTTATTAGGGTTACTCCGCCTGCGACGGCCTGAGAAATCTCTCCCCCTTTCAGTGCTCGACAGGCAGCATCGATAGCAACCGCTGATGACGAACACGCGGTATCGAAGACGAGAGACGGCCCCGACCAGCCGAAGTAATGGGAGAGCCTTCCACTCAGGAAGGCCCTGAGTGTGCCCGTCGTTGAGTAGGCCGTGGGAGGGTGGCTTGCGACATTTCCATCATAGTCTGTGGCACAAGAGCCAAGATAGCAGCCGATATCCTGGGGCTTGGGCAAACCGGAAAAGTAGCCTGATGACTCCAACGCTTGATAAGCAACTTGCAGCAAAAGACGTTGTTGTGGATCCATTGAAGCCGCCTCCCTTGCAGACTTCTTGAAAAATTTGTGGTCGAACGACTCGATGTCGTTCACGAAATTTCCCCAAAAGCGCAGACCGCGAGGAGACCTCGGGAGGTTGTCCCTGTCAAATCTTTCCCTGGGTATCTGCTCGAGCATGCTTCTCCCCTCGCTCAATAGGCTCCAAAACTCATCGATAGAGTCTGCACCTGGGAACTTGCATGCCATGCCGATGACGGCGACGGCGTCCGCGGGGTAGAGATCATTGACGGATTTTGGGGCGGAAGATGTCGCCTTGAACAGTAGATCACGTAAACTTTCTGCTGACATAACTGTCTTGATCCTGACAATCCGGGTTGCTTTTGCAATCGACTGTGTAGCGGTGTCCCCGCCAATCGAAAGTATAAACGAATCAACTGTGGCCTTAAGGGATTGTGTCGACATGGAAATGGTCTGGTACCAGTTCGCATGATGTACCAGAATAGATTCTAGCACGTTGCGAACGGCGCTCTGGCTAGGAATTAATTGGCCATCGAAGTTCGACCTAACAAGTTCTCGTCTGCCAAAGCGCGGATCAAGGCGCCCCTGACAGGCTTTTATGATCTTGAGTGGTACATCTGCATGTCTGCTGGTATGATATCTCCCACTCAGGCCAATGTCGAGAAAAGAGACACCTATCTGGGAGAGTTCTTGCTGCAACATTGCGGCTCCCGCCGTTGGCGTGTTGATCGTTATATCTCGCTCATCTCTAGTAACTGCTATGTATGCCTTTGAGTATAGTTAGCATCAGATGAATAATTTCGATCGCAAGACACAAAAAACACAGACATTTGGATGATGTAGCAAGACTTCCTCAATATGTCCTAAATTTGTGGGCTCTTTCCAGCGGACAGCAAGACTCGCGTTGTCGGCATTGCCATCGTTACCGACTTGGTCAGCGTCGACATAGGCGCCTACGCAGAAGGCTAACCTAAGGGATGTGCCTGCGAGAGCTACAACGTCCTCTATAGTCGTTGCACTTGCCATGGCGTGGGCGCTGAGAAGACCGGCGCACAAGCCTTGGACGCCTCCCCCAGCGGCGATGCTTTCCAGCACAGCTTTATGATCAGCAGCTTCGGAGTGTTCCAAGAAACTCAAGTATTGCACCACTTGAGATAGGATTGTAATAGGCATGATTAAGATGTTGCCCTTTTCGTCGCGGGTGTACTCGTTGACTGCACCAGACAGCAGCAACCCTTCCAATTTCCTGGCTGCGGCCCTACCATCAACGGCCTGGAGAGCGGGGTCTTCATCGACCATCTTGCTCCATAGCGAATTGAGATCGCGGACAGCTTCGATTAGGGGTCCGAAGAGAGTGGCTTTTCGGTAAAACTCTTTCTGGAGCTGCAGGATCTGATCTTGATTTGGCCATGGTGTCAATGGCCCAAAGGTGACCAGTGAGGGTAGTGTCGCCATCGTTGAGAGTTATCAGTCTCCCTTGATATCTTCCCAAATAGGTCATCAATATAGTAGATTAAGGTGCTTGGGCCCCAGTAGCTCTTGTTGAAACAGCCTTTACTAGAGGTCACGAGATTGAGAGACCAATTTTGCAATGTCGAGACAAGTCCTACTATAGACGCTGTATATTAGCGTTTTGTCCCTGTTTGAATGTCGGGCTTTCCCAGCGTACATTCTTCCACCGCCGTAGAACCTATAGCGGGTAGTTTCGATACTGTATGTGTCGCGAAGTCGTGATCTTGGTATGGAGGTCAATCGGTAGCCGGTCCAATGGGCCGTACGGCGACATCTGGAGGGCGGGACGACCAACTCGCCTTTCCATTGCAGTCGTGTAACGTTATGACGTCTCATCTCGGGCATATGTACGCGGTTCTATTGGCAGGAGGGATAATCTTGGAAGCAAGAATTAGTGAACATGCCCCGGCATGATGACCAGTACTCACTCGGGTTCACTGACATAAGCTCGGTCTCTTTTTCTTTTTCGGGTGGGTCTCGTTATGAAGTCCTAGCTGTGAGGTCGGCAGGTTTATTCGAGGTAGAATTAGTTATATGAAATCGATATGGACTTGTATGTAGTGCTTGATTAACACAAGCATAGTGCTCGAGTCCCTAGGCAGTTGGAGGAAACCCGCAATTCGCTATTCAGGGATTTCACGGGGGCATAGCGACTGGCCAGAGTTGATTCATAACGTTGTGCCCTGTTCTTACATCTCTCCAGTGGCACCTCACTCCAACAGAAAGATGTTAGTGTGGACAGTCTGCGCTTTCAAAAAGCCATCGATGAGCGAAGAGAGCTTCCACCATTACATGAGTGAGAAGCATGCGCCTCTGGTCCGAGATGCCTTAGCTCGGCATGGTATTACTCGATATACAATGGTAAAGCCTCGTTGGAGTACAGCGCCAAGCAGACGCTAACAACAAAAGTCAGACACATTTCACGTCGGAGACAAGAGCACTGACGGCGCAAGTGATGGATACGCAATTTGTCCAGGGCGCTGGCTATGATATGATCACACAAATTCAATTTGCGGACATACAATGCTTCGTTGACTTCAGAAACGACCCTTACTATAAGGAAAGGGTGATGCAAGACCACGATGTGTTCACTGACCCAGCGAGAGTCTAGTAAGTCACTGGAATGTTCGAATGTAAAATTCGACTAACTTGAATAGTATGTCCGTAGGATGGGTTGAGGATCATATTGTTGATGGAAAGGTCCTGTAGATAGGTAGAGCATTTGAAAAATTATGGTGCTGACGACGTAGAATCTCAGTGAGAGAGGGAAAGTTAGGGTTCACCTTTCTATATCTAGATGTATACCGCGTCGCGACCGGAAATTACTCGCCATTTTAGGTTAGCGGTTTCTATCTTTACAGAAATCACACAGCTGAGGGCAGCTGCGAGGACTTCATGATGAACTGTCCAACAATCTGACCACCGGGCGATACCAGTGTTTGACACTCGTCGAGAAAGATCTCGAAATCCGCTAACCCAAAAAGCGAATGATAGATACTTAGCTCGCCCAGTGGCCTGTGCCCTGCCGATGGACTCCAGAACAAATTGTCTCTTCCTGTCTCACAGGAGACGAAACGACAAAGCATACCTACCCTAGAAGCCACTTACGAGAGTCTTCAGGGAAGGGCGTATCTGCAGATCTTATTTTGCTCTCTACTAAATATGTAATGCGCGCCATGATATCATGTCTTATGGGAGTGTCCCAAGAATCTCTTCGATCTCCGGTAGGCGACTCGCTCAAACAAATAGCAAATGAGCACACGCACATAGTGCATCTCGAGATAAAATCTTCATTTTTAGCAATGACACACGGCAATGCACCGCCCTCCCCCGCGTCGCATTCGCCGAGCTTGTTCCAATCAGCCATAGCTCGCTGCAATGCGCTTTTTGAGATGTTGCTCAACAGTAAGTACATCTCTTCCCTCAGCTGGCCTATCTTCTTGATTCCACGGAGTCAGAGGACAATCTAGAGCGCCGTCGTAAAAGAATGCAGCGGAATACCGATCCCTCGGTGCCTTGTTGATTACTCGATGCACACTACTCTTGTACTCCCCGCCCGTCCAGAATGAAAGCATGTCTCCGACGTTGAAGACCAACGCGTTTGGCGTCGGAGTGATAGCGACGAACTTGTTCGTCTCCGAATTTAACACCTCAAGCCCCGAGTTTTCGTCCTGGATCAGGAGCGTAATTGCGCCAAAATCAGTATGAGCGCCCGCCCCTAGCAGTTGTTTGTCACCCCTCGAGGACTCTTCAGGTGGCGCCGGTGGATAGTGCAGCAACCGTAAGACGGAGACTGTGCTCCCAGCCGTGAACTCTCGGAAGATATCGGGACCGTAGGGAAGCGTACACTGGATTAGATCGAGCATCTTCAGGGCGAGAGCGTGGATGACCTGGAAGTATTCCTCGACATGGTCACGGAAATCACGATGCGCGAGTACTTCCGAATCCGGCCAGACATTGACACCCTCAAAGAATCTAGCTGCTTTGATTCGGTCGGCGTCCATGTGCAAGTCGTGGCCTACATAGAAGCCCTCCTTGAGATCCGGCCGAGTGCCCGCATGATAGGACTGCGATTCGAGTGCATCGTAGCCCCGACGACCTACTGTGGTCCTGGCATCAAGCTTCATCTTTTCTTCGGAGCTGAGTGCGAAAAATCGCCGTGATGCCTCTAAGAACCGGCGCTGTAGGTCCGGCGATAGGCCGTGTCCGACGACCTGGAAGAATCCCGTGCTCCTACATGCTTCGCGGGTGGCTGCGATGACTTTCTGAGATTCTGGCGATTTTGGTTCCCTCAGGAAAGGCAGAATGTTGATCGTAGGTACTTGAAAAGTACCCTCCTCGCTTAAAAGGGGCATGATGATGTTATTTTGTGTCTAGCAGGAGGTAAACTGAACGTTTCTCTCCGGAATTTCTTATCAGTATCAACTTAGAAGTATCACTCTGAATGACTTGATAAGTAGACTAAGGTTTTCGTGTATCATTGTCAGTTGCACGTAGCTAATACTGACCAAAGTAATGGTCGAAATAACATCGGCCATTTTCTCGTATAGTCTTAACACTCGGCCAGTTTCATAATGAGAATATAAGTTTTGATGGTCGTCGAGGAAATTACGTACCGCTGGCCCCTGTTCCAGCGGACATGTATCAATTAAAGGTCGGGGGTGAGGGATTAGGCGTATGATGCAGTTGGCTATTCAGTCTATCACGTCTATCAATAGTCTGAAGAGATACGTAAGCGACCTAGACGCCGAAACAGCCCGATAGTGCTTCCGGGAAGCCGAGCGACATTCATAACATAGTCAATTCCACTAGCTATTAGTATCTCTCATCGACAATAGTTTTATAGATCTGACAGGCTTCTTGGTGATTCGCTCATAAAGTCGACTTCATCGGCAGTAATCGGCGGGTTTTAACCAATCAGAAAGCTCTCAGACGGCGCAGTTACTCGTAAGCTGCAGAAGGTCAGGCAGATGCTTGCAGCTTATGTTGCGTTGCATGGCGGAAGATAATGAACAGGCAGCTTGGAGGCGTTGAGGGAGCTACTCCTTCATCAACCTAATGAGATACAGGACGATTCTCATCATTGAAGAGCAGGGAGTTCAGGTCAGGGGAGAACACTCATGCACCGGTTGGTATGCGGTTGGCATACGGTTTGATAGTCGTCTTGTCCGCGTCTCACTCCCCTTCGTGTGGTTGGACTACTCAGCAGACAAGCTCCGGCAATCCATCCCGGCCAATGAGTATGGGATCGCAGTGGCGCAGCCAGCCCCTTTCCTATCTCTAGCTCTTGACATGGTTGGCAGTGATGTGGCACTATGTGCCACGATGGCAGCACCCTGGACTTATTCGCGTCATCCATGCCTTGGGATAACTTGGACTGAGCGCCTGTGCCACAGAAACAGGTACAATATACGTATCTATGCCCTCCATCGTATTGTTATAGTCCTCGCATAAGAAACGGGCCCGTCAATTGAAAGGCACCAAATAGCACACGAGTCAACTACACAAGTTAGCAGTGCAAATTGTGCTAGCATAATAGACACATCACCCCTCCTGTGCTATGATTAAAAATCGTCATTTCTGATATCCCGGGGGCAGGAGTTTCCGTAGTCTTAGAACTAGTGGTATTGAAAACTTTCTATATGACGGATCTTAAACAATATTAAAGAACAGTACAACTAAACGCCTCTTGTTCTATCTCAGTATTATCTACCAACAAAGACCGGCTTGCGCTTTTCTTCAAATGCCTGAAGAGCTTCATTACGATCTTTCGTCCGAAGTACCACGTCGTAGGAGGCATTTTCGATAGCTTCACAAGAATAAGAAAGAGAACTAACTGCAGCTCGGATGGCGACAGGCCCGCCGCTTGCTATCTCCTGAGCCAACGCAATGCTAGCATCGAGAGCTAGTACCCTCTTCTCCTCCGAGCTCAGGGAAGCTCCGCTCTCGTCTGCTGCGATCAGACGGGTGCAGAGACCCCTAGTATAAGCCTCGTCAGCCTGAACCCTACGACCAGTGAGGATGAGGTCATGGGCGAACGACGGCCCCACAATCTTAGGCAGTCGATAAGTTCCGCCGGCGCCAGGGATGATCCCGAGTCGTGTCTCAGGCAAGCCTACGATGGCGTTGCTAGAAAATACCCGCAGATGACAGCAGAGTGCGAGTTCAAGGCCGCCGCCAAGCGCCACGCCAGAGACACAGGCAATCGTGGGAATAGGCAGTGCTTCCAATCTGGAGAAGATGACTCGCATCGCGGTCAGAAAGCCCTGCGTCTCCGAGGGGCTCATCGCCTTTCGCTCTTTCAGATCTGCGCCTGCGCAGAAAACGTCGTCTACCCCACTGGCGATGATCAATGCTCGGGTTTCCCCTTTCTCACTATGTATGTCCTCGATCTCCCAGCTCAGTTCATGTAGCATCTGCCACGATATAGCATTTCTAGCTTTAGGGCGTTGTAAGTGAATAACCCTAATTGTCCCGGTATGGGCTGCTTTGATATTGTTTACCATAATCGTCTGACCAAGTTTCACGTCATCGGTCCCGTTATTGTCAGGAGAGACTAGCCTGATCTCGGTCACACTAGGCGTCTTCTTGTGAGGGAGAGGAATAGCCTCTAAGGAAAGAAGATTATCTTGCTTCACTTGAAGAGCCATATCTTCCTCATCCTGGGTGAACTGCTTGAAAAAATTATCTTCTAGTAAAGCAGTGATCGTTTCGTCTTTCTCCGTGATCATGAACTCGCAGCTGCCGTCCGGAAGCTTTGGCATCACTATTACCGCCCCGGCCATAGTGCCCCCGGCAGGCAGACGAAGGGCGCGCATGTGGCCATCGCCAGCCTTAGTAAAGGCCGGACCGAAGTCGAGTTCGTGAAGTGCGAATTTGAAGTGGCTGGTTAAGATAATGCCTCCAGTTGGCAACTCCTCAATAATGTTCATACGTGTGTGAGAGTCCAGTTCTGTCCTCTCCGCAAAGCCTACGAGGTCTCTGAACTTTTCCGCCGTCATGCCTTTGATTTGAGCCCTCAAAATTCGAGCTGCATCTCCAAGGCCAGTTTCTGTGTTTGATAGTGCATCTAGAGACATTGAAGACTTGGTCATGTACAGAACGTTCCCGAAGTACGGCTGTGGAAGACCTAGATGAGCACGGCAGTCCAAGGGCTGCGAGACATAGGTGGTCGCGTCCGCGGGGAGGATATTAGCTCTCCTTCGGGCTACCATGATGCTGCGCCAGATGAGCGCAGAAATGGCGTCATTCGATGATACCCAGTCATCAGGTCCATGCGACGACTCAGTCATGATTCGCTTCAGTCTTGCAAGGCCTTTGGCAGTAATGCGAAGGGTATGACAGGAGTTTTTGACATCGGCGATTTGCCCATGCGAATTTATCGGCGAAGAGGTCCATGCCTCATGATTCTCGATGGCGCCTGGAACGCCATTGCCCGAAACTAAGGCGGTTCTGTTTGAGCGATACACTGTGTCCCTAGTCACCAAGGGTTCAACGATATCGGGCATTGACTGGGCCTTTCGAAGTTGATCTGCAAATATCTTAATGATCTCAGTCACTCCTCTGCCATCTGCAGCTATGTGTATGATGGATACCACGAGAAGCAGGCCCCCCTCGACGAAATTGGCTTGGAACTGGCATACGTCGACTGGTTCTTCTTGGACGTAAGCGGTTTTAGGGAGTGGGCACAACTTCTCGGTGTCGAGGAGATGTTGAGCAAAGTCTGCTTTGGCAAGCTCCGAGAAGCTAAGCTCATGGGAGAGGTCTTTGACAATAAGCCGTGCAGCCCCTTCGGGGACCATGTTCCGAAGCCATGGCCGGCCACCTTGTTCTTGCGAGAACGGAACGATGGACCCTGCAAGGAATGGAACGCGTTGGACGGTGTTATGAAATGCGGTATGAAGATAGCGTGTAATGCGGGTTCTGTCAGCTACCGGGGGGAGCTCAAAACATAAGATTCTCTTCGAGTGCGTTGGCGGGAAGAGCCTGTCCCAATGAGATAACTGCACATCGAATGGCGGGCAGGGAATAGTGAAGATCGTCTTCATTGTGTTGCGTTGATAATACCACGTTCATGCATGCGCAAGCAACATTCTGGGTGGGCGGCATATGCATGCAAGACTTGTAAAACTTGTGGGGATAGATCTGTTTTATACGTCTGCATGAAGGGAAACAGATTGCGAACCAGAATAAATTGGCTAGGTTATTGGTTCTTCTGCACGATCGAATCCTTTCGGCTACTTTCCTGCGGCTTTACGGGTCGGGTGGTTTTCGGGGACCGCCGTCTGTCATGGGAGGCAACGGATGTGTCAGGATCGGGCTACGGTAAGGCGTTGCTATTGTGGGAATGGCTCCAACGCCCCTAGTCGCTCACTATAGCTATCGAGTTGGTACGGTTTTACGCTGTTTAAAAGGACCTAACTCTATTTAGTTAAGTAAACAAGGTACTTAAAATATTAGTTAGAATCAATAATTGGCTGTGTATCTTGCTATGCAACCAATCAGCCTCTATGCCTATGACGAAGCCTCTTCAATTTTATTTCATGCTAGGTTGCCACGAGTGCAGCCTAGGAAGAGGGCCTCAGATAAGATTGTGTATAGTGTGACTATAGTCAACGCGGACGCTCCACCGGTTCGTGCATGTTGCTCGGAATAGAAGCAAGATTCTGTGCATGTCAAGATTCAGCCCTAAATCGACCCCGAAATGAGCCGTAATTTAAACCCATTTCGTCTTATAAACCATTGCCGACTTCAGTCTATCATAGCGTGCTGTTATATAATACATTATTACTAGAGAGAGCTGATATGATCCCTATTTCTGTCCAGTCACACTGGCCACAGTCACGGCTGCATCTAAATCACTTCAACTGATATCAGGAAAAGGACTTGTTTTGGGGTCTATGTTGACCCATCATACAATAGAGAATGGCTACCTCAAGATCTCAGTGTCTCTGTGTGGAGGAGATAACAAAGGCCCGGAGTAATGTTGAAAATATGATTCAAGTCAGTCTGGAAGCTATTATGGTTACTTTTGAAGAGACCATCAACTCTTGGCAGCAGTGGAAGGATTGCCCTCGCCACGACTGCTCCTCTACGTCTGTTGTTCAAGAGAGTATGCTGCAAATATGTGCCAGGTTTTTGTCCCTGCTCGAAGCAGCTATCGCCGCATATCAAACAAAACCGAATTCCCCAGCCCGCCATCACATTGCTCGAAATAATCAGCTCCCTTTGACCCATCAGTCTGAGGCCTTCACAGTCGCGAAGCATGGCCGGCAATCCAAAGAGACAGCGGATCGCAGTGTCATATGTCTACCTTCGAAAATGGCTCTTGGCCAATACGAGTTGGACGAGAAGGAAAGCAGACATTTGGGACTGGATCTTGTTCATAGAATGGTGGAAAACTTGATCTGCACCCTACAGCAGATGGCACGTGGGAGCGTCCAGGATGTTAGCCAAACAGACGCCAGGCTGCTAGGATTGTTATCCCGTGCGAGGAGAGATATGGATTCTACGTCTACAGCCATCTATGCTTTGCCGTAATAAAGACCACAATTGATATCTTGACAATAATACAGAGGTGTAACAAGTACTGCAGACATTGAAAAAACTTAAAAATAATATTCATATCTGAACATGATGCAACTATATAACCTACCGTTAATAAAGTGGTGCGGAGTACAAAGTACCTACAGTTAGAATTGGCCAAAAGGTTCATGTCAGATTATAGCATTACCTCATTGGGACTAGTTACAGGGACTGTCCCTCAAATGTCCTAAACCTTGACTTTTGCACACATGTACCGCCAAAGCGCTGCAAACTCAACTCTACGGTAAGCCTCTTCTGGCTCGAATCCCTCCACTGTTATGTATATTATAGCAGGATCCTCTAGCCTGTATAGATCTCTTCCTATTCTAGCCAATTACTGCTTTTAAAATTAGCTTACCTAAGATTTCCCTAGACTTTGTATCTTGGTACAGATTTAACGCAGAGTTGAGTTTGTCGCGCTTTTGCGGTACTGCAAATTTTGCTGCGGAGATGTCACAGATAGATCTTCTCCGACACAACATGGACAATTACGCGAATGCGACCATCTAACCATAATTGACTGCGTGACTCGCTCATATTTGACAGTTCATATTCCCAATTAAGGAGTGAACAGGGATTGAAATATACTAACCCAGGCTAGTCTAACTATTACACAGTGCCTGGGGAAAGTGGCCTGCCCCCACCACACTAGGTGACAGGGAGCCGTTAGCTCACGGGTAAATATGGAGCGGCGGGACTAAGGTCTCTCCTCCCATACTTGGCAAGCTTGATTCCACACTGCATTGCTCAAATGCATGGTTCAAAAACAAACCTGCATAACCTACCGCCATCCATTGTCATTCCTGCGTGTCCAAGCAGACAACTCGTCAATCTGACCAGCACTGTTACTTGCAGTGCTTCATATCATGTATCAAAAGATTAGAATTGTAGAAAGAGACAATATATGCACACTGTACAGTACTTATTCGATACTTATTAGTTGGTACTGAAACAGGGAACACCAGTTATACACCCATACTCTGGAGACCTATCTATAAGCAATCTGCAAAGCTTTGGATATTAGATTGAAGTAAAACATATTACTTTTATAGGATTCGTAGGAAGCCGTAAAAACTACTATAGCGAGGAACATGGCTATGGTACATACCTTATGTATAAAACTGAACGCAAAATCAAGGCGTACCCCTTGTTCTAGCCAATCTTGTTGCAGAGGATAAGCCACAAATGGCCTGTTTTCCCGCACTACTTCAGTAAGGTATTTAGGTAGGTAGTAGGTATATCCCTTGCATGGAGATTGTAGCATCTAACAACCGAAACTACATCTTCAACAAACCTGTAGCCAAGATCATTGTGCTTTATCTCTCGTATTCGGAGTCAACGATTCTGAACACATTGTCTTTTCGCTATGCTACTGCGATCGGTCATATCTTGGCGTTGTTGTTCGGTCCGTCAGTTTAGTAGGCAGTTCTCGGGCGGCCGGCTTCAACGCTTCGAGGATATTTTCGATGCCGCCTGCTCAGCTAGAGAGATTCCTGGCGTAGCACTCTTGGCATACGACAAAAATAGTAGGCGCTCACAGACTTACTCATTTGTTTCGTTTTGAATAGAACGTCTCACCATCACCACTAGGCAGTCTAAGCTATAGCAAAGCCTTTGGCATGCGCTCCCTTCAGGCACCTCTTAACCGCGAGCGTCTGGACGTTGACTCTACCATGTATATCGCTTCGTGTACGAAGCTTCTGACGTCGGTTGCCGCTATGCAGTGCGTCGAACGCAACTTGATCACTCTTGATGAAGATGTGCGGCCTATATTACACGAGCTTCAGGATATTGATATTATAAACAAGGTCCGCGGTCACAGCGACGAGATTTCCATGCGCAAGAATGCCTCACCTATCACATTAAGGCACGCCTAAACCATCCCACACTTCTACATTGTTACTTGATAGGACCATAGTACTAAACGGACTTATGTTGTGTCTATCTCGTTGTAGGCAATTATTGACGCATACGTCTGGTTTCTCGTATGAATTCAACGAACCGGTCATTCAAAGTTGGCGTCGACAACAGCCAGAGAGCCTACGACGTCCACCAACAAGTCTTCGCGGTCGCTTTCTACACCCACTTGTTTTCGAGCCCGGTAGGTCAGGCTTCGCGCCATTTTCATATCCGCTAGCTTGATCAAGCATTCTTGATGCCAAGTCAATCGCTAATTCTTTTTTCATTCTGATTAATTCAGGTAGCAGTTGGTCATATGGACCCTCCACCGACTGGGCAGGAGTCTTAGTCGAGCGACTGAGTGGTTTAAATTTGCAAGACTACATGAGCCAACATATCTGGAAGCCTCTTAGCATTACCTCTATGACATTTTTCCTTTCCACTAGGCCAGACATGCAGTCCCGCGTAGCACATATGGCCTGGCGAAGGCCTAACGACAACCCTTCTGAGCCCCCATCAACCGTTGTTCATGCAGAAATGCAGCCAGTCCTCAACCCCGATATGGAGGACTGCCTAGGCGGTGGTGGCATATTTGCATCCCCTGCCGACTACCTTAAAGTCCTTCGCGCGCTTCTCCTCGCATCCGATGCCTCGGCATCCGATGCGGATCCCGTGCCACCAGCACAACTGCTGCGCCGCTCAACTGTTGACGCAATGCTCACACCACAGTTAAATGAGGCGGGGCGTAAGGCCTTACAGGCTATCTCGGAAATCCCAAAACTCAATCTTATGATGGGCGGTATGCCGACCACGACACCGAAGGACTGGGGATTGGCGGGTTTGCTAGTGATGGATGATCTACCATTATGGCGACGGAGAGGGACTATGACTTGGGGTGGTACACCAAACCTCACCTGGGTAAGTTCAGAGTCAGGTTATCTCACTTTTCTTCCGCTCCATGGCATTTTATCTTTTTGTCGCATTCGATGCGAGACGTTGCTTGCTGATGTTCGATCGTAATGTAGTGGGTTGATCGCGAGGCAGGGTTGTGCGGACTCTACGCAGGTCAACTGATGCCCCTTGGCGACGAGAAGTCCGTGGAAATGACTCAACTATTTGAAAGGGAAATGTACGCTCAACAGACCTGAGAAAGCTATCAGGCTAATCGACATGCTGGAGATGTCCGGTTAAAGATGCGCAGCTCTAACGACAGGTGCTCGCCCGGGCTGTGTAATGACTATCGGACGAATTATTCTTGGTTTCAATTGTTAATTGTTAGATTTATTTTTCGTCCGTCATCTTCCCTCGTTTGTCTCCCTTCGAAAAAGTTTAAAAATCAAATACAATCACGCCGAACTTTCTTAATCATTAACTTCGTAAACTTCAATTTCATGACGCTTAATCTGCGATATTGCAGACCACGGTGTTCAAGTCAAGTCTTAACTAGTGTCTCACTAGTCGTGATGTAGACTTGCGTCATAGTATGGAGCTCACGCTTGTTTATTATGTCCAAGAAGACCGACTTTGTCTCGATGCATTAGCTAAATGTTATGATACGGAGAGCAATAAATGTACTGCATGATCATCATCAATTTGAATAGTGAACTATGTGTGAACACGAATTTTATTCAGCAGATACCAACCCACTGATCATGATAAGCTACAGTTCGTCAACCAGCACAGAATCTTGCTTCGATAAAAGACACAGAGCACCCTGAGGGTGTCCTTGTTCCCAAATATTGCAAGCGGCCATCGACGGACTTGAAAAGCTTCTCCCAATCCGACGACGTTCGTTCCAGTGAGTTCCAACCAATAGCCTGGATCATATCCATGTTACTGGAGCAGCACGGCCAGAGATTAGTAAAACCCTACAAACGGCAACTAATCGATAGCATAAAGGGGAAAACCAGAGACTCACTATGGCTGCTTGTTACTCCATGTTGTCGTCGAAATGTCACCGGGAAGGAACTCGCAACAGAGGATTATGGAGCCATCTTTCAGCGCTGGAATGAGAGCTTTCAAGATGGGCTCCGCGTACTTGTCCGACCAGTTGTGTAAAATGTAGCGAAAAAAGTATACATCTGCGCCCTTCACCGGTTGTTCAGAGAAGAAATCGTGAGGCATGAATGAAACACGTTCTTTCAGTTCGAGAGGCAGGAGTCGGGCGCCGTCTGACACCGTGATGGGCAGATCCTGGACAACAAAGCGCACCTTGCTGGTAGCTTTGGCTATGTGTATTGATACGGCTCCGTGACCTCCTCCTACATCTACTACTGTAGTTTGGTCATGGTCCAGGCGCGCCCAGTCGAAGCCTCGGGCAAGTTGATCATGGGAGAAGCGACCGCTACGAGACATCCAAACCATGGCGGCACCAAATCGACGAGACCGTTCCTTCTCTGTGTCCAGCTCCAGATAGAATGGGCGGCTGGTGTTGAAGGCCACATTGAACGCCGTTTCGTTGGGCTCTCCCGAGGATGGGTATTTTCGCATAGCTGCTACCATCTTGGCAGCGGACGGCTTCATAGTGTCAGTAAATTGATGTAGAAACCTCGAAACATCAATAGGTTTGGCATCTAACTTACAAACATCTCTTCAAGCAAAAACCCGCATGTGTCCATGGCATCGGGCTCTTCGCGCAAGATTCTCGATGCGGCAGAATGCTTTACTCGACCATCGCCCGTCTCAATAAATATTCGGTTCATCATGGCAACCCGAAGCATGCGTCGTAATAGTACTTCATCTAAGCCGGAGTCTGCAGCAAGCTGCGTGTACGAGACGGCGCTGTGCACGGGCACATATTGAGGAACGTTGTGATGATAAACGAACTGAAAATTGGCGAGGTCATTGAACTGAGGACCTTGAATCAGAATACTATCTAAGACGTTCGAAGCGACAAGTCACTTACGAGGTTTAGAGATTCAAGAATAAGATCTCGCGGGCCTTGCGCGAGTCGTTTTATGTCCTGTGAGAGATCGATGGCTGCCCTGCGAGTCTCTTCAATATCCAGGGGGGCGTCGACAAAGGACTCGCTTTCGAAGGATGCAGGAGGAAGACCATTTCTCTCGTTATGGGCGTCGAGAATTTTCACCTTTTCCAGCAGCTTCTCAGCAAGAGTTGTCAAGGGTGAGCTTGCCATTTTACCAAATACATGCCACGTCGGCGTGAGAAAAGAATCGTATAAGATCATGGGAATTTGATGAATAGCCTACATGTCTCCCATTTCCTATTTAAAAAACCGCCTCTGCCACTTCACGCCTTCGACTTCAAGATCGGAAGGTAATGCGATGCCGGACTCGGGGACTTTACGTATGAGTAGAAGATATGTACATGTATGACCCGTCTGCCAATAGGGTCTTTCTTTTTTTGGAGGGCATGCCTTACCCATAATACCAGTCAGCCCTGAACTATATGCATACAAGGGCGAGCGATCATGTCAGACGATTTTTTTTGGTAACATAGAAGCGTGTTCTCAATTGAAGCTAGGGGTGTCCCATTGGAGAGTTCTGACTTGAAAGCACAAATTGATAACCCACCTATACCTTGGCTTTAGCGATGTGATCTTGGCAGTTGCCCATAATTACCCCCCTATCGGCCCAAGCGACTCGCGGAAAGTGAGTACAACTAGCCGCCTCTTCAAGGGAATGTAGGGAACGAATTATATGTCACTCATTCGTGCACAGCTAGGCAGGTTTCAATCCGTGCTACGATGAATTATTGACTTATAAGTCGAACTTTTAGCGCTATATTTCACTACCTGTTGCAGATCCTGCCATCGACAACTGTGTTCATGGAATTAAGTCCGAAATAAGATTGATTTGTTTGGTAAAGCCTAAAATCCTTGGCACGATTAGGGTCCGATTAGTAGATCTAAGCCTAAGAAGTAAATTGGACGTCTGCACAGTATACAACGTTGCCACCTTCAAGTTTCCAAGAGCGCGACGAAGTAGCAAAAGCAACACTGCCCCCTGCGCTAACAATGCCGTGCGCGCCTCCCGGGTGATAATTAGTAGCGGAATACACCTCCTTTTTCGATTTTAATCAAGCTTCAGCAGCTAGAGCCGCGGCTTTGCGCTCTGCTCGTTTCTTGACGTCTTCAGCTCGTACACTCTTCCACTCGGCGCCGAGGGAGACTATGAATGCCAAGCCTGAGAGCGCGATGCCCCATATCCACGCCGCCTCTAGGCCTCGCACATATGCGCTAACAACGGCATTGAGGTCGACAGGATTGGGGAATGCCCCACGCAGATCGTTGGCACCGACGCCCAAGACTTTGGCAGGCGTGACATTGGGATTGCCTGTAGGAAGTGAGGATATTATGATGTTATTCATAATGTTTTGCGCCGCAGACACGCCGATGGTGCCACCGATGAATTGCCAGACTAGGGTTTGATTAGCACTATGTTGATTTGAAGGACATTCTAGGCGATAGCAACAGCCCACTTACACAGAACAATGGCGACCGTTACGGACACGTCAGCACGCGCCGAGAATGCCTGCGCGACCATGACATTGATTTGAATGACCAGACCGGATCCGGCGGCTGCGACTACTTGGTAACCGACGTATTCGCCAATCGAGGAGTTCGGCCCCAGAGTGTAAATCAACCCGGACCCAACGGTCAAAAACACTGCACCTACGCATAAGAACGCCTGGTAGTATCCCAGGCGACCAAGTGCTACTGAGCTCAGGAAGCTGAAGACAGCTATAATATGGAGGTCAGTAACGAATATGCTATCTTAACGGTCGCGAGCAAAAACCTACACGTCGTTAACACGGTTGGTAGCGTTCGAATTCCAGATTCTGATGCCGACACGCCCTGAACTGCTTGAAAATAAATGGGCAAGTTGTAGGTTCGTGCAAAGCCAGCCCCTTGGGCTGTCAGATTGAAAAGCGCAAGGGCCAGAATGCTTCTGCGCTTCATGATTCGTGGGACAACCATAGCCCGTTCACCTTGAAACCACTCTACGCCGGCTAATATGATGATGAGAACACCAAATCCGACAAGCAGTCCTATGATTAGACTGCTGTTCCAAGCGACGGTGACTCCGCCTTCCTCAAGCACTAGAAGAAGAGCCACCATAGCCCCAATGAGGATTGCCATCCCCGGTATATCAAATATAAAGAGAGCTTCCCTCAGATTCGTATGGGCGACCCGTGAGTGCGGAGGCGTCTTGAAGAAGAGCAGAATAAGTAAGAACGTGGTGCCGCCGATCGGCAAGTTCACCCAGAAACACCATCTCCAAGTCACATATTGCGTGAAGAAGCCGCCGAGCAGAGGGCCCAGGACGGACGAGACACTCCAGACTGAACTCGACAGTCCTACCAAGATAGGCAAATACTGAGGGCTGGTGGTGAAGAATAGGAGAGTATAGCAGCCGCCGGTCACGCCCGCGCCGCCCACGCCCTGGATAGCGCGGCCAACTATCAAGCTGGTGCTATTGGGAGAGAGAGCGGCGATCAGGCTGCCAAGCTCAAAGATGCCAATGCATATCAAGAAGACTATCTTCAGCGGGAAGTACTTGTAAGCCTTGCCCCAGAAAGCTTGGAAGGTGGCCAGGCAGAGGAAAAAGGCAGAGCCATACCAGCCGATTTGATCGACGCTCTGGAACTCAGCCGTGATAGTCGGAATAGCCGTGGATATGATAGTCTAGGGAGCAGGTTAACTACTTCATAGGGCATCCATTGAGGGGAGAGCGGCAAACGGCGGGCTTACTATGTCTAGCGCCACTAGAAACAGGGCCAACAGCAAAGCAAAGTTGATAAGAGTGCTTAACAGAGCATTAGGATAAGTGATTTGGGGTACTGGGGTGGCAGTGGCAGCAGGTGTCTGGTCAGTCTTCTCGCCTGCACTCTCTGCGGTTTCGTTGCCGGAGGTGTTTGGGGGCATTTGGGGGGATCGATCATCTGCCATGGCGCGTCGTATCGTAGAGAGTTACGGGAGGAAAGAGGAAAACGGGAGATGCAGGCGTGACTACAAATCTCGCAGAGTATTTTGAGCGGGAAGATGTGACTTGCCTACCTACTTAGCAGAGCCGGGTGGCCTCATCGGGTGGTTTATACGACTACGATTGGTGGAAAGGAGCCGTGTTCGAAATGTGGTGGGGCTTTAGGAAGTTGAATGATACTCTGGTACGTTTACGCCACACAGCATAATATTGTATGATTGATTTGGGTTTTCTCTTCTGATAGATACCCTGTATATGGCCGGATGTTTTCCGCACAGAAAAGCATTAATTTCAAATAAAAAATAGTACGTTGTGACGGAACGGGTGGGATGCGGCGTCCAAAAGGCTCACATGGCCTTCAGCACAGCCTCCGTGAGTGATCTTGTATACAGTAAACATCTAGAAAGGGCATCTAAATGGAAAAAAATGAGGGCGCCTGAAGAGCTGGGTCAAGGTGGTTTGTAGAATATAAAACTGGGACTAGTAGGCTACATGAGCTGAAGGAGTCGCGGACGAGTTGATCGCGGAACGGGGCCCCTTTTACTTTCCATTTCGCTTCAATATACAACCATTTTTATAACAAAGTATAATTCATCGTTTATATTCATATTCGGCATAGAAGTACCTTGGATTCAAGATGAAGCTTTTTAACTGCTTTGGTTTTATCGTTGCAACAGTCTTCTTTACCGGTGTAACAGCTATACAGAAGCCCTCGCTAAATTACTTATGCACAATCAACATCACTACCTCTGCAGGCATCTCTATTGGCTCTATCCCGGCCGGGACAATATTAACGATTCCTATCACTGGCGGGATTTTCGCAGGCCCTAAACTTAACGGCAAGGTAGCATCGGGGGGGCTAGATCATAGCATAACCGCCGCGAATGGAATCTTCAGCCCTGACGGGAGGTTGATCCTGCAAACTGAGGACGGTGCGAACATATGGTTCAGAGACTGGGGTTTCGCACCCTTTGTGTACGCCAGCTTCGAAACTGGTTTCGCGGCGTACGAATGGCTCAATAGTGTGGTTGCTGTCGGTCAGGTTGCCCAGACTAGCACTGGGGCAAGTCTCACCATATACCAGGTATTTACACATACTAATGAGTGATCTGATTAAGTCACTGAACGCTAACACTATGAAAGCTTGGCTCAAATCCCGTTGCATCCTCGACAATTGCATCACAATCCATTGAGGAGATTATCATGGTTGGGTAGACATGTATCTAAGTACGGTAACATGCAGGTCTGTTCGGTGGTTGGTAGTAGTAGTATTGTATTAACCATGTGTCATAAAGACACTCTTAGTTCTAGGTATCTAGTGTATCATGGCCATGTGTCATCTCTCCATAGTTTCTCTAAATTGTCCGAGCTTTCTAATATCCTTCTTTCGGGCGGCGTATTAAACTGCTGCTCGTATACTTGCCAAGGTTCCATGACATCAGTGACCAAAATCAAAGTCGGGGACACCTATTGATCTGATTCATGTCTGAGTTCTATAGGAGGGTGTAGGGTGGTGCTAACAATCGACAGACAGAACTAGAAGGGCTTACCCAATCACTCAGGGCGATTAGACCCGAGAACCGTTCCAACCTCGTCGTCAAATCTGCAAACAACTCACGTGCGACCTTGCAACTTACATCGCCGTTCCCTCTGGCTCCGGAAAGAGCGTGATCTAGCTCCGCCATAACTTCTATTTGCCTGTTCAAGTATATGCGTAAAAGTCGTTTCTCAAATACTTGCTTGATGGCATCGTCAATCGCTGTTTTTCCAACTATAAGAGGGCGTGTCGTATGGGGAACAAGCCAGTTGGAGCCCCGACTGCTGTTGGAGTCTCTACTCACGGGCGCCAACGCTTGGTCGCCAGCCTGGTCGACCAGCTTGGTTGGGCCCAAGACGCTGCACCCGCGTTCAAACATGCTGAGAAGACTATCCAGCACCATAGTAGCGAGTAGAACCGTCTGTCCACAGCGTGAATTGGCCAGGCAGACGGGGCAACGAAATATCTTCTCTCGTGTTTTCCGGACCTGATCCTCCATATTCAGGACGACGTCGAGCGCGAGGTCCGGATCACTACCAGCTTGAAAGTCGTTGATGTATGTGAGCTGATTTGTCAGCCGGAGATGACATTGCCAGGTACACCGGGCACTCGGCGAAGTGAAGTTTAATTCACTGGAACGAGAGCAAGGGTCCGGGGTTGACTTGGAGGCGCCGTTGTCCGCACGTGAGCTATCGAGAACTGCCGGCGAGGAGTAAACAGGGTCAACCCCGAGGGGACGATCACCGCTCGTTGCTGGCGTGACGGGCTGGGCTAGAAGGTGTCCCGGAGAGGAGTCTTGGCTGTCCCAAAATGTTCCAAAGCTCATCGATACATCGGCCGGGTTAACCCAGTCACTCCTTGGCGGTGTCGTTGGATGCGGGGAAGGCCCATTGTCGTGGGCAAGCACAATGCCAAGATGCTCAACTTGCCCTATATTTACCTTAGGGGTAGTTGTTATTGGTGTGTCAAAAATGCCGTCCATGATGGCTGCCCAATCAAGGCTGCTAAGTTGGTTGTCGAGGCCACCGTCGGGTTCTCCCAAGACTTCTAGATCGGTCATAGTCGTCGGCTCGAGCGGACTAACCGCACAGACCAAATCCTTTTCACCAAAGCCATCAACGGCCAAGTGCCCTGACACCCCACTACCGGGCAAGCTGTACTGCTGGGTTGGTGGTAGTTGCGACGGTTGTTGTGGTGCACTCTGGCCCCCTGGCCTTTGGATGTGCAAGACATGAGGGTCTCTCCTATAGCCCGCAATTGCAGATTTATGCGACGGTCGACCGATCTTCCGGTATTGGCTGTATACACATTGGAGGCCACGATGTGTGCATCTTGAACAGGACGGCCTTTCTTGGCTGCATTTGATCTTGGTACTGAGGCAAGAGTCGCATGACGAACGATATTTAATGTCTACCATGGCGATCTAGTGCAGCCAAGGCGCCTTGGCTAACTCACGGTGGTGAGAATACAAGATTCAAGGCTCTGTTATGAGTTTTATCATTCTGTCTTGCACATAAGCCGCTCGACAGTCGGCGAGACGAGGAGCAGTTTGCGATGCTATTCCGATGTATACCTACTTTCATCACGCTTAGGTCTGACTCCTCTCAGGTGTCAAAAGTTAGTGCGATACATCGGAGACATGGTTGGGACTTTTGTATCTACACGCATAACGCTTGAATTATTGAGAGACTGACCAGTAAGAGCATTGATAGATCTAGTTAATCAAAAGCCGCCACAATCAGACTATGTACAGCGCCAACATATAAAATTCTCGACAAGACGTACCTCATACAAGAGGCCATTAGGTGCATAAGGTACCTCGATACATATACTCACCTTACCTGCCAGGAAGGTCTAGCCCACCCAACGTGCATCGAACAGATCCTTACTATCAAGTGGCTGACCACCCCTTGTTGTGCCCGAACAATCACAGAAGAAAACTGGCTCCACATGAAACCGATTATTTGAAAAAAGGGAAGCAGGCAGGAGAGCCTCTTGCACTAGGTAGATCATAGGCTGTACATATAAGTACCTCATGCAAAGTAAAGGCGCACAAGTCTGCAGCTAGAGTCCGGTCTGGGAAGGGTTTGCGAAAGCCTAACCCATAGGGGCCAATGAACGCTTATGGGTTCGCGGTGGCTTGCTCTGCCGAGGATTTCGGGGCTAAACCAGTGCCGAATCTTTGCAAGGGTGTTGCTTAACCCGGGTCTATTACCGTACATCCTTACGGCGTGGTTGAGCATTACCTACATATTTGTCAGAACTAACAAGGCCAGAGGTGCAGTTTCATTAGCTGGTTATATATTCGATCGAGTAGGCTGTCGGCTTTGTATTGGAGATCAATTGTCTCTGTATCTTTTAGGGAAATCGAACACTCGGTACGAACGGGTCTGCTGACTTCTTGCGATAGTGAAGCATCCCGCCTTATAACCGCGTGTCCTTAGACTAAGATCCTTCCCTACCTACACCTCCCCCAGAATTTATAAGCAAAATACTCATCAATAAGACGACCTAATGGCTACGGTAGTTATATTTATCTGCTTAGATCATGCTCGGAGAATTGCTAAAGCCTGTATCTTCGGCGGCGAACGCTATCGGTGGATCGGTCTTATGCAGGAGACTAACAACTCTGGGGTTTCAATGATAAGTATTTCCCACGATTACTCATAACGGATGTCGCAATGAGTTATATTACACTGATATAGTGTGTGTGTGTAGTACTAGGCATTGTGAGTTCTACTGGACTGCGGCAAGGGTGGTGGACATAACGTTAGGAAGTACTTAGGAAGTACCTACTAAGCCACTCGTGGCTTGCGTATTAGAATGATGAGCTAGACCAAGGGGTAGGTATTTTCTTTGACTATCCCTTTGGGTGCCCCCTCGGCTCCGTGACTTCGAGCAAGCACTAAATAAGGGAATAGTACTAATAAATACCAATGAAAATCAAAGATCTAAGGATATTGTGGGTCTCAAAAGATCGGCCAAGTCACGGAGCCGAGGGGGCACCCAAAGGGATACTTTGTACTTGGTATATAAATCAGCTAGTTATACTCCTTTGCTTCTATATTATATCCTTTTCTTAGTCAAACTGGTTTTCACTACTTCTCGCGAATAGAGTTGATCCCCTGCAAATCACTGCAAGTAATCTGTTTAACTGTATTCTATCCAACCTCCATATTGTAACGAGATATACTGAGGTCTGCAGAGTACCGGTGCGCATATCGCGTTCACCGTTTCATACGCACAGTTATTTCAGTATGAAGTATCTAATTTTGTTGCTCGAGGTAATGGAACATTCGTATCATAGCGTTCGCTTTTATCTGTCGCACTCACGCTATTCTTTGCTGTGTAGCCAAGGTCCTTTCCCTGATCCGAAGCTGTCCGCCAAGCAAGCAGGTTGATCAGCTTCGGATTCGAAAATTCAAAGTGAGCGTGCCCGTTCTCGTTTTGCGATATTCGCTCTCCTAAATTCAAATAACCCTCTTGGTTTGCCATCGTCCTTCGCCGTCTCCACAAACTTAGCCGCGAGCGACCTTGACGACCCCTCGCGCTCGCTATGAAAGAGAGATGAGCTTATCCCAACTACAACGCCAAGCCAGATAACCTCACTGACCCTATATATAGACCATCAATAAGGGCGCGTTCGATTAAACCTTTCCCAACTCCCATCGTCCAGCACTAGGTATACCTTGACAGCCTCTATAGCAAACACGCAAAACCCAGACCAACTGCTACCAGCCAGTACAATGCGGCGTTTACTTCTTGTGAGCGGTGTCCAGCTGATGGTGTCGGGCTACCACTGGCACCTGGACTGCTTGACGAGGATGGCGTCGAGCTACCACTGGCATCTGGAGTGCTTGACGATGAAGGCCCGCCAGGGGATGTAGTAGGGTTATTGAACGAGGAGCTAGATGTTGGCGACGGGCTAGAGCCGCCGCCACCGATATATGGGCAAGGGTTGCAGCCTCTGTACGAGAACCCGCAGGTCTGGCCTAGGAGGCACGTCCAAGTTTGACCGGTCGAGGAATCTCGGCAATTCGAAATTCCCGTGCAGGTGTGACTCCCAGAGCCCGGGCCGGATCCGGAACTGGAGGGCTGTGTTGAGCATGACTGTCAGCGATGGTCCTGCTCTCGGAGGTGAAGTTATGGCAATGCTTTAGCCGGGTGACTTACCGATGCTATCGTGCCGCACTTGGTAGAATCGCTTGCAGGGCAACAAGACTCTTCCGATGTCCCTTCATTGATACACGTATAACCCAGTGCGCAGCATCCGCTTCCACAGCAGCCTGCGATCGGACAGCATCCATTTACGCCGGGACAGGAGAAGGTTGTGAGATCGCAAGCCAAGAGGGGACCGACGGGGATGGTGCCAGCTTGAGCATTAGCTTGATGTATAATGAGAAGGTAAAGGGAAAGTAACATTAATAATTTGCTGAGCATTATGGCGGTGCTATAACCTGATTTTTGTGATTACTTTGGTTTCAGGTGATGGGATGATGCCCTGCGAACTTCCAAAACCAAGTGGTTAGTTGCGACATCTGCAAGATATATTCCACGAGAAAAGGCCAACCGTCGAAGGGGATAAGTCAAGTGGCGATCCTCGTGGCGGGGTGTCTAACGGTAAATTGAACCTGATTTCTTTAGCTGTCTCAGCCGTACTCAGCCGCATGGGCAAACAAAATGGGCCTCTGCAGCAATTGGCATCCCTCTAACGTAGACTAGACCTCCTATTGGTATCAGCTTTAAGCCACGAAGCTGACTCTCGAATCTAGACAAGCCCGTAGCGAACTGTCAGGCGGCCAATTTCCACGTGAGCTAGAGAGCTACATCGCAAATGTGCCAATGTGATAGAATTCCAACTGTTGCCTCGGAAAAATCCGAGCGCACCAATAGCTCTTCTTGGAAGTCAGAGTGATCAAGCATAGGATAGCTAGAGCCGTCTGTATCTATCAGGCTCTTCAACAGCCGCTCTTGAAGAAATCTTTGAGTCTAGAACGGACTTCTTTCCCATATTAGTTATTGACTTGGAAAACACGTCTTACGAAAGTGTGGGAAGACATCTGGCGAGAAAGGGTGACCTGTGCCACATATAGTACCGGATCATGGATAAAGTTGTCAATTCAGATGAGCCTGCTAAGATAGTCAGGGCCAGAGGGCCCCTTTTATAGCCATTTAGAAGCTAGTATTTCCTAGATAGCGCAGCGCACACCGAGAGATCAGCACGCTCTGTTCCATTGGCATTGGGTACTACGTCGCGAAGGTATGCTTTAGCTTTAATATGGGAATCTGCCCGCCATTGGTGCGACCCCGTCTTTGGGTCTGCTGCAGCTGCGTGATGCAGCCACAGCCAAATCAGATTAAGCACGTCGCATGCGTCAAGGGCCTAGCCGGTATGCCAAGGGCCCAGGGCTCTGGTATGCCCAGGGGCCCCCTAGCGAGTTGCATTGGGCTTTTGGGCGCTTCAGGTCCTGGCTTCATACAAGTCACCTAATACTATGATGGACAAGGCGGCGACTAGACACGATGAGCTTTTTCATTTTAGGTAGTAGATGGCGAAGCCCTAGCTGCCGGGGAACTATCGAAGAAATACTGATACACGCTGATTTTTTGGATTAGCCGAGGAAAGCTTTTCCCCAGCTTGACAGCTGGAGACGGCCTGCGCTACTCCCTTAGCCGATCCAAAGTTGCTTCATAAAGACGGTACACAAGGTATAAATGGAAAGGTATACCAGAGGGTGTAGATAGCGATGATCCCAATATAATCGATTTAGGCTCATCCCGACGAGATGGCAAAGAGTTTAGTTTGGAACGAAGCACTCCAATTTTATCCCGAAAACAACTCCTACGGCAAGTCATCAAAGGCTCGCGCTATCATCGCCAAGTGTGGGTGCTGAGGCCAGGACCACAGCGCTTTTAAAACTAGGTAGCTAGAGCTTGCCACTGGGCAGTGGCCTGTGATCTACTAACCTGGGTAGCGTAGCGACGCAATATGATAAAGATTAAGCGCCATCACATCGACCTCACTGCAATAAGTGCTACAAGATAGACCGAAGGACTCTCAATGCGTGCGCTAGGATCCCACCTACATTAGGTATGTATTGCTAGCTGCGGGATTTCGTTGGCGATTCGTCGACACTGCACGGCAATTGCATCTCACGAAACGCGACGGAATCAGAGCGAGCTAATTCAAACACGATCTGTACTTAGCTAAGCTAGGTACGTAACACACAGCATGTTCCATCCCGTTCAATCTCACACTTACAACGCACTTCTAAACGCCATGTCAGATCCCAGCCTACACACGAGGGCCGAACCCTGTTCCCCTTCCTGTAATATATCGACGCAACACCTGCAATACCTAGTACTGGTCTTGAGATATTACTACCATTCACTTCTTGGTATTCCCCATCATTACTCTGAAGGTCTCCTGTCCATCTTCCAACTTCTTGATCCGGTCGTTGAGGAAGTCCCTCAGACTCCTTGTAGGGAGCGGCTCGGAAGCAATAGCCTCGACTTCGACATTCAACATGGAATTGACGACGAGGGGCGAGAAGATGTCCTCAAGACCATAGACAATATGTCGTTCAATTACTTGGGTAGTAATGTTGGCGACGAATGTCTTTTGCAGTTCCTATATGTTGGATAGTCAGATTAGCAAGTGACGCTATACCGGGACTGACTCTGAGCCTGTAGGAGGGACGGCTAACCTTATAAATTGCATATAAGCAGTCAAGGGCATCCTCACAACTGAAATTTTCCATATCTGGATCCGCAAGCTCCGCGAAACTTGCGATAACTTTCTGAATGTCGACCTCAGCAGAAGTGTGGTTTGACTGGCAGTCCGGGAGCTTGTGATGTTCTGTTCCAAATTCCAAGGCTTGAGCAAGAGAGGCTTCATTTCTCTCTTGGCGGCGCTTGAAAATAGTATCGGTATAGTAATGGTTGTAGTTAATCGGGAATGATCTACTGTCTTTCAAGATCAGGTCCAATTCGCGATATGCGGCTTGGCGCCGACCTTTCAAGGCATCCGATATCTTCGACGAGAACAGTCTAGACTTTACCTCTTTAGGTGCCTTAGCATCTAAGACGATACCTAGAAATGTCTCACAAGCGCATGAGACCTCTTCGATATGATCAACTGCGAGCTGCTTCCAGCCACTAGATTGCTCCCAGAACAACTCGCCAACGAGGAGCGGATTGAAGTTTCCGACAAGCTCCTTGCCTCTGGTGCGGACGAGAGCCTTTCTAACCCACTCAATTGCCTCTGCCTTTGATAGTTGAATCGGGCCATCATCATCACGCTGCGTTGATGTGCGTCGGGTCGGCGGTTCATCAGATGTGTCGACCTGGAACTTGTGATCACGTACTCGAAATGTTTTGGCGAAATCTGTGTTCAGCTGTTGAATCACAGCTCTTAATCTGGCGACAGCGGTGTTGGACTTGGAGGAAAACTCCTCATAAGAGTCGAAATGAAAAAAGCTCCCCTCGTAGAATCCGTTCACGGCCGCTCTACAGATATCATAGTAATTGAGACTCAGTTGCGCTAAATAAGCCCTACACTCCTCGCTGCTGGATCGAGGGGCTCCGAGAAGATCTCTCTCCTCTTGCGCCTCGCGGAGGGCCTCCTCGAGATCTTGTCTAAGCTTAGGTAGTTCCTGCTTAACGTGCTCAAAAAGGAGCACACTCAGGCGAGTCCTAAGTGTGTCAATGCCGACGCAGTCTTTTGGCAGGGTCTTAAAGTTGGAGGCGCGGAAGAACGTTGCCTCGGCTTGATTCCTCTCAAGCAATGAGTTGGCGCTCTCTTCAAATTTGCGGTTCCTGAGTACATGCCAGCCGAGTTTTAAAAACACATTCTCGTTGCGAGCAAGCTCCAGAAACGCATTCTGCGATCCAGAGCCGCTAGGGGGCATGTCCGGTTTGGTGATGATACCAAGCGTTCGATCTCCCTGAGGATCTACCCGTCGAACTTTGGTGAGAATGGTTTGGTTCGCTACATCGTTCGCAGCTGAAATTACGGCAAGGCAGATTGTTCGTGGCTGTGAGATGTAATGCTCGGTGATCTCGGCCACGAGAGCTACGTCTGTGTCGCTAACTCCTTTTGTCGATGTGTGAATGAGTCCTGGAATATCAACAAGAGTGAGCTGAGGACGCGATGGACCCTCAATCTCAATACTGAGAATATCTCTAGCGAAGGCTTGCATCGGAGCCGGCGTATCCGGACCATCTTCGTTCACAATTCCCATGACAACCATTGCGCGGTCCATAACCCGGGGCAATTCGCTAAAATCCGTAATAAACTCGACAAAAGCTTTAATAGATTCCTTTTCCTTCGGAGGCCGGGCGTCGTCAGGGATGACTCTGATGGTCAGTGTATCGCTGGGGCCACGACGAAGACTAATCTCCGTGGCAAACCGGGTGCATAGATTGTCATTGCGTGGGAATGGAATTTCGGTGAGAGCCTCAAGCGTAGAACTTTTACCAGCAGACTGATCTCCACAGACCACGAGCTGTGGGAGGGATAGAACACCCTCGAGTCCGCATTTTCGGACCTGAGCAACAGTATCAAGTACCAGGCGCTGTTCGTCTGTTTGAAGGTCCTCCAGTGAAGAGGTGTCGCGAAATTTGTCGATCTGATGAGAAGCCTGTGGGCTTGTCGGAGAGCCGGAAGACTCTGCAGGCGACTGCATGGTATCAAGTGCTCAAGAGGGTGCTTAGTAGAGAAGGGTGTATAGTAGATTGAATGATGGGATTTCGTTGATCCTGATGTAACACCAACGGACGGCTCTAAGAACATGTGCTGATTTCTCAATGGGCTGGTCTACTTCCAGGCGCAAGAGGGAGACACTTATATACCTTCATGATCAGGAAACCGGCGCCCCTTCCTGTCCCTTCGTTTCGTACAGTGCGCGAGGTGATGGCTCAGAAATGACTCGTCCGGAGGCCCAGACTTCCCCTGATTAACCGCGAAGAGAGTTAATACGGCATTCCAACACCACATACAAACGAATCAAACGCAGCTGACCAATCGGAATTGATTGATTGCGCACGCCTAGCAACACGTTGGGCACCCTGCGGTTTTCCGCGGCGGCGATTCTATATATGGTGCTGACATCTTGAAAGAGATTAGAGGAGAAACAGCAAACGGCCGCAACGGGATTGTTATGGTAGTAACAGCTCCTGTGCCATTCTCCTGAAGACCGTGCGTAATTAATAGAGTACTGAAGGGCAGCTTCGTAAATGTCTCTTTCTACCTCTTTGGCCTAGTCGATTTGTCTTCTTCGAACTCTCCTTTTATCAAAGTTGCGAACAGCAAGAACGGCAAACAAAAACAAATGAGCAACACGATATCAACGTGACAAACGATGGCACCAGGAGGAAGCATATCGCTCCGACGCTCTAGATTGGCCTGCTAAGTTGTTGGCATCCCGCTAGCTCGGATGGCTGGCTGGCTGCATACAGATGGGGGAATGACTCATAAAGTAATGCGGCAACCCTTAGATAACTCTCCCGCATACCAGCGTTGCCTTAAAAGCGCAAACGCTCAAACCTGACGTATTGCTTGGGTTTCAGTATGTGTTGAATACCACTCTCCTAGCCTAGTAGGGATATAATGTGGCCGAAGGAGCCGCACGGCTAGTTGAAATACCGCTCATGCATGAAGTTGGCCAACAGCATAAGCAACAAACCGGCATTGAGTATAGATACGGTATCGGTAGTGCCCTTCTGCATGAAATCTTCAATTGAATGTCTTGTGCTTACCAAGCCGGACGAGAGCCTGATGCTTGCTAGAAATAAGTCTAATCTGGCAACGAGTAATCTGTGTAGCACCATGTAACTAGGACACACGGCAAGATATTCTGCTTCCCGTAAGTTATTTTGGGAGTGGATAAAGGATCAGTGCTGCTATTCGTGATCATCCAAAGTAATGTCGAATAGGGGTTCCATGTATTGTCGCAATCACTGAAGATGCACAGTTCCGCACTTCATTTCTCAAGGCGTGTTCCCATATCTGTCGCCGTCCGAAAATGAGCAACTCAAGATAAGGTCATAAACGAAAGGCTATATGTATCAATGCGTGTATCCCGTAAATGTGTTGTAGTCCCTGCTGATGATCCCTGTAGTAAGCCCGAGGAGCTCAGTCTATAATACCTCAACAGTTGCCTTTCTCGATCGAACAAGCGACAGTGGAAAAAAGGGGCACTGACTAACCTGACCTCGGTCTTGAATTTTGGAGAATAATCTGTGTAGATACACCTGTCAAAGGCCAGGATCTTCAGCATAAGCCTCCACGAGCCGAACGTCGCCGCGGAACTGACTACGTAGATTCTCGCGAACGTCCTTAAACCACTTTCCCGGGGCTGATGCCTGAACTGGGGAAGGGGGGTGACGACGGGCTGGTAATTCCCGGCCCAGAGACGCCGTTTTAAGTGATAAGAATATCTAGATATCCGCCTGTGTTCGAGGAGGCGCGGTGGAGGAGCCGGTTGGGGTCATCTTTCGAGCTCATATGGCCGCAGAGCGGTATGATGTTGCTATGGTACCGAAAGTTAAGGTGCACAGGCTTGGAGGATAGAAGCTAACCACCTGCGACCTTGTTCCCTGACAAGCGGCCTAGACAGCGGCAAGTCTTCCATAAGGGCCCCCAGTCTTAACTACACTCTAGCGATGGCATATAAAGACGCTCGCTTCGTTGAAAGCGTCGAGCTTTCCTCAAGGTATGCAAACACACACATACAGTCTGAAGTCACTTGAGTCCCCTTTATTGCTATTATGTCCAATGACTATATTACTGTCAGATGGTCATATTCACGGAGGGATCATGTGTCAGGTTTAATAACATTCTTTAGATAGTGATAGGTGGAAACTGTTCGCAGGTACCCAAAAGGCCCGTGTTACGTCGGAGAATTCTAACGCCTAACAGGCCAACTGAAAATACCCCTATGCTGCGTAACATTAAGTTCAACTACATCTAGCAACCTTATCTACTGCCCTTCGTCCTTCATGAATCCCCGACTTTTCATATCCTTGATCCGTCTCGCAGCAGTAGCCGTGTCAATAAACTCAGTAACTCGTGAAATCCGTTTTCCATCCTCTGTCAAGTGGAAAAACCAACTGATCTCCAGAATGTTCGCGTCCACGCCGATGATCTTGGTGCAGTGCTCCGCCAACACACTTGCCTTTCGGTTCGTGGTGTCTACGACGAGTTCTTTGACCTCCACCCGCGTGTATTCCATCGTGGCGAGTGCGGATTCCAACTGGGCCTTTTGCTCCTCGTTTGACTTTTCAGCCTTTAGAAAGGGGTTTGCCGTGACGAATGATGAGGGCCGCAGTTGGTGCACGCACTCTGCCGTCAACCTCGCGAAGAATAGCGAAGTGTCTTTTGCGGCGGCTAGAGCCTGCGCGGGGCTGTTGAGAAATTGTGTCACCGTTGTTTCAATCGTTGCGCGTAGGTCCTCTTCCGACGATGCCATGGCTGAAAATAGAACGAGCGTTCAATAATGGATATGGTCTTAGGAATTGACGGCAACGAGTGATGAAGGAGGCAGGATTGAGGGAAGCACTTTGCGAGAGGTAAATGTGGACTGCCCCCAAGAAAATACGACCTGGAGCTTGGAAAGGTGTCATGCAAGAGTCTGTAACCCCGCATGAAACTGCCGAGCATACCGAATCGCTTCGTTGTCGTAACGAACGCAAATATAAACACGCTAGCCTAAAATAGCCTACGGCGTCCAGCTTGTCGGGACCTATGTCTAGCATATCGTCCCACGCGCGGGCCGACCCGAATACCAAATATAAGTTTAGTTTTCCCGGAGCGGTTCGAAATGTGCTTAGGCCCGATCCGACTAGGTAAACCATCAAACAATTGTAACAGTGGTCATCCGCGATATAACTCCGCCTTTTCCCTTCCATTCCATATCTGTAATATCCTCCAGTTCGGCCCCTTTTATATCCCCTGATAGCTGGACCAAATCGCCTCCGCCGCTAACTCGGCTCGTCGACACCGTGCCCAGGCGTTCGTACGCGCCCTGGTCCGAGGGCGATATGCCAAGGAGAAGAAAATATTGCACCTGCGCGCTCTGTGCCATCATGAGCAGGGAAACGCCGCCCATAGCAGTCCATTTATCTTTCTCTTCTGTGCTCCTGACTCGCGCCTTATGAGTTCTCCTGACAGACCATCTCGGCATCGGACTATCGAGTTCCCCTTGGTCATGATCACCCTTACAGCCCCAGTCGTCTTGTTTTCTTCTTGATATCACACCATCGGATACGGAGAACGGTTCGACAGACCCGGTATCCAACCACAATGTATCCCACAACGGCTCAATCTCGCGGAGCGTCCATGGCGAGTTATGCATTGATCCCGACGTGTTTGGCACTAGCGCGCAGTGCTCGACTAATGGCGCCCGGATAACGACGCCGGTTCGGGAACGTCTTTGGTGTTGAGGTTTCTCGGTAGTCGTGAGTCGGCCGAACGGGTCTCCGCTCGCGGGGCAAGACCATACGTCAATGACCCGGGCCGTCTCAGCGTAACATGGGTCGTCTTGTGGCAGATTTCTATTTCGAGTGCGGTAGGTGATGGGACCGTCGACCGAGGCCCATGAGAATGAAGGAGCGCGGTAGTATGCAGCTTTTTCTATATCAGGTAACATGTCATCACGAACGTGTGCACCAAGAATGATGGTAGTGCTCGTGGTCTGCGCAGGGCTGTACGGAAGATTGACAGTCTTATGAAGAGGACCCCATAACATCCCACGAATGAGGTCGCCCGCCCATAACCCTGCGACGTATTCGGATTGACGGAACAGGGCTTTCTTGTCCCCAGAATCCAGTTCATAGTGCTCCAGAGCAGTGGTGAGATTCCTGTGCACCAGCTGTGCCAGTCCTGATAGTGCGGGCATTTTGTCGTCCGGGTTCGTTAGCAGGCGCTCGGTGTACGTCTCTACGATTCGGTCCCACGCCGCGAATATCTCGTGTGGTTGACGAGACCTTCCAGGATCTCCTCGAATATGGGCCCGGGTTGCGATAACACCCGGCTTAGTAGGTGGAGGGATCTGACACTGACATATCTGGATGGCCTGGCACTGCCACTGGAGCTCCGTCGGCGTGTAGAAGACCACCCGCGTCGATAGGATAGCCTCCTGCAGGGTCCAGCCACGGTCATGGAGGGGTTCTCGATCCGGCCGCCTCACAGCGTCTTCGTTGTGGAAGCCATATTCGCACTCTTCCCGTGAAGCCAATTGAAAGATGGTGGACACCTTCCCATTGTCAGAAGTTGCACTTTGACGGCATCGGAAGAATGTAGGTTCATGACGGTGATAACGCTCGGCCAAGGAAACGTCGGCCGACTCTGCCGAGGACGCCGCGATTGTCAAGTACGCGCCCTCGTATATTGCGCACATACGCGCTGATTCCTCGTCCCAGTCCTGTGCATCGTCTTGGATGATGCAGAGGGAATCAATCCAGATGTATTTAAAATCTAGCACGGCAGTTATACTAATCGCGTCCAAGACAACGGAGGGCAAGTTGGTGCACTCGATGCCTATCATCATATCTAGGATGTTGGCCTTCGTAGTTTTGAGACACACGCCCTTGCCCCAGCAGTAACTTAGGGCGATATACGGTTCGCGAAAATCGAAAGAAGTCTCGACGACCTTGACGTAGATATCGCCGGTGTTCTCGATGCATACCAACCTTTTAGGCGGATGCGACATACTCTGCTGGCAAACGCCATGCTCCCGAGCGCAAGTATCGAGACACTCCCTTATAAAATTGAAAGTCTCGTCTGAATATAGCTGGCTACTGATATGAGACCGCTTTGGGAGGTGCTGAAGTGGAGAGGATCCGGAGACCTCGAGCGCTATAGAGTTCGCCTCCATCTCAGGCGTAAGGTCTACAACGAAGAAGCATTACTACATTTTCATGTAGATCTCATACGGTCGACTTCATGTGTTCTTGGGAGTTCCAAACCGGGCTCCCTTACCTATTGGCTGATATATCTCGAATCTCCGCCTCCTCCTCGCGCTATCCATGTCGATAACTGGCGTCCGGTCTTGGTAGAGTCGTAAGAGATGATTGCCAGGACCTGATGACGAATCGACACGCGTAATCAGCGCACACAAAATGCATCGCGTAGATTGTGCTCTCACTAGATCCCGAGCGGCGTATACCAGGATAGAACCATCGTCGCATTTCCTGATTGATTGATTGTTGCCGTATGGCCCGTTACAACCATAATCTACCTTACGAGCTAGACAGTCCTTAAGATCATAGCACACGTCGCAATGGGGATAATCGGCTGAGCTCATTATCAAGTTGGGTAGCCGCAGCTTGGACAGAAAGGGTTGCGAGAAATACCATTGCACAGCTCACGTCGGGGTGCCTCTTCGCTAATATTTTGGGGTGAGGCGATCTCAATAGTGGATTTCGCCCAGCAACTATGCGCTGCATTTTTAGTAGCGTTGGGGGAGCCGGTTCGGAATGTGCCAAGATAATAGTGGCAACGACGGCCAATCGTAGGCGTGCGACCGAGTGATACTAATCCATATTAAGTTACTCAATGTGCCTATATTTAGAACAATGTACGGCTGTCAAGCGTGACAAGGAGAACTCTCCCATGTTTGGCTTCCGAAACATCACGTTTTGGACCTCTCTACTACCTCTATGACATATATATCCCGTCACCGTGTATAGGGGTATACTTGAATCAGCCACGATATACAGGCAGTGGGCGGATGGCGACTCACTCGCACATCTACACCTAAATGCTTTTATCTGAAGACCCGATTTCATGCCTCAATTGCCTTCTACTTCGTAGCATCCCGCGTCTCTTGTAATTACCAGAAATCGATCATCACTGTTTGAAAGAGTCTTGGTGACGCCAGTATGGAAAACAGACGCTGACATGTGTGTCACCCCGTTTCTGCAAACACCTCTCGAGACTCTAGACACAGATGAAGGATGATGCTACAGTCGGATCTCCTCCTGCGTAGTGTTAGACCCTGGGATACATGCAGAGATCTCGTTCCACCCGGACCCCAAGTCCGTTCAGTCCTGCGGCGCGCAGCGTATCGGGAGCTACGCCCTTCTCCACCCAATCGACGATGTATTCCAATGTGGGTGGCGAAGATGGCCCGCAGTTAAAGCAATGGCCAGCACCAGGAGCTACGAAAAAGCGATAGTAGTCCGAAGCCTCAGGGTCACGGCTCAAGACACGGTCGTAGTAGTCCGTGCTCCCATTGAAGGGGATGGCGGCGTCCAGGGTCCCATGCCAGTTGACCATCTTGCCGCCCCTTCTCTTGAAAGCAGACAAATCCGGGTCCGAGGTTCCGATAATGGAGTCGTATTCGTTGATGGAAGCGTGTAAGATCTCGTCCCATTCTTGATGGGTTATCGCTCTCATGTCGAACGAGGGGTCTTTCTTGACCCAGTATCGAGCCCAGACAAGATTTGCCTCGGATTTGCAAGAGCCCTCTTCATTGCATTGAACCCGGATCAGACCAGTGACCGGCTGCGTCAAGTCCGTCCCTTTGCTAAATCCGTACCACTGGAACTCGCCCGTGGAGCTTCTAGGTCCATCCCACGTCTTTTGAATTATATCCGCGGCTGCGGCAGACACTGTGGCCTCAGCACCACCGCACTGAATCTTCTTGCCAACGACATCACGAGGGTCGAATTCGCATAGATCTATTCTGGAGATGATGCCATCTTCTAGGCCGTCCAGCTTGTCGCAAGCAGACACAACTGCATTCGTGATAGCATCAAACTCGCAGGGTCGGGGATAGGTGCGCAGCTGGTCCATTACGAACGTTGGCCAGAAGTGGGAGAAGAAAAACTTGGCCCAGTTCACGGCAGGAAACAAGGCCACAATGCCGTCGTAGTCGTGGGGATATCTCTGCGCAAGCATGTGACCTTGCCTGCCGCCGGTTGAGCCCCCAAAGAAGTATGAGTATCTTGGTGCGGTGCCGTAGAACGCTTCCTGGACCGCCTTGCCAATGACGGCCGTGTCGTGCAGCGCAACGGAGGCAAAGTCTATGAGTACTGGCCAATTGACGTTTCCAGGACTCGTCAGTGCCCAGGAAGGCTCGACGGATTCCGGGCCAAGGACATCCGAAGAGTGCCCGCCGTCGGTGGTGGCAGTAGCAAATCCTGAGGCCATGATCGGCATCATCAAGAACTCCGCAACCATCCCACCACCAGTTGCGAGGACACCCCCGCCAATTGCCACGAATCTGCCATTCCAGTTGTCCGTAGGGAGCAGGACGTTGACATTGATGGAATCGTGCCAGCCGGGGTGCGTGTAAGTGACGGTGGCATTGCAGAAGTTCAGATCTGGGATCGTGTTGGAATCAGGAAGGCCCGCTGCGAAGGGTCCGGGAATATATGTGTAATTGCGCTGTTCCAAGGCTTCAACCGAGAGTATGCTCACTCCAGTGATGTCCGGAAGAGATAGGCCTACCGGACTGCATTTGGCGACAGAATCCAGTGGCAACTGGAGAGGCCACTGGCTTGCCCAGTCTAAGGGGTTCCAGTGGCCGCCAAGCAAGTCCCAATTCATCGGAAGGTATCGCCGACCGTAAAATGTCTGATGGCTCTCAAAAATGAGATATGACAGCAGACGGTACGCAACAACAATGTCAATGCAAACGACAACAATTCGAAACAGTAATGGCCCGCGTCAGGAATTACGAGGGATACAGGATAATGAGTAGAATACCGCGTGAGAGTCGGCCACTCTTAAACCTCGAGCCATTGGCCTCATCTGCTCTGTATATGAAGGCAAACCCATGTAATGCTGAGCTTCGGGCTCCATCAATTTTTGCGGATCTGACTAATGCAACTCCCCGGTAGAAAGACATTTGCGACGTCAGTAATCGAGCAGGCGATGTGAGAGTAGGTACGCGATTGGCGGACTGTCCCCATCTTGCATCATCTAGGTATGCTCATTTCTGATTCAGAATGATTCATTGTGGCTCGGCTATTAATATATATTGTCAAAAGTAAGGGGTCGCCCAATTGAGTTTAAGTGTGGCTAATGTCCTATAATGTATGTTTTTACGGCCTATAAGGCTCTACCGCACAACCCTTATATTTATAACAACATATACGTATATATAATTTGGCACAAATCCGACGGAAAATTAACTACTTACCATTTTTAAACTAGTATTGCTTTATTTGCGTTACTTTATTTATTTTGCTTTATATGCGCTATTTTTGCTTTATATAGTGTAGGATAGTTTGGCTAACCTTTGTGGCACAAGTGGCTTAAATTTGCAGGCAATAAATAGCATCTTGTATTTGCTAGCTATTTAATCTTGCGCGAATTGCTTGCGGTATTCCGCTTAAGCTTCAAACTTGCGCCAAATACTAGCCGGAAAGCTTACGCTTCCCCTAATATATGTACTCAACTAACAACGATAGGTGTGTGCCTGTGATATGCTGTAGATGACCTAATCTAGTTTACAAAAGCGGCCCGTGAATACCCATGGGCTCTTGACATATTGTTAGGATATTAGTTGGTGCAAAGTTTTGCGCCTGCTTAGAACCCGAAGGTTACGTCCAGAACTTAACCCAACTAACCTACAATGGTGCCAAGCACACATAACCGGTAATACGTTCTTAGCATTCAAGTTGGGCCCTCGAAGCCTTCTAAAAGGGAGGGAGCGCTAATCCAATATTCATATTTATTGGATATAAACAACGAGAGACCTGTGTCTTCTCATTTTTTGCGGCGCTGGAGCCACCGCGGTCTTGCCCATATTATCGTAATGTATATCCAGGTTAAAACAGTGAGAGGATACCAGGGATAGTGAAGTTCCACCACAAATGTAATGGTGGCAAGTATGAAAAGAGCGGCCCAGATAAGTGGACGGTCGTTAAGGCGCCAACCCCGGTACGTACCCCATAGGGCTGCGGCCATGAGAGAGGCATTGGTTCCAACGAATAACCAATAGAATATTGCATAGGGTATTAGTAGATCGAAGTATAGGCCGGCAATACTAAGGACAACATAGGCTATGCCAGGCACAACAGCAATCGCGCGCCAATACACTATGTGGTTTATGGCCCATACCACGATAAACCGCACAGCGGCACCGACAAACAGCGAAAGTGGAAGGGTAGAGAGTAGGGCAGAAGCCGTGATTGCAAAAGTTGTCCAACTAAAACTCCAATTCGATGTTGACCCGATGGTAGAAAGCAGTGCCTGGGTCGAGTTGAGTAAGTTGCTGGGTGTTCCATCGAGCGTGCTGTTCATGAAGTTCGTGAACCCGATTGGCCCTTCGATAATGCCCGATTCAATGTTCATGCCAAAAAGACTTGTCGTGAAAGAGAGGGGTAAGAACACGGCTGCGAGAATGGTAATCCTGAAAACTCTAAGATCCTGTGCCAGTTGGAAGTGGTTGCGCAAGATTTTATGGTTGTCTTCTATCGTAGCTTGGAGCTTTTCAAGTTCCTCGGCAAGGAACTCAAGATCTTTTTGTAAAATATCTAGCTTGCTTTGGATAGACTTACATCCATAGAGTACCCCATCTAATTGTCGTATCCAGCTGGTAAAATGACTGAAGACTTCCAAGTCGTGTCGAATTCCACGATACGCTATTTTACAGCAATCTTCTAGGTGCAGTGAGAATCGTAATTTGCTTGTGGATGGACTCCGACGTCCTAGAACTTGCTATCGTTTGTTAATACCTAATTATCGAGTCATTGCAAGTTGTTCTCTGCTTACAATTCGGCCACTTTCATCATGACACTTTCGTATGAACTTCCACGTATCTTTGACAAGAACCTCGAAGACACAGCAAATGGAAAGAACGACTTCCCTCATGGGCGACCAATGCTGATTGTCGTCGTTCTCCGACCAGGTCGCTTCCGAATCGACTGTCGAATCACGCTGGTTGGAGAATAGTTCATGTGCCCGACAGGACCCAAAGGCGATGACAAGTCGAAATTCTTCGCGATTCGTCTTACCTGGAGAAACAATGATCTTTGCATACTGGGAAACCGGGATAGAGCTCTGTGGCTCCCATATGTAGACCCCAAGGTCAGAAGTGTACGTGGCGCTGGTGTACTGCCAACTGAGGAAGATCTCGTTGTCTCCCCGTGTAGGGTCTAGATTTCCAGGCCGGCTAACATCTTTTCCCCAATGTGTCCGTTCAATACCGGCAATTGACACCAGGGGCTTTGAGCTGTCTGGAATCCTCATTGAAGGAAGCGTAGGTGGTACTGGCCTGATTCGTGCATCCTGTAGAGATGTGGCTGGCCACCATGGCATCAAACTTATGCCCCAAGCATGGGCAATTACAATCTCTAATACCCATGTTGGGAATAGTTGAAGCGTATCTAGCCGACCGCGCACGGTAGCGGCTGTGTAACGCCAGAAGGAAAAGAAATCCACGAGATCTTCGCGACTGGGATGTTCCGCCAGAGAACTGCAAAATGTTAACAAGATCATGGGCTAAACAGACGAAGAGAACTTGGGATTACACACATAAGCTGTAGGCTACTTCCATCAATGTTGTTTATTAATTTGCTCGCTATTCGGCACGTCCAGTCGGATATTTTGTCACCTGCTTCCACCTTCGTTCGCGCAGATTCCACTGAAAAAGGGTTAGTATTAACTGTGTGAGGCATAAATATACCCATACCTGCGTCCTGGTCGGCTTCGTTGCTTGTCAGATGAGGGGAGACGAAGCTCCAATGCGCCAATAGCTTGTCACAAGAGAATTTTAGGGGGCGTCCGTCGGCTGGGTGACCCCGCAAGAGGTCCTTGAGAGGGCTCCGTCGATCAACAACTTCAGCATTATGTTTCTTGAAATCACGGTACTCCCGCTGCAAGGCCCTTACTTTTTCGAGGTGCATAGAGGCGGTAGTTGATTCAGAAATGGAGGGTGCCACCGATTCTGCCTCTCGAGCTAGGATATCTTCAACGGCATCATGAGAGTCGTTGCCATGAGCTCCAAATTGTAACCCGAGTGCTCGAGTGACCTTCTGGCGCCATTTCTCGATATTGTCCGGGACATTTTGAGTTCCAGACTCCAAAGTTGGTGGATGAAGAAGAGGGGGGGGATATTGGCCATCGTCCGACATCTTTGCCCTTCGAAAAATGTAATCTCAGTGTTGATTAGGAGATTTATCTTGCGTCGGTTCACAGTCATACGGAATTTAGACGATGATTGAAACTTAGAGACACAACAGCGGAGTAGTCAGATCTGATATCAGCGCCTTAAACCGCAAGGTAGGCGAGAAGCAGCCACACTACCAGACCAACAGAAGGGGGTTGTCCGGCGAATGTGCAGAGAGAGATCTAGTGGGATAGGGTGACCAGTGACTCAAACGATACGGGATCAAGTGTAATCAACTCGGATAAGCCTGCTTCTGGGCAAACGGGGCCAAGGGACTCCCTTTATAGACATCTAAAAGCTACTACTTCCTACAGCTATACTCCCTCGCATCAATAAGCTGATCTCGCCTAGATTGGCAAGATCTACACCATTCGGGTTGATAGGTTATTATCTAGGCGGCATCCCAAGTGGTGGCAAGTGTGGCTGCAGAATAACAGACACTCAGCGAATTAGAAATGAACCCCTGGCAACACCGCATATCATCCTTCCCACCCCAACGCGGTAGTGCACTGCACCTTATAATTAGAGCATTGATTGTGCTTGGCAGACTCTACCTAGGCGAGCTTCGAAAATCCGGTTGACCTGTACGGAGAAAATGCATGCTACTTTGTGGCTTGCAGTAGCTGTAACCTCCCTACGCCCTGGAAACCACATACTGGCTGAGCCTCTAGGGCGGGGTGTGCGTAGCACGGTCTGTTTCAACATACGTGCTATTAGACCTCCAGGCTCCGATTACCTGGAATAAATTGAGGTGCGCGCGAGGCGGGGGTTGAGGGCGATCAGGTCGCAGAGTCGCACGGCGATTCCCATGTCCGACTCTCAGTATTCTTCAAACAAAACGTTCTCAACTTCTCAGTTAGCATCAGTAAAAGATATAGGTCCCTAGATTGTCCAGCGAAAATCTGCTACATCCGAGACCCGGAATATATATAAGCTTACTATGTTTCAGTACCTCACAGGAGGTTCTGTATGAGCCTCAAATACAACAACAATCGGTAGAGCCTGTCAACGGAATGTTCATAAATTTAGCTCTAATTTGCAAAAGCCTAGCCGATTAAGGCCTACGAAAACCTATACGCGCTTAGCGGCCCCATTAAATAGGGGTCCACGAAGTGCGAGTTCTGGGCTGGCAAGATGTCAGCATTCTACGGGCGCATTGGGGCTTACGTTGTCGGGAACGCTGCCCCTGCGAATTTACATAAAAGAATTCTATTTTGAGCCGCAGTGTTTACCGGGAACGTTCCCTTGTGTCATAATATGGATGTGGTTGGTAGACAACTGTGTTGCAACCGAAAAGAGGATCTAGCTTGGCCATAATATCCATGTGTTATTGACGTCATCGCCTTGCCTATTATAGAAGCTGATGTGCAGTTGAAGATTGTTGAAACCGGCCCCCAAATAACTTAAATACCAATCACCTGCCCCGGGCTACCTCTAAGCACAAGGTACTGATTCCTCTTGCGACGAGAAAGCTTCACGCCAGATATTCATTAATTCTCAACGTTGGCGACTTACAACCTTGCTTGTAAGACATGCCGACTCTTCCAGACCCCAGTTCGGCCATGTGAGAACCCGCGACCGCAGCAATGTCGTAAAGGGGATCTTCGTATTCTAGAACTTACATCTTGAGCGCATTTAGTTGATATAAGTCTCCTAAATACCAACAATCTGCATATAGTAACCCCGGTTGAAATCGTAAAGCTCCAAACCCCACCAAGCACCGCCATGTCATAAGGCTGGATGGCGAGGGTCGTCGGCAGACAAACCGCAAAAGGCTTTAATAATCAAAGAGATAACTATAAGTCTAATTCATTTAAGTAGAGCGCATGATCATATACATAGATGTTGAATACGCCAGTCCAATTCCTCTTGCACGAGTGCTGATGCATTGGTACGTACTAGCGTACAGCGCCTCTTTTTATGTATTTCTACCTCGGCGTTTTCATTCTCGGCATCGGCTTTCACCATGGCCTCCTCGGGTTTAAGCTCAACTACCAACCCTCATCCACGAACTCGTCAAATCTAACCTCGCCAAATCTCAACTTTCTCCAGCCGCCATCCTCAATAGACGCCTGCTTTTTTTAGTGTAGTTTCGTCTTCCCCCCCAGCCGAGTTTTCATTGCCATGACCGAGCAGCTTAAGTCCGTACCCGGCAAACGCCATCGTCGCCGTCCCGCCAAGAGCTGCGAGCCATGTCGCGCTCGTAAGTGCCTCCAAGTTATCCATCTATCTATCCATCTATCTACCTCTTCGGAACAAGCGTAGGATAGAATGTTGATTGAATTGAGCTCTACCTGTTATGTACCGAGGTTGCTTTCTCCGTGCTGAGATTTGTCGTCTAATACACTGCATAGGTAAGATCAAGTGCGATCGGGGCTTGCCATGCAGGCCATGCCTGAGATCACGGGCGTCTCTGCTATGTACTTATAAGTCCAATCACACGCCCGTGGCCTCGTCGGGGCCGGAGGCCCGTACCCCTCCAGACCTTGACCTTATGCATGAGGCTGAGATAGGCAGTGATATATCTGAGAGGTCCCAGAGCGGAGATGCAGCTAGTCTGATTGAACCTATGTGCATGTCCCGGGACGATGATATATCGACGCCGAGCCTGTCACACCGGATCGGCCTTCTAGAGCAGATAATTCAATCGCCAGCCCATAGTCTTCCACAGGCCAGCTCTGTGAAGGATCTAGAAGCGAGAATATCCAGGATTGAGCAGCGCGTCGGGGCCTTGCCTTCCGAATCAGGACCATCAGACAAATCAGAAGCTCGAGTCAAACTCCCACGTCCACATCTTCGTGCAGAGCACGAGAAAACCAGGTTGTTTGGAAAGACGCACTGGATACACTCGCTGGAACAGGTACCTCGGTCTTCCAAAGTAATTCGGACCGAACGAGCCGGCTGATCAGGAAAAAAAAAAACAGTTCAACATCCTCGCGCAGATGCAATGCAAGCCCTACGCCGTCGTGGACGAGCCACAGGCCGAAGCCAACGGGGCGATGCTCGAAGCCGCGAGCGTCCGCCGTCGCGCCAAGACCCACGGGGCCAAGTTGCTCCGGGAGCCCATGCCGGCGCTGTGCGAGAGCATCCCGGCGAAGAGCATCTGTGACCAGGCGATCGACGGCTATCTCCGGACCTTTGAGCCGATGTTCCGCATCCTCCACGTTCCCTCTTTCATGAAGGAGTACGAGAACTACTGGACTCAGGCGGAGCCGGCGCCAAACGGATTCCTGATGAAGCTCGTCATGGTGGTGACCATTGGTGCCATCTTCCTGCGGGACCGGCCCATGGCGAACGAGATCAAGAGAACGGCTCGCAACTGGGTATATGCCGTACAATGGTGGCTCATAGGTCCTACGGTAAGATTCCAAGTATACGTTTCCACATCTCAACCCACAGTATACGAAACGAATGGGCTTCTTTCATCTACTTTGCTATCGAGGCTCCAGCTAACGTCTAAGCAGGAACGCGAGGCTATGAACATCGACGGGGTGCAAGTATTTTGTCTCCTGCTCCTAGCACGCCAAGCCAGCGCGCTCGGCGGGACGGCGTCGATAATCACGGAGGCGTTGTCGAAGCTCGCCTTCACGCTAGGTCTGCACATCGATCCCCGCCTGCACGTCTCCGTGACGCCCTTCGAGTCCGAGCTGCGCCGCCGCCTCTGGCTGACGGTCCTCGAGCTCACGGCCATCACCTCCCTGAACTCGGCCCTCCCGCTCCTCCTCCAACCAGGCGATTTCCAAGTCCCGCTGCCCTCTCCCCTGCCGGATTCCAGACTCAGCAGGACCGGCGCCGACGTCGCGACCCCGCGGGACCGCCCCCCTGACCACGCCCACGACCGCGAAGGACCGGATTGCTCGCTGCAGCTCCTGCTCGCGAGGTCCCTCCGTCTGCGCACGCGGATCATCCAGGAGCTCAGCGACTCGAGCCGCGAGGCCGTTCACGAGCGCGTCGTCGCGCTCTCCGACAGCCTTCAGGCCCACTGCCGCGAGCTGTCCGCCTTCTTCGCCTCGCGCGAGACGACGACGACGACGACGACGTCGCCGCGGCTGCAGACCCGGGGGAGTTTCCACCACCGGTTCCTCGACACGTACTTCCGGCGTCTCATCCTCTTCCTGCACCGGCCCTTCGCGCACCAGGCGCGCCGCGACCACCGCTACCTCCTCTCGCGCAAGACGTGTCTCGAGTCCAGCCTCATCATGGCCTCGCACGCGGACGAGCCGATGGACGACCTCGCCGCGGGCGTCGGCATCTCCGACTTCCTGTACGGCTGCATCTCCGGCAGCGGCATGTTCAAGGGCGCCATGGGGCAGGACGTCGTCCTCGCCGTGTCCCACGAGATCGTCACGCAGCTGGAGGAGGAGGCGAGTCTGGACTTCCCCACCACCGCCACCACCTCCTCCCCCTCCCACTCCGCTTTCTCCCCCGCCGCCACCGCCGCCGTGGCGCTGCGATCGGATCCCCTCGCGTTATTAGCCCGCAGCACCAGGGCGCCGCTGACGCGCTACCTCTCCCGCGTGCGCGAGCAGTGGCGGCGCATCATAGCCGCCGGCCGCCCGAGCCTGAAGCAGTACCTCTTCGTGTCGTGCGTCCTGGCGCACATCGACGCCGTCGAGGCCGCGCGGGACCCCAAGGCCGCCATCCTCGACACCATCCGCGCCGTGCTGCGGGAGGCCACCGGCTTGCTGCGGGAGTCGCCCGCGTACGCCGGCGCCGAGGTCGCGGCGGAGTGGCTCGACGACAACACGTCGCCCGATACGATCGATACCATGGCCCTCTTTGGGTTCGACTTTAGCGCGCTGGTGAGGACACCCGGCTCTCTTTCTTTCTTTCTTTGTTTCTTTTACCCCATCCGTCTCAACCCTTTCATTCTTGCCTTCCCTGCCATCCGTCTCGCCTCGCCTCCCATTCGAGAACAAGACCCATATCTGCTGATGTTGCGCTCCTGCATGCATGCTAATAACGTTGCCACGTCGCAGGATCCCGCCTTCGCGATGGACATGCCCGTCTGGACAGACTCGTCCAGCACGGCCGAGGTCCAGAATTTCATTTGAAAATCATGACGTCGGCTCTGCGGCGCCGACGCGATGTATATGTCTAATGTAATGTAACATCCCCGCTCCATAACCATGGGCTAGATAGATATCACGAGCCTACCTAGTACATCAAGGTACATATAGGTTTGGTCTCTGCCACATATGTGAACTAGGAAGAAGAAGAATGATAATGAGAAGAAGAATAAGGAGAAAACTTCGCAACGGATCTAAGGGCCACTGATCTTTCAAAAGATGCGCCTAAACTTTCCGCGAAAGGGGGGGGGGGGGGTGGATGAAATGATTTCATGACGAGACCGGGGGGTTTCCGAATCTCTGGTTCCGGGCCTTGGAGCCTTATTGAGGACTAAGTAGAATAGAAGCGACGCTTGAGCTAGGTACCTAGGAAGCGAAACCATACTAGGTACTACCTACACACAGTGGAATATAAGGGTATGTCGCCTGCTTGGCCATATCATATCAATGTTCTGCTCTATGCATACATTATCATAGCCCCCTTCATGTGCCTCTTACCTCCTCGTTCATCGGCATATGCCAATCTGCCAATATGAACCCGTAGTATTCAATGCAAGCCAGGGGAGAAAACCATGCCATATACCCCAGAGGATTCGTATCTACTTTCAATTTCATTTATGGCCTTGGACAATCCCATAGGGACGACTCGGACAACTTCTGCAACGAGAAATGCAAAATGTTACCGATATATGTACGTCGAAAGCACAGGTCATCTAGCTTGCTCGCCGTATCAGTCCAAGGCTACTTTTTATTCTTATTTATTTTAAATTCAAGCAGTAGTAGTGTCACCGGTCCATAGCCTCACTCCCGCATCCTAGCCCTCCGCAACGCGTCATGGCGACGCGCGTGGTACCTCACGTCCGTCTTGTGCAGGTGGTTATACAGCATCCCGCACCCCGCGCACTCTGTATACTGCGTCTCGCGCACGGAGAGGCTCAGCGTCGTCTGCGCCGACGGCGTCTTCTTCCCCTTCTTCTCCCGTCGCTTGCCTTCGCCGGGAGATTTATCATCGCCTTTGGATATGCCTTTATTCCGGTTCAGGGCACTCGGGGATATTTCCGATAGCACGACAGCGCGTGGGGATGACTCTTCTCCATCGCGTCTTTCCCCCATGCGCTCGTCGCCGTCTTCGTTGTCCTGCTCCTCCTCGTCGCTAGTCGCTGTTTCCTCTGTGCGGTGCGTCGCGACGCGAGTCTTCAGTCTTCTCGCCCTCCTCCGCTTCGTCGGAGCCGGGGGCGACGATGGCGGCGTAGTGGTCGGCCCGTTGGACTCTGAGGATGGTTCCGTCGCCGAGTCGGAAGATGGGACTGCGACTGGCGGCTGGGGTGCTATTTTTCCGAAATAGGCGGTGATCGTGCCCTTCTTTGCCGGCGGTAACGAAGGCGGAGGAGGAGAAGGCGGCTCTCGAATCGAGGTTGCTGCGCCGTGCACCGCATCCGAGGAAGTGGTTCTTATACTGGGATCTTGAGTCAAAGGCTTGGGCGCGTCGGCGATACATCGTCGCTTCGAAGCGGGCTCGACCGACTCTGTCGATGGTGTACGTTTGCTGTAGGTTCGGAGCGGTCTTCGACGAGGTTCCATGGAGTGGGATTTCAGCGAAGATAGGTATGGACGTTCCGGTTTCCCTAATATCCTAGAGCGATCGGATGAGTACAGGCCGTGTGAGGGGAATGGAAAGCGGGTTGGGGCCTACCGCGACGCGTGCTTCGGTGGTAAGGTGTTGAGTTCCATTTGGGGTAGTTCCAAACTTTGACACTGGGGTAGACAATGGTCCTAAATACTCCCAAGATACTCCGAAGATGAAAATGAGAGTGTATTCAAGAGAGGGCTGCGCTGCGTGGCATTCCGGGGTTGCGGAGTGATGGGGTGGCGGAATGCCAAGTTTACATAAAAGCGCGTTAAATGGTTATAATGTGAGACGCGTCGCGACGTTGCTAAAGGGATAGGATGCCAAGACTCGAGCGAATGTGGGGTGACGTAGCAGGGAACCCGCATATTTCGGTACCGGGGCCGGCTGGCTGGCAGCTGTCCTAACAATTGAGCATCTGTTGCGCCGTCTATTTACAATAATATACAATGCCAAGGCTGGCATAAGTCTAACATAGAATACAAGAAGTGATTAAAAAATTATATCGAAGAGTACTTATTCCTTCATGTTTCTCTCTTTAGCCTTTTTCGGAGACTGGTGTCCGGGTTACGCGAATCTTCTTCGATTAGGAGTGTAGGCTCTTTCCCTCGTGTCTTGTCTGCGTCCTTTTCACCGTCGCGATGGGCTTCCTCGTCGTCGTCGCCGACAACCCAAGTTTTGACTATCTCCTGAACCTCTCTCATCTTCGCCTGCTTCTTTTCGCCCTGGGACATTCTCCACGTATAGGCAGAGTATACGGCAACCTCGGTAATGGCGACGAGCAGAGCTCCGCCGAGGCTGAGAAATAGTCGAGTCGACACGGGCCACCACTGGGCCAGCTTCCAGAGCGCGGCGCCGCAGCCGACAACGCTGAGCAGGAAGTTGATGACCAGCGTCACTTGTCTCTGCACGTCCCCAAACTCGATATCATCGTCCTCGACGTCGGATTTCTTGGACGGCTTGTTCACTTCGGCGAACGAGTGCGCCAGGGGGCCGAGGGGGAATCGTTCGGCAAAGCTCTCTCGCGCCGGCGCCTTTCGGACCATGCGCTCGTAAGATCGTTCCTCTTCCTCTCGTCGAAGTCTAGCCATCAGCACCTTGTACTCGTCGGTCTGGTTCCCCGTTAGCGAATCGTCCGTCCATCCATCACCCATCGTACACCACTGTCAGTGTCGAGTAGGTCGGACGAACCTGTTGGGGCTTTGGTGGCGGCGGCGGCACGTAGAGAGCCGATCCACGAAGCATGGCTTCCAGCCTGAATCCAGAATGGCCCTTCGCCCTCAACGTCTTGATGGTGTGGAGGATCTGTCCATGGCTTATGGGCTTTCCGACCGCGGGATCCTCGACGCAGGGATCCTCGACGTCGACGTGATGGAACGGAGTGGTGTTGGTCGATAGATGACGAGTTTCGCTCGCATCTCGGAGGACCATGAGGGCCTCCACCATGGGAGATGTCATCGTGAGGAGCACCATGGTTGCGCTTGACGGAGGGCGATGGTTTGGGTGAATCGGGGCATGGTAGGGAAGAATCAAGATTGACGCGATATATAGGAGTTGCTAAAAACAAGTATTGAAGGAACAAGTATGGGGTCGACATCAGCTCGGACCCCCTTGCTAATCTAACTAATGGATGCGTCATATGGGGCTTGTAATGTCGGGTGCCTTTTGAGGCCAAGCTTGCCGAAGCTCAGCCGCAGCTCACATGCGCAGACACCAGCCACAATCATCTCCAGCGCAGTTTTTAAAGCTACATGTACTAGGTACCATTCGCAAGGTACCGAGGTATCTTTCGGTACCTGAGCGGAGGTACCTTCTAGTGTACATCTCATTGGCTGACTGCAAGTAGTACAAGCTACATAGATCTACCCAGGTACACGAATTGCCTGCGGCAGTACCCGAAAAGAATACCACCTTACCGTCCACTCGGCATCATGAAAAAACTACCTACACACCTACTTTACACTATTCGCAGCGCCACAGTCGCGGCCTCGCTCACAACAACAACAACAACACAACCCTCGACAACAACCCAAATTCCCCCAGAGGTCGAGCTCCCATCCCGGTTCCGTCGCCGTGTTATTCATCCTATGCTCGACCACTTAGACTCGTCTGATCACCCGACCAGGTAATTGGGTCTCTGCGACCATCGAGGTCAGGATCCCGCGGCTATGCAGCTTCGAACCGTGCTGTTAACTGCGCGTGCAACCGGCCGCCCTGCCGTCTTCTCTGCCTGTTCCGACTGCAGAAGGAAAAGAGCCGCCTCCCTCGCCTTGCGCATCGCGGCCTCGAGAGCCTCATATCATAACTCGCCACGAAGGTCGTCAGCCTGGGCCGCCGCCGTCTCCGTGGCGTCCAATGTCGTCTCCAATGCCGTGTCGAGGGTCACTAAGGGCGATATGCACATCGACCCTCTGCGGACGGTAGCGAAGGAGATGAAATTCCTGACGGGGAACATCAGGCAGCTGTTAGGATCCGGTCATCCGTCTCTCGACCGTGTCGCAAAATATTATACACAGGCCGAGGGCAAGCACGTACGGCCGCTGATAGTCCTGCTCATGTCCCGGGCTACCGCTCTCTGTCCCAAGAGCGATTCCGCCTCCGCCTCTGCCTCCGCCACCGCACACAATTCCATAAACGCTTCGATATCGCCCCTCGATATATTGTCCGACGTGAACCCCTCTTCCCCTCTTTCCGGCTACTCGTCCGAACCAGAATTCGCCGAGAGCGACATCCTCCCCACCCAGCGACGACTAGCAGAGATCACGGAGCTCATTCACACGGCATCGCTGCTCCACGACGACGTCGTTGACCACTCCGTGTCGCGCCGGGGGTCGCCGTCTGCGAATTTCGAGTTTGGGAACAAGATGGCGGTGTTGGCGGGGGACTTTTTACTCGGCAGGGCATCCGTCGCCCTGGCGCGGCTGCGGAACGCCGAAGTCATCGAGCTCCTGGCCACGGTGATTGCGAATCTCGTCGAGGGAGAGTTTATGCAGCTCAAGAACACGGCTCGCGACGAGCGGAACCCCAGCTACTCGGAGGACATCTTCAACTACTACTTGCAAAAGACGTACCTGAAAACCGCGAGCTTGATATCGAAGTCGTGTAGGGCGGCGGCACTGCTGGGCCAGGCCGATGCCATAACGGTTGATGCCGCCTACACATACGGCCGGAATCTCGGCCTGGCATTCCAGCTAGTCGACGACATGCTAGACTACACAAAGTCAGGGAAGGACCTTGGGAAACCAGCGGGCGCGGATCTAGAACTGGGCCTAGCGACAGCGCCTTTATTATTCGCATGGAAGACCACTCCCGAGCTAGGCGTTCTGGTAGGGCGGAAATTCGAGCAGGAGGGCGACGTGCAAAGAGCAAGTCCCACATAGGTCCTATCTCGTGATACGTCGGTTACTGACCGAGCTGAAACAGGCACGAGACCTCGTCGTCCAGAGCAACGGAATAGAGCAGACAAGAGCGCTAGCCGAAGACTACTCGCACCGGGCCATCTCGGCCCTCGAAACCTTCCCCGACAGCGAAGCGAAGGAGGGCCTCGTCGAGATGGCCGCGAAGACGTTAAAGCGCCAAAAATAGATCAATCGGTTTTTGTACAGCAGCAGCAGCAGCAGCAGCAGCGTGACGATTGTATTCGTAACATCAAAATTAGAGTAAGTTATTAGACCCGGGAGAGCGCCCGGTTTGCATACAATACATGAGCGTGGGGGTGGGGTTGAAGGGGTGGACACGCCATCATGAGCAGAGCATGCGCTATAATGTATAACATGACATGACATACACGAGGGGGGGATGGGATGGGATGGGATGAGTATAGAAAGCAGGTAAAAAACCAGGCCCTGCGCGGCCATTTTCAACTCAGAAATGTACCATCGATATATTCTCATCTTCCCTAGTCCGTTTAACCAGACGAGAAAAATTCACGACAGCCGGCCCCGTTGGCTGTTTTCCCGATACGAATATCAAACAATCTGAGACCCCCGACTTCCTCTTGCATTCTAGGGGCCCATTAATCCGGCTCGCAACTAATGGAATTAGGTAATTATGTCAATTGTACTTTTGTCTCCCGGGGGTATTAGACGCCCTCGGATGATTATGATTTGTCGACCTGTCTGCCTGCCGCACCGGACTGGGCTGGGCTGGACTGGAGTCTTCCATTCGGTGATCAATGGGGATTATAGTCGGCGCAGTACAGAGATACGAGAGGGTTCTAAAACGGGAAAAAAGTCAGAATTCGAAGAAGACGCGACGCGACTGACCGACTGATAGACCGATAGATCGATTAATGCAATTGGTCGCTTTACGACGAAATACGAAGGAGACGGGGAAGGCAAGACAAGGAAAAAATGTACTATTACTCACCAGCGCCGTGACCTCGCAGCATAATCGCACGCCGGGACATTCGCTAACTTTGTCGTCGCCTGGGAACGGGGTGCGCGCGCGGGGGCCGTCGGTCAGCATTTGCGGAATTCTTGGGATGGTAGGGTAGGGTATGGAATGAATGAATGGTACGATAACATAAATAGGATGGTATAGTATATATATATATGTGTGTGTGTGTGTGTGTGTGCGTATGTGTGTGGTGTGTGGTGTGGGGTCGGTAGTATACTTCAAAAGGGAGATAAGATGGCACGGGCTACGACGGCGACCAAACTAATATGAAAAGGAAATAGATATTGAGAAAAAACGAAACGGAGAGAGATGGAGAGAGAGAGAGAGAGAGAGAGAGAGAGAGAGAGAGAGAGAGAGAGAGAGATTTTTTTTCCTCACAGACAGCCCCGTTCACATCGTTCGGGTTGAGGGCGTACCCGTAGACGGCGGCGAGGAAGACGACGAGCGGCAGGTCACCGGCCACGGTGGCGCGGCAGCACTGCAGGGCGCCGCCGTTGCCGCCGGCCGAGACGGCGCACTCGGGGGACGGGTGGCGGGTTGTCAGGAGGGCGGGGGGTTCGGCGTTGCCTATTGATCCCAGGACTATTTTGTTTTGTCAATTATTGTTAGTCATTTATTTTAATTTATGCATCTCGTTCGCCGTTTTTTCTTTAAGTATACTTTGTTCGTCTATTGTATTTGTTTGCGGAGTTGTGAGAGGAAGAGGATTCGGGATGGGAAGAATGATGTGAGTGGGAATAGGAATGTGAATGTGCCTGGTCAGAACAGAGCTACATAAGGGTACGTGAACCTGACTAAAGTAGACAATACTCACGGCTGAAGACGGGACCGAGCGGACCAGTCGGCGAGGGAAGGAGGCCTGCGGCGATGGGATGGCTTAGGAGGGCGAGGGAGAGCACGAATGGGAATAGCATTGTTTCAAGACGTTTGGGGTCGTATCTGATGGCGTGATGGTTTAGAGCGCGGGTTGTAGTGTAGTCTCCTGTATATAAATCGCATATCACGTTAGCAGAGACGCTATCTAATTATCATGACAATTCTGTCAGGTCGAAGCATGGTTAGTAGTATCGAGCCGACATACCTCTCTGCTGAGGATCAAGCACCTCGTTGATGCTTGGGTAGGTATGTACCGTAGGAGAGTCGTTCGTTTATGGGTAAGGGGAGAGACGGTTTACTAGACGAGAATGAGAGAAGCAAGCCGAGCCGAGAGGGAATGTATGCAATTATTATAGTACCGTACCTACAAGTATATACCTAGCAGCGATTGATCCGGGATCTTAGGGTCTTCTTGTGTACACTATCGAGAACTGTAAGTGTCCAAGGATACCTACCTATTTGGATATTTGATGGCGTTACATCGAGTTTGGAGGACAAACAGGGGTCCATCGAAATACCTGGCCAGATAGATACCCGACCTACCCAGTCTATAATATCTATCTACCTACCTACACTACCTACACTACACCAACATCCTCGGTTACCAAGTCGAGATATACACCTACATGCCAAGACCATGGATGACGTTGGGAGGTCACCGAGATTGGCGTGCTGAACACCGGGGGCCAGGCAACCTCGGTAATTCGACCGAATGGCGACTAATAGGGACTGAAGGTAGCACTTCGTACATAGCGTGTATAAACAGGGTTCGCGCGTAGTACAGGTAGAAAATACGCGACGAGGCTGGATTAGTTCAGCTGAATATATTGCTCAGATCCCTGTCCGGAGCCAGGTATACTACCCCACTGACGCATTTCTGGAAGGAATGCATAGAATCTAGACCCACCTAATGGATCACCCCACCTAGTGAATCATATGCCATAGTAGAACCACTGACTTTAAAACTCTATAACTAAATAGTAAAAATACTTATAGCTATATACTATATATAAATATAAAGCGTAAAAAAGGCTTAATATAACTATATATTTAGTTTATTTAATATTATTATAGCTAGTATAATATTTCTAGTATATTAAATATAGATATAATATTTAAAATATCTTAATAATTAAATAAAAAAAATAGTTATAAGTTAATGCTTTATATATTTAAAAACTAAAAAGAATTTATATTTATTCTATAATAATTACTTTAAAATTAAGCGGCATAATAAAAACAAAATAAGTATATAATAACTAGAAAATATATTTTAAATATTATATTTTAAAAAAATAAAGCAATTAAGCTTAAAAATCATAAATTATATATTTTAATATTAAAATAAAGTTTAAACTTTATATTTTATATACTAGTTTTATGTTAAGTTTATATTAAGTTTAATTTATTTTATAAAGCAAAAAAGCCTTATACTTTTTTTTTATATACTGTAAATATAATACTGAATAAACGGTAATATTAATATAGTTATTTAAATATAGTTTGCAAAAAAAAAAGCAAAAACAGTAAAAATGGCAGGCTAAAGCTAGGGCGCTTATATTGCTTATAAAAAGTGCTATTATAAAGTTTAAAGCAAAAAAGTTATGCTAAAACTTTAATAGAAGCTACGCATATATAAAGGTAAATAAAGGAGTTAAAAATTTTATATAGCAAAAAGCTTATCTATTTTTTTTACTAACTACTCTAACTATTCTAACTACTTTAACTAACTAATAATTAATTATAATGCCTATATATAATCTAACATTTAAAGCAGTTATTTTATAGCTTTTAAAGCGTTTAAAAATAAACAATATTAATATTAACCGCTTAATAGCTATTAAATATATATATTTACTTAATATATACTATTTAGCTTATTTATATAACTAATAATTAAATATTTATAAAATTAACAAACTATTATAAATTATATAAATAAATCTAATAAACCTTTAAAACAAAAATAGCTTTAAAGTCTATTTAAGCAGAGAAGGTATAGCTAATAAATATACAAAAGCCTTATTAATAGCCTAAAAGCTGCCGTAAAGCTTTATACAATAACGCAGCTATAGCTAGCTGTTGAAAAACTCAGTAGCAGGCAACAGACATGGCAAGGGCAAAAGGCGAAAGGTAAGGCTGGGATAGGCGGCTCGGCGGCAGAATCAAGGATCGGCGACAGAATCAGAGATCGGCAGCAGCTAACGAATCGGCAACAGCTAACGAATCGGCAAAAAGTGGCCGAAAATATATCACCAGAATAAAACACAGTATCTAAGTCTCCCTAGACATAGTAAATAAACCAAAGCTTATACTAGTTTTATATTATAATGTTATATTAAAATAATAAATATATTTTTTATATAATTATATAAAGGTTTTTTTAAAACGTTTAAAATTAGGCTTTGGCTTATTTACTATGTTTAAGAAGACTTAAATACTGTGTCTTATTCTAGTAATATGTTTTTAGCTACCCTTTGCCGATTTGCTGCCGCCGATTCCTAATTCTGTCGCTAATTCCTAATTCTACCGCCGAGCCGCCTATCTTAAACAAGTTAATACAAGCCTTACCTTTTGCCTTTTACTCTTGCTATATCTATTACTTACTACTAAGTTTTTCGATAGCTGCGTTATTATATAAAGTTTTATAGTAGCTTTTAAGCTATTAATAAAGCTTTTATATATTTATTAGCTATACTTTCTTTACTTAAATAAGCTTTAAAGCTATTTTTATTTTAAAGGTTTATTAAATCTATTTATATAATTTGTAATAGTTTATTAATTTTATAAATATTTAATTATTGGTTATATAAATAAGCTAAACAGTATATATTAAGTAAATATATATATTTAATAGCTATTAAGTAGTTAATATCGATATTATCTATTTTTAAACGCTTTAAAAGCTGTAAAATAGCTGCTTTAAGTGTTAAGTTATATATAAGCATTATAGTTAATTGTTAGTATTTAAGTTGTTTTCGGTAGGAGAGATAGTTGGAGTAGTTAGAGTGGTTAGAGTGGTTAGTGAAAAAGACAGACAGGCCTCTTGCTGTTTTCTTCATCTACCTTTGTTAGGCCTAGGTGTGTGCGGCTCCTGTTAAGGTTTTGGCGTGACTTTTTTGCTTTAAACCTTGCGACAGCACCTCTTATAGGCGGCGCCCCAGCTTTGGCCTACCATTTTTACTGTTTTTGCATTTTTTTTTTTTGCAAACCGTATTTAAATAACCGTATTAATATTACCGTCTATCCAGTATTATATTTATAGTATATAAAAAGAGAGTATAAGGCTTTTTTGCTTTATAAAATAGATTAAACTTAATATAAAACGTTTAAAATTAAAGTATTAAATAATTTTTTAATAATTTTTTAATGTTTTAGCAAATATAATACTTAATATTAAACATTAAATAACTTTAATTTCAATTTTTATAAATATTAGTAATAAAATACTAAAAAACTATAATAATAAATTAATTTATTAATAAAGCTTTATTTAAAAGTTTTATAATTAGTATAACTAATAAAAATAATAATATTAATTATAAAACTAATAAAACTTTTTTTAATTAATATTATAAACTATTTTTCTAATTTATAATAATAAGAAAATAGAGTTTTTTTAATATATTTATAAAAATATAATTTTTTTAGGTTTTAAAATTATTATTTTAGTTAAATAATTTAAAATTACTTTAAAAACTAATTTAATATATTTTTTAATATTTATTTTATATAATTAAAATAATAAAAGTAATAAATACTTAATTATTAATTAGTTATTTTATATATAATATTTAATATATATT